>JBBPBR010000001.1:12578875-12630466 GCA_037974775.1 Cicer pinnatifidum
TATAGTTTTTACAAGTAATTATTTGATACTTTACTGATTGTTTTTCTTCATATTTTTAACAGTTTAAATATTTAAATATTTTTATTTTACAAAAATAATTTATATATTTAAATATAATCTGACATGACAATAATTTATTATATTAATAAATGTAACATCATATTAAAGTGAGTCAGATAAGTATAACTGAAAAATGATGAGTTTAATTTTAAAATTTATAAAATTCAAGACTAAAATTATTGATTTAAAAATGGAGGGACCAAAATCTAAAAGTTATTTAAATAGTAGAAATAAAACTACAATTAAGCCTTTGCTATTTTATTGTCATAATAATACTATAAATTTAAAATTATTTGCGTGTGTTGTCAAATGATATTTACAAAAATGGCCCATGACTAGGAAATAGAGATCAAATTTTGGGTACCATATGGGACGCCAAAAATATTGGAGAGGTTACAAAATTGAGAATAGATGGAAAAAGTGATAGAATTTGAATGTGCAAAAGAAGGTGGTTGGTTGATTCCATTAATCATTCTTCACTTGTAAAATCGGTGAGTCTATAAGCCATGGGGGCTGCTCAAAAGACAGCACTTCGAGCCAAGTAGCTATTAATGTTGATTGCTTGGGAAAATTGAAGAATCCTGTTACGTGTTTTGATTGTATGGCCCTTTATGCCACAAAATTGGCACACAAGAGGCTAGAGAGGTCACACATTTATTTTCTCTAGCTTTTTGCCAAGCTATCATCCATTAAATTATTGTCTCACTTGTGACAACGAAGTGAGATGAATAAAAATAAAAATGAAGAATATTGTTTTGAAAAATAGAACAAATGTATATAGTAGTATCATTTATTTAAAGCCTAAAGAGATGCGAGTACATTTTTCCATTCATAGAAACAAATTTTGGAAGGTCACCTAATATTGTTTGTTAAAGACAAATCAACATTTTTCAAATCAACTTCCAAAATTATAAAAGAAACCATATCAATCACTTCATATCACTCAAAGATCAGAGCAATCGGTATCTCTAGTGTCCTATGTTTTTTCTGACCTAGAGAAAATGGATAAATAAAAGATAAATAATTTTAGGTAAATGTTAAATGAATGTCCTAAGAACATTATTTAAAAGACTAAAATAATGAGTTTTTATTGGAAATTAGATTTCAATTAACTGGAAATCAAAATATTTAACTGTTTCAATAAATAAAATTTATATGATTCGTAGAAAAGAGTGAAAAATAGATGAAAAATAGATGTAAAAGCTCATTTCATAACTCAACATCGTTGGTTAATAAAATAAAATGACATTTTCGCAAATAAAACTGAATATAAAAGTAAAGAAAAGAAAAAATCAGACTCTAACCATGTCCATCCATGTATTTGGGAAAAGAAAAAAAAATCATTACATTTTTTTTTCACACAAAAACTTGCAGCAATGATTTGCTAATCCGAGTTTACCAGAAACATTGCTGATAATGAAGCACAAACTTTTAAGTATCTGACAACGAAACCTATAAACTAAAGTACCAACAAATCACAACAACCCTGACTATATAACATCTCTCCAAAAGGAGAGACAAAAAAGAGAAAGAGACTCTTAATAAATTCAGACTAGGGAGGAAAATGAATTAAGGACCATGAAAAACCGCATGAAATTGAAACCCACTTTTTCATCAGGCACTAGGACCCCAAAAACAACTGTTCAGCAGTGCATAATGAAGAAATAAACTACTGCTGCTTGCACTCTGGTGGTCTTTCGCCCTGCTGACCATCACCGAGCTGCGCTATTCCACCCTTCTGAAAATATATATACAAAATGGAAATCATGAATACAACGTCCAAATCCATAAAATTTATGTAGGCCACCATTTTTTATATGGGTAACAAATAAATCCACAGGGAAAATAATGGAGAGTGTGACGAATACAGTGATGTCTACCGTGGATCCCAGAAAATAGCAATTTTCTCAAATTCAGCTAGACAACAGCGATTTAGTGTCGTTATAGCTGTTATTGGACAATATTTTGTACTAAATCATGTCTGCAGATCAATAACAGTTTATTCGAATTCTGCAATGCTATATTGCTATAGCGCTACTACAGCTGTTATTTGACAACAATGGTCAAATATAGTGATGATTAGCAATACTGCTAGCATTGAGCAAACAACTTTAAAAGTAAAGAATGTCTCTAATATGGTTTCATTTATATCAAGCTAAAACATCTTTACCTTACTTGCTGATGACTGCAGCAACGTTCCAAAGGAAATTAATGACAGAGGAAAGGTGAAAAAAAGAGTTAATTTGAGTTCAAACTTCAAATAAAAAAAACATACCAACAATTCAGCACTTCAAATCAAACAAAATCATACCTTCTTTAAAGGCTTAGTCTCATCCTCCTCTTCATCATCATCTTCGTCCTCATCCTCATCTTCATCATCCTCGTCAACATCATCGTCTTCATCCTCATCTTCGTCATCCAGGTCTCCAAACTCCTCTCCCTGAGCAGCTTCCCCAGTAAACCATGATACAGCATGGGGGATGATCTTATCTCTTATTGTTGACCTGAAGAATAGATTCAAAATTACAAATAGAAAAAAGCATCATGAGTCAACAGTTATGCTATAACAGCACATGAGAATTGTACAGGTCAGAGTTGAACACAGCTCCGACAAAAGTAAAAGGCAATTAAGCTTACCCAATGTCATAGTCCTGTTCCATCTGATTCTGGAGTTCCTCAGCCTGTTACAAAATAAATTAAATTGTTCAAGCAATAGTAGAAAGTTTCATATTAATATTTAGCCTTGAGTTTATATAGATAGCATGCCATACCAAATCTTCATCAATATCTTCATCATCATCAGGGACTTCTGGTGGATTGAAAAAGTTGAAGAAACTTTCACAGGTTTCAGTTTTGGTAATTGGTTTAGCATTTTTTGCACCCTTCTTGGGCTTTTTCTTCAAAATCTTCTGTGTCAGGCATTTTCCCGGAAGCCACTGAATTTCCGTCCTATAAAAAAATGCAGCAAGCAAACCTTATTCGTGTTCCACCCAACCCTTTTGACAATATTATAAGCTATGGAAAACTAATAGCAAAATAGCATCATGCAAAAAGACCAGCTTACCCAATAGCTTTCTCCAATATAGGTTCATCCTCATCAACCATATGATATGTTTTTGTCAAGACAGAGTTTGAAAAGTAAGGATTGGAATCAAAGAAGAACTCAAGCTTGAATCCTTTAGGGTCTTCAATCCTGTTCCACTTAATATCCTTAAGAAACTTGAGAGCACCTTCATCGCGCTCCGAAATCTACTTCATGGAAAAGCAGGGAAAACATAATCACATAAGTAATTTTGATGGCTAAAAAACTCAAGTATATAATGGTAAGAAGTTAAGAATTGAACACTTTTCAACTTACCTCTTCAGCTAACACATCATTATTTTTCATTGCATTGAGCCAAAATGAAGGCACTCCTTTCTCTACACAAGTCACAAGAAAATTGTTTAAGTAAAAAACTGAAAAAATAAAAGAGTAAGGTATCAATTCGAGTCACTACCTTTATCTTCTTCAGCTTCGGGTGTAGTTTCACTTGCTACCTCTTCCACTTCAGCGACACCATTCACAATTTCATAACGCTGCATCCATTTATAAATAAGTTCAGTGACAAAGATATTACATCAAATGTTCCCATACAAAACAGATTTAGTAATTATATTAAGCATGATTAAATTGGACAGCAGAATCAGTGAAGTAATGCCTTCCTCATTAAATTGTTTAAATAGCATCATGCCTGATATGCCATTTTATCTATACAATCAATAACAGAATCCTCAGGATACCTTTGTGTACAATGGTTGATACAGTTTTTGGTATTTAGCTTCTAGAGCCGCTCTCTCCTCCAAAAACTTTGCTTCTAATTCGTCATGTTGACCCTGTACATTCATAAAACAATTTCAGAAGCTGACACCATGTGAAAACCTCATCTTTGCTGGGAAGCTAATAAAAAAAGAAAAAATAATATATGCTAATAACATGGAATATAATGTATAAAATAATAGAGCAATTAACAAATTGATTTAACATTATACAAGGGTGGAACGGTACAACCATAGAGAACAAATGCAATTAGCAACACAGAATAAAAACTATTTTACCCACACAAGATATATAGTCAGTGTCAAATTTTCAAAAATTATACAAAAATATATTAACAAAATGAAAAAATGGAATAGTCTTTCCTAGTCCAAACCAAATAGATTTCAACGCGCATAAAAGTTAAGATCCAAAGACATATGAAGTTCAGAAATCAGTTCTCACTAGTGAATGTTAAATAATGTAACATTCATTAAACATAATGATTTCACAAAGCAAAGGAGAGTCTTGGGGTAACGGTCAGAAGGGATGACAATGTAACTAGGTTTGATTCATGAAATCAGCCTCTAACAAAAACTACAAAAGACAGACTACTACAAAAACCAACAGTGAATCCAAGCTTTCTCTGATAAATAGTCTTCTTGGAAGGATAATAATAGTAAATAATAACTCAACAAATCATCAAACACGCTTTCAAAATTATAAATATTTAGAAAATATACCTGAATCTCTCTGAGAACTTCAACACGCTTCCTGACAACAGGGGATAGACTCTCTAGAACATCAGAGTGTTGCCCAGCAAGACTCTGTATCTTGCTCTACACACAAATTCGATCAAAAAAGTAAATTTAGAAAACTACATAATAATAGTAAATAATAACTCAACAAATCATCAAACACAAGCCTAAAACAAAACAAACAAAATTGATATTTAAAATTAGGGTTTCAAAGTTAGATAAAAATAAAGCACGAAACATTAGAAAACAAAAAACGCAAGGGTTTACTATGATTAAGCAAAAAGAGACAAACAAATTGAGTAAGTGATGAAGAAAGACGGAAACCTTGAGAGCGTTAACTAGGTCAGCACGATCCTCTTCATTGAGAGCTGCTTAGAAAAAAAAATAAAAATAAATTAAATCAAATTCATCAGAGAGAGAATAGAAGTAATGATAAAGAAGGAGAAGATGCGAACCAGAAGTGAGATCTGCCATGTTGAAAGTTTCTTTGTTGTTGTTGGTCATTGAGAAATGAGAAATGGAAGAAACAAAGGTAACAGCAAAAAAGTAGAAGCTAGAGAGAGAAAGAGATTGGGGAGAGAGAGGGTTTTGATTGTAGTATCTGTTGAAAGTGTCAATAATCCTTTGTTGTTCTCTCTCCTTTTAAAAGCCCTTCTCCCTCTCTTCCTTAATGTTTTAATTAAATTTTATTTTCTTTATAAATGAGAATAATAAACTACTATTTTGATCTCTCTCCTCAAAACAATTCTATTTCTATCATTTAGAACAATAAACTCAATATGAGATTATTAAATGGATTATACATCAATTTCAAGTAACTCATTATTTTTTACGCTAAACGCATAATTCATTTAAATAGATTTTATCACTCTCAATTAACTCTTTTTTTTTTACGATTTAATTTTAAAAAAACTATATTATATCTCATAACTTTAATTTATACATTAATATTTTATTTTATTATAACTTAAAATATTAATTTAAATATTCCAATTAAAATTATTATATATTATTTTAATTTAAAATTAAAATAAATAAAAAATTAATTTAAAAAGAAGTTAACGGCTATACATTATTTTTATTAATACATTATTTTTATTATTATTAATAAATTAAAAAGAATTTAACAGCTATAAATTAATAAAAAAAAAGAATAAATTTATTATTATTAATAAATTAATAAAAAGTAGCTGTTATAATTTTATTATTATTAAATTTTGAAAGTACCGTTACTTCTTGAGAGAACCATGATGACAACTTGACACAACTCCAATATTGAACTCACAAAGAACGTAAGTTAAGTAATTACACGCTGACGGGCGAACTTATTTGGTAACCGTTGGAGATGCTCTTATTTGACGTTAACTTTTCTATCAGTCGTGTTAAGTGTGTGATATGTATATGGCCGAGCGACTTGTCATTATATCTCAAATGTTGGTATGATAAATAGATATAGACTAAATTGACATTAAATTTATAAAAAAAATTAAAAAATGAGACTTCAAATGAAAAAAATTATATTTTTCTCTTCTTCAATTACCTTTCTCTTTTCTTCTCTCTCCGATTAAATTTTATCTACTTTCACCAAACCCAATAAATTATTACTATAGAGACTACTTTTACAATAAATTATTACTTTTAGGGACTTTAATAACAATAAACGTTATTTTGGAGTCCATTGTGATTATATTTGTAACTTTACAATCTATAATGTTTATTCATATTTTACAACACTTATAGTCACTTGAAAGAACACAAAAAACACATTAACAATATGAAAGAACACAAAACACTTCAATTCAAATAATTCATTTCACTTGAAAGAATGTAAAATACATTAAGTTCAAGTCATTAGTCACTTGTCAAACACAAAACTCATTATAAACTACTCATATAAAAAACTACTCAAACTATTAAACGCAATTTATGGCTTGTGAAACCAAATCATATGCAACATTTACATGACAAATACACCAATTACAAGTGTCCTAAACATCTTTATTTTAGAAGTCATCGAATCAAGTTTGGCATTAACTCTGACCTTGAACACTTCATCATTTGCAAGTTTCTCATCAACCCATATGAAGTGTTTGAATTTAAGCGTATGTGGTCTTACATATTGTTAGTGTATTTTATGTTACTTCAACTGATTTTAAGTATTATAAAATCAAAATGGACATTCTAGGTTGAAAATTTACGAACATAATGAAAATGATCTCCAAAAATAACATTTTATGTTACTATAGTTTCTGAATTGATAATTTGTAGTTAAAGTGGTCATTGTATGTAATAACTTATTCGGTTTGATGAAAGGGAGGGGAAATGAGAGAAAATATTGTTGAGGCAAAATCCCTTAATAAAGATGTTTTAATGATAAAAAAACAATTAATTAGACAAATATGTAATTAAGTATAGTTTTATTAAGTGATCTAATATGTGTTATTGAGTGTTTTAATCAAAAGAAATGTTTTTTGTGAAGTTTAAACAAAATTTTGAAACATACTCATATATAGGCATGGCAACGAGGCAGGGCGAGGACGCATTTCGCATCCTCCACCATCGCACTCGACTAATCGGGAAAAATTCGCACACACCCCATTCTATAGCATGTGTAAAATTTAGGCCTCATCTCCGCCCGCATCCGCATCCACTCATATATATAAGATTATAAGTTTAAAAATCATATATATTATAATTAGTATAATAAAATAATAATTATTAGACAATAATAAAATTAAAATATATTTTCTATAGAGATAAGACTATAGTTTTAATATTTAAAAAAATATTAAGTATATTCAATATGTATATGTATATAAAATTTAAAAATTATAAAAATATTACTTGCGGAGCGAGTTCGGGTGCCTCTAAATTTTAATTATAGGGAAAATCAGCACTCACAACCAATTAAAGCAGGTTTTTTCTGCCAAAATCAAGCGGGTTCGGGTCGGTACCCGCAGATGCGGATTTTGTTGTCATCCCTACTCATATATGAGCACATTAATCATCCTCAAAATTAAAAGTGCTCATCATCAATTTCATTAGTTGAAGAACCTAGGATATTCATTGATGACAATCAAGACATAAATGCCAATAAATGTTTATTTTATTATTCAAACAAACAAAAAAGTGGGTCATGGTACAAAAGAATATTCTCATGTGACATAAAGAACAAAGAGAATATTGTGAAAGAGACAAATTGACTATGTTCATGTGTGTAAAGAAAAATTCACTCTTTAAGAAGATTATATTCTATTTTTCAATTATACTTATGCATGTTCTTTAGAGTTGAATACCTTTAAACATGATGACTTTGAAAAGAGAATGTTATGCATTTCAAAGTACAAATGACAACTCATTACAAGCTCACGTATCCTACTTTACAACTCGTGGCAGGTTGTCTCAAGCTGTCAAGAGGATGATTAAGCTCCTTTATCATGTTCATAACATAAGAGAATATCTTCATACTAACGAGGATTTCTTAATACAAAGCAGATGATGATCATAAACACCCTCAAAGAAGAGGATGATAGCCTAGAAAGAAGACGATATTGAAAATAAATTTTGGGCAGAAGCCATAAATAACTCTAGCTATGTTTTAAATTGTGTTTCAATTAGAAAGAGTTTAAACAAAGCTCCTTATGAACTTAAAAAAAATAGAAAATCAAATATTGCATACTTTCATATCTTTGGATTTTATTGCCACATTCTCAACAACAACTAAAGTGGCTAAAATACCACTAGAAGGGAGGTTGAATAGAGATATTGGAGTTTTTAAAAATTATCTTTTAACATTGTATCCTCTACGAGAGGATAAAAGTAAAATGATAGAAATTTAAAACTTTAAGTGATAGTTAAGTAAATAAAGAGGAGAAAGTATAGAAAATGACATACTCAAGTATGCTAGTTCACCAAATGTAGGCTACGTCAAATCCTCACAAACTTGTGAGTTTTCACTATAGCTTAACATCGCCAGACTTACAATTTTGTTTCTTTCATATTACAAATATTACCAAGTGTATAATAAACTTGTAATATACATAATAAATGATTTGTGATGATTGTATGATTATTCTCTTTACAATAATTTCTAAGAGGATATTCTTAAAGATAGTTTAGGACTGTAGAAACTGTAAAGAGATGATGGGAATGATCTTCTAAGCTTTGAGAAATTTTCTTTATATGAGTATTTGTTGTGTTTTGAACTGAAGGTGTCACTTCTTTTTGTAGAGTTTATGAACCTCTATCCATGAAGAAAAAGAGTTAGAAAGTCGTTGGAGACTTGATCAAATGTCTAAGGTCATTGGTATGATTTAAAAGATTGCCATTCAATTGTCCTTGAAGCATATGAGCTTAGGAGGATGAGTTTGCAGTCCATCCTTGGATATGAGGTTTAATATTCCTCGAAGTTTGGACATGAGTTGTACTTTTTCCTTTTTGCTTTTCCAAGACATGTAGGATCTTTCTTTTCCTATTAAGTACAACCTTTTTCATACATTGGTATTTTTCACCATTCCCTATGTACGAGGATGAATAGAACCAAAATATTATCCTCTTATCGTTTAACCTCTAGTGTGTATCCTCTTCTTATGATTTGTTTCTCCTTTTAACTGTTTGTCCACAAATTTATCTTCTCTGTATTTTGTCTTGGATTCGATGTTTATGTGATAAAGTATATTGTATCTCTTAAAGGTTCATCCTCTTTGAAGATTCACCCTTTGAGTGTTTATTGTCCAGTTCAAAGAACATGTTGGATTAAATCAAATTTTCATCCTTTTTATCAAGATGATGAGGAACTTGTTTTCTAATTAGAATACACATAAGAGCACATATTAGACATTAAGTACAATCATAATCATTTAAATAATTTTGTTATCGTTAAAACAATTTGAGAGAGATTTTGTCTCAACAATCTCTCTCTTTTTTATGATGACAAAATTCTTTAGATTATGATTTTTAATATGAGAAATTACGTGATTAATTGCTTATACTTCCCCTTAATCATATGTGTAATTTTTTTATTTAAAAAGAAATTACCCCCTTAACATACGACATAATGTTTTTGATATAACTATTTTGAACCAAAATGTGACTTCATTTCTATGAGGTAGAGATTACAAAAATATGGTTCAAAAAAGAAGAAAAAAACATAGATTAATAAATAGCATAAAAAGAGGATTGAAATATAAGTTTCAAAAAGTATCTTCTAGTACAAAAAGTTGACAAAATGTTGGTCATAATCTTTCTCCCTCTGAATTTGTCAACCATAAAAAAATGTAACGATCCTTGTAGCTACTTAGATGGGGAAAAGTCGCGAGAAGAGGACAAGGTAGATGGCCGAGGGAGTTTTGTAGGTGGAGGTTGAATAGGGAGCACAAAAGGATGGTCACTATGAGCAATAGTAGTTATGAGGTGTTCAGTGACTCATTCCAAAAGAAGGTCAAGCTGAGCCATGGTTTGTTGAAAAGATGTGAAACTCGTAAAGAGTTTCTTTTGATCGTCTCTTATCTTTTTTTAGAAGCCTTAGTTCTTTCTCATTGTGTTTGACTTATTTCCTCTTATCATGTGACGACGTTGGTTTTGTGGCATAGCATTTACACTAGCACTTTTGATCTGGGAGCTTACACCTTTGTCTTGAAATGATTCATCACTTGTTTTTTCTATAAATGAGTATATGGAACTGAACCAAACATTAACCTCATGTAGGATAGTTTTGGAAGGGGCATCATGAGTTGTTGTTGGGACTAATGGAATAATCAACGAAGTATGAATATGAGGAACAACAACAACAACAGTAGCCTTTTAAAGAGATGGAAAAATTTGAAAAATGGTATAGGAAATCTAAGAATGTTGTGATGGGCTCACATGAGCATACGATGGAAATAAGAAAGTAGCCTGTAAATTTTAGGATATGTTTGTATTCTCTATAGCTTAAGGTGAACATGAAGGTGAAAATTGATGATGAGTGAGGATTAAATTAAAATAGAGTTCTTCACCTTCCTCCATAAGTTGTGGAGGAGTATCTTGTGGTTCATCCTCAACATGAGGACAATCTCCTAGATTAGTTGGAAAGACAATGAGTTTTGGAGAGTGGTGTAGGATGTGATCAACAGAGTGAAGTGGTGGAGTGGTCATTTGCGCTTCAGGAGTTTGTTGTTCCTGGATGGGGTTTGTGATGTCATCCTCATAGGGAGGATGGGTAGTTGATGGTGATAGTTTTGGAGTTTTTCGAGTGATTTTTTGAATTTTTTTCTTTGTTGATGATTGAGTTATAGATGATGTTTTCTTTGTTGGTAGGGGTGAGGAACTAGCTTTGGTTGAGAGGTTTGTCTATGGGTTTGAGTTTCATTTGGTTGACATTTCTCAAGGAGAAAATGTTGTTTAAGTATACAGATTGTTCATCTTCAAAAAGGATTTTAAATTTTTTTAAAAACTCTAGTAAGTATCATCCCATAAGGAGCAGACCTACCAAGTCTTGCAGTATTCAACATGAAGTAGAAAATAATGTTACCCAAATGGAGAGGAGATTCGAAGATGATATGGTGGATAAGTAAGAGGTCAAGTTTAGTGACCCTTTCGAAACTCCCTACTCGAGGCACTACCGAATATACGCATATGTTGTGGAGAATGCGACACATGGGAAGGAGGTTGAAGGCAACCTGTGGTTTTGGAGGATTAACGAGTGTGTTGTTGAGGACAAAGGTTTTAGTGATCTTGCAGATAGAGTACCAAGCCTCAGTGAAACAATATGATCCTTTGTCACGAATAACCCCCTTTGAGGACCATGCTAATGCAGGTATCTCCTTTTGATACGTTAGTCGCGGCATAAAAAGCTTTAACAAGTCTGGGATACTAGGGTTCTTCAATTCGCAAGAAGGAGGTCCAACCTAGTTGGTCAAAGATTTCTTCAACATTGAAACCTCCTTTCTTTAGGCCTTTGAGATCAATAGTTTTGCCGTTAATGACTGATTTGTCTTGCCATTTCTCGAAGTATCTAGTTTCCAAGTATTTTGACCAAAAAAGGGGAATTTTTTATGCTTTTTTGGATGGTGAGACAAAGGTTTTTTTTTGGAGGTGACTACTTTTGGAGATGATTTAGAAATACGTGTTTTGGGTATGGAGTCTTCATACCGAGTTTATTTTGAGTCATCGGATTCAATAACGTGAATGGTGTCTTCTTGTGGAGATTTCTTAGAGGAGAGAACTCCATACATGATTCAGGATGAACGTCTTATAGGGGCTAATGAGGAGGTTTTTGATTATGATGACCTTTTGGGTTTGAGATGAGGAGGAGAGGAGGTAAGGACAAGAAGAGTGGCCGTGTACAATAGAGGATGGATAATGTTAACGGGGTCAAGTGGAAGGATCTCTTGAGAATGTTCTTCCTCTTGGGATTCATACTCATCACTTTGAGTAATCATCCTAGCTTTCTGGAGCAGTATTTGTGTTTTTCTGTTATGCTGAGAGTTTGGTTCAAACCATTGTTTTTAGATTTTGAATGGTGATTGTTACAAGGAAGGAGGTGGCAGTTTGCAGCTCACATACTAGCCGTTATAGCATTTAATGAATGTAAGGAGATGAGGAGGTGGCGTGTAGAAATGCTGAAAGTTAGCAACAGGAAACGTGCAAGCAGGAATGAGTGGTTACCAAGATGGCTTTTGGTTTTTCCACAGAGGAGGTAAAGCTTATACGAGTTACTAATCCTCTGAATTTTAGAAGAGGATGTTATTTTAATCTGAAAATGACTTTCAGTCATAAGGAATATGAGTTTTAATCAAGAAAAATAATACAATAAATAATTAATTTAATTTTGATATTTTGATGATTGAGAGGTTTTCCAAAATATTTTTTAAACGATCCTCCTAGAGAGGTTTGGTGAAAATATTAGCTAATTGATTTCAGTTTCTATGAAAATTAACTCAATATATCCATTTTGAACATGATCTCGTATTAAATGATGTTTAATTTCAATATGTTTAGATCTAGAATAATGTATGAGATTTTTTGAAAGATTAATAGCACTAGTATTATCACAAACGATGGGTATTTTGGTGTAACTTAGTGAATAGTCCTCAAGTTGATCTTTTACTCATAGTATTTGACAACAACATTGTGAAAAAATTTGATAGCGTTTCTGCAAGTGGAATGAATCGTTGCAAGTAATAATTAAAACAGTAGTACTGAGTGTCGAACTCAAGGATTGCATTTTACTATCAAATTATATTTAATTACTAAAATTGAACAAAAGTTTCCTGAATTGATTGAAATAATATTTAAAGTTAACAACAGTAATAAAATTGATCCTTTATAATAAGAAAAATGACAGGGATGAGTTTCACCTCGAATCCAACCTTGGTGTCTAATTTGATCTTAGTTACTGAATTCCTTTATTGAATTATACCGAATTCTCTTTATTATTCTTTTCCTAATGTCTTAGTGAAAAAACATTTAGTTCCAAAGTAACCCCTAACTCCTTAGTAGATTTAAGATTAGAATTAAGCATTACTGTACATGAATTCTCTTGTTAAACTATTGCTTTTGCAACTAATTTAATTGGTTTCATGACTTGTATCTATCCCTAGACTACAAATTCATGAATTTATCATCTCAAGTATTCATAAAGTTCACTTCCGTTTCAAAACACGAATCGAATAATATTTTAATGTTGATCAAACAATAAAAAATATTAAGCACAGAGATGAGAAAAATAATTCAATAAACTCATTCATATAACTAGAAATCAAATCAGAAAAATAAGGGTTTCATATTGCTACACTCATTCCTAACAAATATGGTTTAGTTACTCATGATAGAGATAAAAAAAGATAGAGATTATAGAAGAATTACAAAAAAGATTCATGAATGATTCTTGATAAAATTGCTCCAATGGTGTTAGAAACAATCGTCTTTGAGTTTTTATGCTAGGCACGAGTCTCCCAACTTTCCAATAGTCAAATAGATGCATAGAAAGTGAAAAAAATTGCATTTTAATAAATGCTGACGCGTCCCAGATGCATGCTTTGTGCTTCAAGCGCGTCACGACAATGGCAAAATGCTGAAAATGTGCCTCAGGCGCGGCTGTTGCGCTTCACGTGCACAACTTCTTCTATTTGACGTTTTCTACATTTTTCTCCTCTTCAGATTTTGAATTTGGTTTCGATGTATCCATAAAAGTTGTAGCAATTGATCTTAGCTTTCATTTGCACTTGGTTTGACTCCAAATTGACATCTATAACTCCAGATATGGCTGAAATTCTCTACATAGGTAATATTAATTTCTCGTCAAAATTCAGCACTACACTAAAACAAAAAGCAACGTAAAATTACTAAAAAGTCTCTACTTAATCAAGGAAATAAGAACATAAATATTTCATTAAATAAAAGAACTCAAATCAACAAAATATATTAAATAACTCCTTAAATTAAATAATGGTTAAAGATAAATAAGACTAAAATCTATGAAAAATATGCATATGATGAAGAATCATCACAACCCTAGACTTAATCTATTGTTTGTCACCAAATAACAATTAATTTAAGATTTGGTACAGTTAAAAGCAAACTTAAACTCAGTTTCTCAAATCAAATCAGACTCAATTCTCAAAGTTCTAGCTACTGCAAAACATTCATCATGATCCATGGTTTCTAAAAACAGGAACAACACAATTTGTATACTTTAGCATTCATTCATCAAGTTCAACTCTCTCTTCACGCAATCTCACCAAAATTTCTCTCAAGTGTTTATAAAGGGTGATGAATTTATCACTCAAATTCTAGAACATGCATAACACTACCATAGGCTTGAAAAAAATTCTAGTTAGCAATCGCAATGGAGCAAACCCTTACACTTTTGGAGGACTTTCGGGTTGTAATGGGGCTTAGGTAAGGGTAGGACATTTTGAGATAGTAGGTTTTACTACTTGGAATTAGACATACATTTTCAAATTATTCTACCACTTTTTATATTTCTTCACCTTTTCATTGTGGAGATTCTTAAATATTGACAAAAGAACCAAGAAGATATTCTTTAACAAAGCACACAAACTGATTTTTTTTTTGTGAGAATCACCACCCTAAACTTAAAAGGTTGTTATCCCATTAGCAATTCTAAACTTTGAATTTTACCAAGACAAGACAACTTTTCTAACTAACTCCAAGTAAGGTGATTGAATTAAAGCAGGTCTTTGGCTTGTAAGGTGACTAGTAAATGAAAGAAAGAGCAAGATTCAAATGGGCTAGAAAGGCATAAAAATTGCATATGGTAGTTAAAGAGGCTCAGAAGACCAAATAAAATTGTTTCATTGTATGCATAAATTACAATGCAAGTTAGAATTAATGCAAGTTCTGAAGGGATAACACATGTCTAGATAATCACACAATAAAAAATGAAAGTTTTTAGACCCAAAAGCTCACAACTAGGATAGTAAGAGAGAGCATGAGCTATTAAAATAATGCCAAACATGTCACTAATATTTTTTTTTTGAAAAATTGATGGCAAATCAGACTTCTACACACAAAGTAATCAACAATCTATGCATTAGTGAAACTCGTCGAATTGAGCAGTGACATGAGCAAAAAGATGAAATTTAAATTTCAAAATCCCAAATAGAAAACTTAGATCAAATGCGAGTTATTACAACTACTTCATCGTAGTACACATCTAGGGAAAGGAAAGGAAACATACAATTCAACTAATGAAATAAAGCGAAGAGAAAAGGAAAGAAAAAACTTATCTTAGTTAGATAATTCATTCAAGGGGATTTGCTTAGATCCTCCGCTCCTATACCAATGTAGTATCTAGTATACTGGTGAAGTGAAAATAAATCAAAATAAAACATACCTCCTGGTGTCTGTTGAGATGAAGCGAAGGCTCGATAGAGATTGGTCATCCCTAGTTTGATTCTAGCTTGTCCATCTCGTTGATCGATCATCAATTGTTCAATCATAGTTTTTAGCCGACCAAATCTATCCTCTTTAGATAACTGTGATGGATGTTGAGGATGGTCATGTGGCCCTTATGGTTCAGTATTTTCCTCTTCCGACATTGTTGCTTGTGAAGCACCAGGATAGTCTGCCGGAATCATGGAATGTTTTTCTATCCACCTTGCAAGTATTGGGGTAGCAGGTTTTACCATTTATTTACATTGTTTAGGTAACACTTTAACATGCTCGTAGAGTTTGCTTACCAGGGAAGCATAATGGAAGTAGCCTGTCTGAGGATCAAGAATCGTTGTCCCCCAAAGATCTTGAGCTATTAGCATGCCCACATTAATTATGTCACCTTTTATGATAGTGGCTAGTAGACATGCTCTCTGAAATGTTATATCTGACACATTTGAACATGGTAGTAGCGTATGATGAACAAAGGTACTATGCGCTTTTGCAATTGGGGCAAGATACACCGAACATAGTTTTCTAGGTGAGCCATCTTTATTTCGTACCCAATCTATGTATGTTCTGCATAAGATATGTAAGATCTTCTAAGTGTCTATTTTTATAATGTTATCCTCCATAGCTTGAAAGCGGCAATCTGTATAGTTTGACAGATCAAAGTGGACATTGATGACTTGAGGCGTGAAGGACACCCTTTTTCTCCGTACATAACTCACAAATTGATCATGTGGGAATGGTTTGTCAGACTTCATATCAGAGGCATTAAAGAAGAATTCCACTACTAAGGATTTGCTTGCTATGTTGACAAATGTGGTCAGCTTCTCCCATCCTTTGGCAGCAATCATCGCCTGGATGTCAACAAATTCATTGGCTTCCAACTCCTTGATTGTGGGGAGTTTGGCATGATACTCTTGCGTTGCCATGTTCTTGAATAAGAATGTATCGTGAGATTGGGAGGAAGATGCATTTGTGACCTTAATGCGTTTATCTTTATGTTGGGTTGCCATTAGGTCCTACAAAATAATTAAGCACATCCCAAATTCAAAATATTCAAGGTTAAGATAATTATTTTGAGCATGTATCCCCTTGACAAAATAACCACAACAATTGCCCTGAATTTATCCAACAAAATTCTGAATGATAAGAGTGCACATAGATTTTTTGTGTCATTTTCTCAAACTGTTGGAGTGCAGTACAAATTTTGTGGTAATTAGGATTCAAAAGTGGTTGTGTCATTTTATCAAACAAGTGGAGTGCAAAGCATGAAATACATGAACAATCCACAATCCTAAGTGACAATTTCCAACATTGACACATATTCGATTTCAGACAATCAACATGCATCTATGAACAATCTCTAATACTAACACAATTTCAAATTCAAATAACCCACATGCATCAATGAACAATCTCTAAAATTAGCACAAATTCGAATTCAAATAACCCACATGCATCAATGAAAAATCTCTACAATTACCATAAATTCGAATTCAAATAACCCACATGCATCAATGAACAAGGAAAAGTTGATAGTAAAAATTTGAGGAAACTTACTTGATGATGGAAGAATGTTTGATAGGGGAGGAAAACTTACCTCTGTTGAATTGAGTACTAGACTTGGAGTTGTAATATAGATGAGTGTATCAATTAACTCTTGTGGGAGGGGAGTTTAGTGTGAGGGAAGTTTTGTGTGAGAATAGGGGTTTTAAAACCCAGCCTTGGGAAAACTGGGCACAAGTGCACTTTAAGCGCATGTTGACAATTAACAAATGAAGGAAATATGCTTCAAGTGCGGATGACGGGCTTCAGGCATGCGCTGGCAGTGTGCAACTATCTAAAATGCGCTCCAGGCGCGGATTCATGCGCTTCAGACGCGCGCTGGCAGTGTGCAATTGCCTGCAATACGCTCCAAGTGCGGATTGATGCACTTCAGGCGTGCGACCAGTGGCGAAATTTGTGAAATGCGCTTCAAGCGCAGAATAACACGCTTCAGGCACGCGCGACCAATGACAAAACTGGTAAAATGTGCTTCAAGCACAAAGGTTGTGCTTCAGGCGTGAATGGTGCGAATCCAAACATTAAAATCAATCTCCAACACATTTCTTTGATTCATTGCTCATACCTAACATTAAGAACTAATAAAACTAGCAATTACTAACTAAAAATGAAACTAACTGGAATAAAATGAAACTGAAATACAAAAATGTCGTGCAAAGGATACAAATTTGGGTTGCCTTCCAATAAGCGCTTTTTTAGTGTCTTGAGCTTGACATTCCACTGTTCAAGTGGTGATCAGATTGATGGACTCCATCGAAAGTTTTGAATCTCCCCCTAAGTAGGGTTTGAGTCTTGGTCCGTCCACCTTGAAGTTATGGTTTGAGTGTGTGTCTTCCAACTCCAAAGCACCATATGGAAATACCTTGATGATTTTTAAAGGGCCCGACCATCTTGACTTTAGTTTTTCTAGAAACAACTTCAATCTTAAGTTGAAGAGAAGAACTTGTTCTCCTTCTTGGAGCTCCTTGAATTTGATTTTTATATTATGCCACTTCTTGGTTTTTTCTTTATATATCTTGGTGTTTTCATATGCAAAATTCCAGAACTCCTCTAACTCGTGAAGTTGAAGAATTCTTGATTCGCCTACCTTGACCAAGTCAAAATTCAAGCACTTCTTGGCCCAAAATGATTGATGCTTCGGTTCAAGAGGCAAATGACAAGCTTTACCATACATTATATGATACGACGACATACCTTAGGGGTCTTGATAGCTGTTTGATAGGCCAATAGTGGATCATCAAGTTTCATTGACCGATCTTTTCTTGAAGCATTCACTACCTTTTTAAGGATTCGCTTGAGCTGCCTGTTGGATACTTCAACTTGCCCACTAGTTTTTGGGTGATATGAGGTTGCCACCCTATGACGCACATTATATTTCCTTAGAAGGTATTCCATTTTCCAGTTTAGAAAGTAAGTGCCCTCATCACTAATCAAAGCTCGTGGCATGCCAAAACACGCGAATATGTTCTTCTTGAGAAATGTGATGACCTGTTGTGAATCATTGGTTGGTGTAGAAACTGCTTCACATAGTTAAATGCATCTTTAAACAATGAAGGCCAAAATATTATCGATTGGAGAACTTTTGGTATAGTTCGATCCCCACGGAAATGAACCCCATAATCAGAGTCGTGGCAGTGCCTCAATACTTTTTCTTGCTCCTCCTCAGGCACACACCTTCGCAACAACCCATCCACTCCTATTATGTAAAGAAAGGGTTCATCCCATACATAGAATTTGGAATCATGGATAAACTTCTTTTGTTGTTGGTATGTGAAATCAGATGGAATTGCCTTACCTACTTTGAAATTAGCAAAATCAGCAAACCAATGTGCCTTGGTAATTGTGAAGATATGTTCATCAGCGAACTGGTCTCGTATTGGTCTAGTGTTATTATCCTCCTCCACTTTCTCCAATCGAGATAGGTGGTTGGCTACAATGTTCTTTGATCCCTTCTTATCTCGGATCTCAATGTCGAACTCTTGTAGTAATAGAATCCATCTAAGTAGCCTTTGCTTTGATTCGTGCTTAGCAAACAAATGCCTCAAGGCAACATGATCAGTGTAAACAATAACTTTCGATCCTAATAAATAAGATCGAAATTTATTAAAAGCGTAAACTAGAGCTAATAATTCTTTTTCGTTGTGGTGTAATTGTGTTGTGCCTGATTCAAAGCATGACTAACGTAGTAGATTGCATGCAACAACTTATCCTTTCTTTATCCCAGGACTTCCCCGATGGCCTTATCACTAGCATCACACATGATTTCAAAAGTTAGTGATTAGTCAGGTGTAGTGATAATGGGGGCAGTTATCAACTTATTTTTCAAATAGTTAAAAGCATTCAAACAATCCTCATTGAATTTGAAAGGTGTGTCTTTCACAAGGAGGTTTGTAAGCGATTTTGAAATTTTTGAAAAGTCTTTTATAATCTCCTATAAAATCTAGCATGGCCTAAATAGCTTATAATGCCTTTTTCATTGGTAGGAGGGAGAAGTTTTTCAATAACTTCAACTTTGGCCTTGTCAACCTTGATCCCCTTGTGGAAGATTCGGTGGCCTAACACAATTCCCTCTTTTACCATAAAATGACATTTTTCCCAATTTAGGACCACGTTAGATTTTTCACACTAATAGCGTTTCAGCAAGTGTATTGAATCATTGATAGTAATAATAAAACGATAGTACCGAGTGTCGAACTCAAGGATTGCATTTTACTATCGAATTAAATTTAATTACTAAAATTGAACAAAAGTTCCCAAGTTGATTGAAATAATATTTAAAATTAACAATAATAATAAAATTGATCCTTTATAATAAGGAAAATGTCAGAGATGAGTTTTACTTTGAATCCAACCTTGGTGTCTAATTTGATCCTACCTATTGAATTCCTTTATCGAATTATTACCGAATTCTCTTGATTATTCTTGCCCTAATGTCTTAGTGACAAAATCTTTAATTCTAAAGTAACGCTTAATTCCTTAGTGGATTTAAGATTAGAATTAAGCATTACCGTACAAGAATTATGTTGTTAAACTATTGTTTTTACAACTAATTTAATTCGTTTCATGACCTGTATCTATCCCTATACTAGAAATTCATGAATTTCTCATCTCAAGCATTTGAAAAGTCCACTTCAGTTTCAAAATATAAATCGTAGAACATTTTAGTTTTGATCAAACAATAAAAAGCATAGAGATTACACTTAGATCATTTTAGTTTTGATCAAAATATAAGTCCACTTCAGTTTCAACAAACTTATTCATATAACTAGAAATCAAATCAGAAAAATAAGGGTTTCATCTTGTTACACTCATCCCTAACAAATAAGGTTGGGTTACTCATGATAGAGATGAAAAAGATAGAGATTAGAAAAGAATTACAAGAAATATTCATGAGTGATTCTTGATAAAACTGCTCCAATGGTGTTAGAAACGGCCGTCTTTGAGTTTCTATGATAGGGCACAAGTCTCCGAACTTCCTAATAGTCAAAAAGATGTCTAGAAAGTGAGAAACAAATTTCATTTTAATGAATGATGACGCGTGCCATGCACCCTATGCGCATGCTTTGCGCTTCAAGCACGTCCCGACAGTGGCAAAATACTGAAAATAAGCCTCAAGCGCGGTTGTTGCGCTTCAGGCGCACAACTTCTTCTTTTTGATGTTTTCTACATTTTCTCCTCTTTAGAGTTTCAATTGGGTTCTGATGTCTATCTAAATGTTATAGCTATGGATCTTAGCTTTCATTAGCACTTGGTTTGACTCCAATTGAACATCTACAACTCCAGATATAACTGAAAAACTCCACATGGTAATGTTGATTTCTCGTCAAAATTCAGCACTGCACTAACACAAAAAGCAACGTAAAATTACTAAAAAATCTCTACTTAATCAACGAAATAAGAACATAAACATTTCATTAAATAAAAAAACTCAAATCAACAAAATATATCAAATAACTCCTTAAATTAACTAATGGTTAAAAATAAATAAGACTAAAATCAAATGAAAATATGCATATGATGAAGAATCATCAGCAGCTAAGACATATTATGCCTCTGTAGTTGATAGGGGAATGGTGCTTTGTTTCTTGCATGACCAACTTATGAGAGATTTACCAAGAAATTGACAAGCTCCACGTGTACTCTTTCTTTCCACTTTGTCTCCTGCATAGTCAATGTCGCAGTATGCTGTAAGATCAATATTTTGACAATTTTTATACCATAAACTCAGATCACTTGAACCAACAAGATATCTAAGGATTCACTTTACAACCATGAGGTGTGATTCTTTAGGTAATGATTGGAATTTGGCACACAGACCAACTACAAATATTATGTGTGTTGAGACAAAATCTCTCTCAAATGCTTTTATTGATCACAAAATTATTTAAAAGCTTATGATTGTGGTTAATGACTAATTTGTGCTTTTGAGTGAGTTCATATAAGAAAACAGGTTATTCATCATTAAGATAAAAAGGAGAAAAATTTGATTCAAGTATTCAAATTTGGATGATAGGCATACAAGAGGGTGAACCCCTAAGAGTATAAACCATCAAAGTTGAAAAACATTCATCCTCGCTGAATAATTATTTTTATTCATAAAGAGAAGATAAATCAATATCAAAAAATGAATAAATAAAGAAATCTAAACAAAGAAAATAAAGGCCATATTTTACATGTACGAGGTTTGACTATATGAGGTTAGAGTCCACAACATCCTCAAATGTTGAAAACAACCCAACACATTATTCCCAAATATTGAAAACGACCCAACTCGTCAACATAAAGAAAGGCTACAGCTAAAAAGACAAAAATATAGTCTTACATATCTTGAAGAATGAAAAAAGAAAAGGACAGCTCATGTCCAAGTTCCTAGGAGATATGAACCTCCAGTACGAGGATGGACTGAATCAGTCCAAGGACAACTGGATGGCAATTCTATAATTATGATAAAAGACCTTGGACTTTTTGATTAAAATCTCCAACGGTCATAAAGTGTTTAACACATGGAAAGAACATCAGGAGATCCCTATAAAAGACAGAGAGCTCTTCATCATTAAACACACAACAACATTGCATAAAAAGCGCAAGATTCTTAAAGCTATCAAGAGAAATTTTCTTCCTCTCTTTATACTTTCTATAGTCTTACACTAGATCTTTGAAATATCTTTTTAGAAAGTGTTTAAGTAAAGAGAAACATCATGCTCGTATCACTTTGTCATTTCCATGTGAGTTAGACTTGGAAATAGTTGAAACTTGTAAGAGATCAGGTTGTAAGCTTGGTGAGGCTAAAGAATACACAAAGTGTAGCCAACCTCTATGAGAGGTTAATCAGTTTGATCATTAGCAAAAACTCACAAGTGTGTGAGGAATGAACATAGCCTTCATTGGGTGAACCTATATAAAAGTTATGTGTGTCATCCTCTATACCATCTCTTTCATTTATTAAGTTCAAATTTAAAGGCTTAAATTTCTATCCTCGGATTCTCATCCTCTTAGAGAGCATAATGATTCAAAACACGTGGGAAAATTTTTCAACAAAAATACCCCTATTCAACCCCCCTTTTAGTGACATTTTAGCTACAACAATTGGCATAAGAGCAAGGTTCTCTAGAAAATGGCATCTAACCGTGTAAGAGAAAAAGACCAAAAGAAAAAATGTCAAAAGCTAAGTATATTCCTAAAGGAGGATCATCTAGTAGACCTCCCTATTTTGATGGCACAGATTACTACCATTGGAAAGGTAAGATGAGACTGTTTCTCATATCACAAGATAACAACATGTGGTATGTGGTGGAAAACGGGGATCACGTAATCAAAATGAACAGCGCAAATGCAACCTCTGACGAGAAACCTCAAGCACAATTAACGGCTGATGAAAATGCTAAGGTACTTCTAAACTCTAAAGCTCATTTATTTCTAACGTGTGCTTTGAGCAGAGAAGAATATGATAGAGTTCAAGAATGCAAAAACGCTAAGGAACTATGGGACACTCTGAAGATCCATCATGAAGGATCAAGTCACGTAAAAGAAGCAAGGATTGACATGGGAGTAAGAGAATTCGAACTATTCAAAACGAAGGACGAAGAAACGATTGATGGAATGTTCTCAAGGCTAACAATCATACTAAACAACTTGAGGTCTCTTGGAAAGGTATTCTCTATTCAAGAGAGGATAAAAAAATTCTAAGGAGTTTACCAAAAGAATGGAGACCAATGGTGACTGCCATCACAGAAGAAAGAGACTTCATCTCATAATTTCTAAGGAGTTTACCAAAAGAATGGAGACCAATGGTGACTGCCATCACAGAATGAATGACTCAAACACTTTATCTCATAAATGTGGTTTTCTTAAAAATCAACTTTATGAAATAAAGAAACTCAATGAGGAACTTCAAACTAAGAATGAGAAGTATGAAAAAATCGTTCTAGATTTGCAGTTATCTCATAAAAAGTTGTCTGAGCAACAAACAATTTTAAACAAAAAGAATATCAAAATTCATCCTCCAGAAGAGGATACAAAAAATGAAATCTTGAAAATTGAAGTTGAAGAACTAAAGAATGACATTACCAACTTTGTTAAATCCAATAAAAACATTCTAAAAGATAATGGGATCTCAATATGGAATCTTTGACAAAGCTAGTATTGGATTTAAAAGTTCACAAAAACAAAAACTATATGAAAAAAAATTTCCTCCCTAAAAAACAAGAGGATAAGCCAAAATGCACATTTTGTAAAAAACATGGACATACTTTCAAAAACTATCATGCTAAGAAAAAAGCGGACAACAAAAATAAGGGGTGTTCATTTTGTGGTAAACATGGGTACCACGATTCTAGTTGTTATCATAAAAGAAAAATCCTCACAAGAAGAAAAACTAACCAACAAGGACCCAATTATATATGGGCACCTAAGTTACTTTTAAACTTTAACACAATTACATCCTCTGATCAACAAAAGAAAGCCATGGTTCTTGGATAGTGGTTGCTCAAGGCATATGACAGGGGATAAGCATTGCTTTATTTCTTTGGAAATAAAGGATGGAGGATCAGTCACTTTTAGAAACAATGATAAAGTTCAAATAAAAGGTACAAGTATTATCGGTGAAAATAGTTATGCCAAAATTGAAAATGTTCAGTAAATGGATGGTTTAAAACATAACTTTCTAAGTATTAGTCAACTATGTGATAGTGGATTTGAAGTTATATTTAAACATACTCTATGCGAGGTTAAACATTCATCCTCGGGTAGAGTTTTTTTCTCCGGTATTAGGAAAAAGAATTTATACTGAATCTTGTTTTGTATCCATTGAAAAGGATAAATAGATATGGCACAAACAAGCTATACATACAAGCTTAAACACTATTTCTAAATTATCAAAATTAGAATTAATTAAAAGGCTTCCAAAAATTAATTTTGAGAAAGACAAAGTATGTGAAGCTTGTAGCAAAGGAAAACAAGTTAAAAAATATTTTTTTCAAAAAATCATCCTCTTGAACTTCTTCATATTGACCACTTTGGTCCTATCAAAACTCCAAGTCTTAGTGGAAAAAAATATGCATTTGTAATTGTTGATGACTTCACACGTTTTACATGGGTTTTATTTGTAAAACATAAAGATGAAGATTTTGAGGCATTTCACCATTTTTGAACCAAAAAAAATCCTAAATGAAAAAGAACTAAAAATTGTAAGTGAGAAGTGACCATCGAGGTGAATTCAAAAATGAATCTTTTAAAAATCTTTTTGATGAAAATGAAATTGAAGTTGTTGAAAAGAAAAATAGAACTTTACAAGAAATAGCTACAACTATTTTAAATAAAGCCAACATTGAAAAATACTTTTAGGCCGAAGCTATCAACACAACATGTCATGTTTCAAATTGTGCATCCATCAGAAATTTTTTAAACAAAACTCCATATGAGCTATGGAAAGGCAGAAAACCAAATATTTCCTATTTTTATATATTTGGATATTATTTCTACATTATATATAATAAAAAAAATTTGGGAATGTTTGATCCAAAATCTAATAAAGGTATTTTTTTGGGATACTCCAGATCGTCAAAAGGTTATAGAATATACAATCTTAGGACTCAAACTATGGAGGAATCCATGCGTGTTATTTTTGATGAATTTGATGACTTGTGTATAGAAAATATGGATAAAACTGAAGAAGATGAACAATCGTCCTCACGAGTACACAGTCCAAACGAGAATGATGATTCTGATGCAACCCCTTAGCAGCATCCAAGAGGATGGAAGATGGTAACGCATCATCCTCCTGGTCTGATCATTGGGAATATTGTTGATGGTGTTATGACTAGACAATATCTAAAAGAAAATGCAAACAACATGGCCATGATATCACAAGTTGAATCCAAAACGATTGATCAAGTAATTTTTGACAAATCATGGGTTGATGCCACGATGGAGGAGTTGTCACAGTTTGAAAGTAACAAAGTATGGAACCTTGTGCCCCATCATCTGGACAAATCCATCATTGGAACTAAATAGATATTTAGAAAAAAAACTGAATGAGGATGGAGAGGTCATTAGAAATAAAGCAAGACTAGTGGCACAAGGTTACAACCAACAAGAAGGAATTGATTATGATGAACACTCACATCTATAGCAAGACTTGAAGCAATTAGAATCCTCCTAGCATATGCGACTCATAAAGGTATCAAACTATTTCAAATGGATGTCAAAATTGCCTTTTTGAACGATTTCTTAAATGAGGAGGTATATGTTAACCAACCTCGTGGATTTGTGGATGAAAAGACACCTAATCATGTGTTCAAACTCTCGAAAGTTCTTTATGGATTAAAGCAAGCTCCTCGAGATTGGTATGGGAGGTTGAGTTCATTTCTAAAAGAAAATGGATTTTTAAGAGGACAGATTGATACCACACTTTTCAAGAAAACTCTTACAGAGGATATGTTAACTGTACAAATATAATTAGATGACATAATATTTGGGTCCATAAATGAAAGGATGTGTGAAGACTTCTCCAACCTCATGCAAAGTGAGTTTGAGATGAGCATGATGGGAGAGTTGAAATTTTTTCTTGGTTTACAAATTAAACAACTGGAAATCGACATCTTTATCTCTCAAGAAAAATACACAAAGGATCTACTAAAAAAGTATGGGAACTCCTATGCACCCATCCTCCATGCTACACAAAAATGATGAAGGAACTCCAATATCTGAAATATAGTACTGAGGGATGATTGGACGCTTGCTATACTTAACAGCCAGTAGACCTAACATAGTATTTGCAGTAGTTCTTTGTGCAAGGTATCAATCATCTCCTAAAGAATCTCATCTTACTGCAGTAAAGAGGATTTTTAGATACCTTGTTGGCACGACCAATCTTGGAATCTTGTATAAAAAATGCTTAAATTTTGACCTCATAGCTTAATGTGATGCTGACTATGCGAGAGACAAAGTTCAAAGGAAGAGCATAAGTGGAGCTTGTCAATTTCTTGGTAAATCCCTCATAAGTTGGTCATGCAAAAAACAATGTACTATTGTTTTCTCAACTACAGAGGCTGAATACATATCAGCTGCACAATGCTGCTCACAATTACTATGGATAAAGAACCAACTAAAGGATTACTCTCTAAGGTAGGCAAAAATTTCCATCCTCTGTGATAATACAAATGCTATTAATCTTTCAAAAAATCCCATACAATATTCTAGATGTAAGCATATTGAAATCAAACATCACTTTATAAGAGATCATGTTCAAAAAGGAACATAGAATTAATTTTCATTGATAGTGAAAATTAGTTAGCTGATATTTTTACCAAACCTCTTTAGGAGGATCGGTTAAAAAATATCTTGGAGGAACTCTCCATCATTAAATTGTCCAAAATTAGTTAAATAAATATTTTTTTTATGAATAATTTTTATTTAAATTTTCTTTTGAGGATCATATCTTAATTTTGAGAAATGTGATCCTCTAACACAAGAGGATGAGCAAACTCTAATGATGTTTGGTCAACCTCAATACCATTATTTTAATTTTATTTTGTAGTTTATGTTTATTGGTCAAAGTATTCCTGCTGCAAGATCACATCTGATCTTTAAAATGAACCTAAGATTCAGAGGTTAGTAAAACACCAGAAAACATGTTGTCTATTTTGGTGAAACTCCCTCTTGTCACGTCAGATAAGGCCTACGCACACACCTCCTCTCCCTTTGGCCAGTCCGTTGGTGCGGCATCCATGGCCTCCATCACGCATTTAATGCGCTTACGGTTACTCATGACTGTAACAGTCATGCCCCTAGCCTTCCTAATCTACCATCATTGCTCTATATTCAACGAATTTCTCATTCCTCTTCATCTAACGGTTACTATTTTTCAACTCCAACCTCCCACTACTTAAATCTCCTTCCTTTTTCTGACACAGTTACAACATTCAAAATCCAACCTCCTATTCCTTATAACTCAGTTCTTCATTTTTTCTTTCTCCAAAACACTAATGGCTCATACCATAATCACTGCTAAGCGTAAACTATCAAATCGGGCTCCAGAAAATATTCATGATGATTACTCAAGCACTGAGTATGATAGTCAAGAAAAGGATCACACTGAAGCAACTCTTCCTCTAGAACCTTCAAATATAATTTATCATCCTCTTTAATCTGCAACCATTACATCTCCACCTCCTAATATCAAATCAAAAAACCGCCTCATCGTCCAACACCTCAATCTCTATACCTATCAGAAGATCCTCTAGAATTATGTATAGGGTTGTTTCTTCAAGAAAACACTTCCACAAGACAACATCGTTCATGTTGTTAGCTCTGACGACTCTGAGCAAACCATTTCTGCAGAGTCCATTCCTCAACCATCCTCTGAAAAATCCACTTCCAAAGCCTCTACTCCAAAAAAATCTCAAACACCATCAACCAAAAAGTCTCAACCACCATTTACCAAAAAACCACGCTCGTCCTTTCCAAGAAATCTGTCAATGTCCCATAGTTTGACTCTACAACCTTGGAGACAAACTACTTTTCCAAATGGCAACACAAGTATATGGTCAATGGTAAAATCAATGACCTTAATGACTTGAAACAAGGAGGATTTAATATGGAAGAAGTATTTGATTAGCTTGGTTGGACTTCTTTCTTGTGCATCAATGAACCACAGTACCCTCGCCTTGTTAGAGATTTATATGCCGCTTTGAATGGAACCAAAGGAAGTACCAGTTTTAGCATCGTACTTAAAAGGGGTTCATATGGAAATCAACCCCACTACCTTGTGTCAAATTTTAGATGTATGTGATGAAGGAGCACATTGCTTCTCAGAAACTTGGTATTGTCAGTGTCAAATCACACAAACGTATGTACTCAAAAACTCTATGATCAAACCTCCTAAACCTTAAGTGGCTTCCAATCTTCTCCTTATGTGTTGTATCCTCTATAATATTTGTGTGCACTCAATTGTGCTTAGGGCTGGGAGTTTTGAGAAGGTCACTGAGCTTGACCCTCTACTCATCCATCATCTCATGTCTAGAACACCTCTTCACTTGGGAAACATAATTTTATGTTTTATGTTGAATGATGTTGTTTTGGGTCGATCAACTCCCTATGGGATGATTTTAACCAAAATATTCAAATTCTTCAACCTCCCTCTTGATGATGAACAATCAGTTCATTTCAACTATACTTTTTCAATGAAGAATGTAAAACAAATGAGGCTTCAACCTCCTGAACAAACCCTCTCAAAAACTTCCACCACAAAAGCTTTTGCTCCCAAAAAATCATAATATGCTTCTCCACCCGCATCCAAGAAGAAGAAGACTCTTCACTCATCTTCTATAACTCCACCACCTAAATCTACCATTGTTCAACCTCCACTAGAGGATATTATTTCTCCAATCATTCAGGAACCATCATTTCCTACTGATCGCACTCCCTCTTCATCTTATGACTCAGCTGATTCAACACTGCCTCAATCTCCACCGCTCAAAAGCTTTCCCTCCACTCACGATGAAGCTCCTCCAGCTGAGGATGCCTTAGAATACGATCCTCTACAGCTTATGGAGGATGGTAAAAAGTTGTATTTTGATCTTAATTTATCTTATCATCAATTCTCTCCAAAAAGCCCTCATGAAGCTATGACTGCAAAAATTTTTTAGAATTTATAGGAACTTTTCATCATGCCTCCATTGAGTCCATCACATCCCACTCAAGTAGGTTTGGATACAGCTCTTCCTCCTTCAAAAACTACACCCATTACATTTTGCTCCAATTATTGAAGAACATTCCCAACCTCTGAAAGAGGTTTCTGGGCACTTTAGCTCCATTGACTCCATTTTGGTTACTACATATGATCATTCGTCCAAAGATAACGTTGGAAGCTCGCACAACAAGATTTCGAGTGTAAATGATCAACCAAAAGACTCGAACCCCACCAAGAGTACGGAAGGAAGGCGGAACCAAAAATAGTTGAGGCTACTCAAGACAATACGGAAGGATCAAAATAAATTGCTCGTCAATTTCACTAACTTCCAAAACACTATAGTTCAGTTTGGGCTTATTCTCGAGTGGGTCACCAAACATATGCCTCCTACAGTTGCCCCTAGAGACCATCCTTTTAAGCTACCAGCCCAGCCTTCTTTTGTTGTTCCTGACTCATCATCATCCTGGTCTTATGATGCATCCTCTTCCGAGTGACTTAATAGCTCTTTTAACTCCTTTTACTGCTGACTTAATTCAATCATTCATTTATACTCCTTTTCATATGTGGGAGTTCCTTCATCATCTTTGTGTAATATTGAGGACATATGCATATGAGTACCCATAATTTTTGTTGAACTCGTTTTGTATTTTCTAAGAGGATATTTGGTGTATTTCTCTTGAGAAATGAAGATGCCGTTTTTTAATTATTTGATTTGTAAACAAAGGAAAAATTTCAGCTCTCCCATCATGCTCATTTCCAATTCACTTTAGATGAGGTTAGAGAAATCTTCACACATTCTTTCATTCGTAGACCCAAAGATTACATAATCAAAATATATTTGAACGATTAGTAAATCCTCTTTAAGAGTTTTCTTGAAAAGTGTTGTATTGATATGTCCTCTTGAGAAGCCATTGTCTTTTATAAAGGAACTCAACCTCTCATACCAAGCTCGAGGAGCTTGCTTTAATTCGTAAAGAACTTTTGAGAGTTTGAACACATGGTTAGATTTCTTTTTGTTCACAAAGCCAGGAGGTTGGTGAACATATACCTCCTCATTTAAGAAACCACTCAAAAAGACACTTTTAACATCTATTTGGAAGAGTTTGATACCTTTATGAGTGGCATATGCCAAAAGTATTCTGATAGCCTCAAGTCTAGCAACACGAGCAAATGTTTCATGATAATCAATTCCCTCTTGTTGGTGGTAACCTTGTGCCACTAGTCTTGCTTTATTTTTGATGACTTCTCCATCCTCATTTAATTTATTTCTGAAGATCCATTTAGTTCCAATGAAGGATTTGTCTAGAGGATTGGACACAAGATCCCATACTTTGTTTCTTTCAAATTGTGACAATTCCTCCATCATAGCATTAACTAATGATTTATCACTTATGGATTGATCAACCATTTTAGGTTCGACTTGAGATATCATGGCCATGATGTTAAAAGTTATATTTAATGATTGTTTGATCCCGACTCCATCCTCAGTATTTTCAATGATTGGGTCAGGAGGAAGATGGGTTACTATCTTCCATCCACTTGGAGGTTGCTGAGAGGTTGAATCAAAATTGTCCTCCTCATTTGGATTGTGTTCTCTAGAGGATGAATGTTCATCTTCTTCATATTTATCCATATTTTCTAAACACAAGTCATCAAACTCATAAAAAATTACATGCAAGGATTTCTCCATATTTTGAGTCTTAAGGTTATATATTCTATAACCTTTTAACGATGTGGAGTATCCTAAAAAGATACCTTTATCATATTTTGGATCAAATTTTCCCAATTTTTTTTATTGTTTAGCATGTAACAATAACATCCAAATATATGAAAATATGAGATATTTTATTTTCTTCCTTTCCACAGTTCGTATGGAGTTTTGTTCAAAATTTTCAAATTGGATACTCGGTTTGAAACATATCAGGCTTTGTTGATAGCTTCAGCCCAAAAATATTTTTCGATGTTAGCTTCATTCAAAATTGTTCTAGCCATTTTTTGTAGAGTTCTATTTTTCTTTTCAACAACTCCATTTTGTTGAGGGATTGTTGGACAGAAAAAATCGTGGGATATCCCATTTTCATCCAAAATATTTTTGAAATCAAATTCTCCTTCGTGATCATTTATCAAGAGATAATGTTTGTTCCTTTTTCATTTTGAATATTTTTTACAAAAATTATGAAATACTTCAAATGTTTAATCTTTATGTTTTGATAGGACCCAAGTAAATCGTGAGAAATCTTCAACAATTACAAATCATCAGCAAGTTTGATAGGACCCAAGTAAGACTCGGAGTTTTGATAGTACCACAGAGGTCAATATGTAGAAGTTCGAGAGGATGATTTGTTGAGACAATGTTTTTTGATTTAAAACTGTTTTTTTAACTTGTTTTCCTTTGATTCAAGATTCACGGATTTTGTCTTTCTCAAAATTAATTTTTGGAAGACCTTTCACCAATTCTAATTTTGATAATTTAGAAGTAGCGTTTAAGCTTGTATGACCAGCTCGTTTGTGCCGAATCCATTTATCCTTTTCAGTAGACATAAAACAAGATTCAATAGGTAAATCGTTCAAGTATAATTCATATAATTTTTTTTTCTAATTTCAGAGAAAAAACACTTTTCCAGAGGATGAATGTTTAACCTCGCATAAAATGGGTTTAAAAATTAATTCAAATCCACTATCAAAGAGTTGGATAATATTCAATAAGTTATGTTTTAAATCATCCACATATTGAACATTTTCTATCTTGGCAGAATTATTTTTTTCAATAATACTTCCTTTAATTTGTTCTTTATCATTATTTCCAAAAGTGACTAATCATCCATCCTTTATTACCAAGAAAATAAAGCAATGCTTATCCCCTATCATATGGCTTGAGCATCCATTTTACAAGAACTAAGGCTTTCTTTTGTTGATTTGAGGATGTACTTATGTCAGAGTTTAAAAGTGACTTACGTACCCATATAGAACTGGGTCCTTGTTGGTTAGTTTTTTCTTTTGTAAGGATTTTCTTTTTGTGATAGCAATTAAACTCATGGTGTCCATGCTTACCACAAAATGAGCATCCCCCTTTGATATTGTCAGCTCTTTTCTTGACATGACAAATTTTGATAATGTGTCTAGGTTTTTTGCAAAACGTACATTTTGGTCTATCCTCTTATTGTTGAGGTAGAAAGAAATTTTCGTATAACTTTTGTTTTTGAGATCTTTTAAAGCCAATGCCCGCTTTGTCAAAGATTCCAGATTGAGATCCCATAATTTTTTGAAAAGTCTTAGTGGATTTAACAAAGTTGGTAATGTCATTTTTTAGTTCTTCAACTTTTATTTTTAAACTCCTATTTTTTGTCTCCTCTTCTGGATGATGAATTTTGACATTCTTTTTTTTAAGAATTTTTTACTGCTCATATATTTTTCTATGAGGTAGCTACTTGTCCATAATTTTTTTTTTTTTTTTGATATTTATCATTTCTAGCTTGAAGTTTCTCATTGAGTTTCTTTATCTCATAAAGTTGTTTTTTAAGAAAACCATATTTATGAGATAGAGTGTTTGAGTCAGTCAATAAGTTGTCAAATTCTATTTCTAGTTTTTTACATGTAGGACTAGGTTCTGATATAATTACCTCTTAAGTATCTGAATTTGCCATGAGACAGAAATTTGCTTCTTCCTTTTCATGTTCAGAGGATGAACCATCACTATCGTCCCATGTAGCCATCATAAATTTATTTTTGTAGGGAAATCTTCTTAGGTTTCTTTTGTTTAGAGGACATTCAGTTTTGTAATGTCCTAACTTGTTGCATTCAAAACACGTTATCTGGCTTTTACCATGTTTTTCCTTTTGATATAGTTTTTTGTAGTGTCCTCTTCGATTAATCATCCTCTGAATCCTTTTAGAAATCAAATCGAGTTCATCCTCTTCCTAGGACAGAGGACATTCGGCGTTTTCTGTTAGTGTGACTTCTTCAACTCGCTTGGAGGATGGACTTTCAGTTTGATTTTTCTTAAGGGCAACCATTTTTCTCTTTTTACTTGGTTTATCTTAGAGCAACAATGGTTCATGTGCTATAGGTATTCCGACGAGATATTCTAATTTCATGGTGGCCAAGTCTCTTGCTTTTGTGATGGCAGTCTCCATTCTCGTGATAGACTTATAATTTTTCTTACCCTCTCTTGGACAGAGTACTCTTTTCCAAGAGATCGCAGGTTGTTTAGTATAATAGTAAATCTTGAGAATATTTCCTCAATCGTTTCTTCCTCATTCATTTCAAATAATTCAAATTCTCGTACTCCCATGTCAATCCTTGCTTCCTTTACATGACTTGATCCTTCATGGTGGATCTTCAAGGTGTCCCATAGTTCTTTAGCGTTGTTGAATTCTTCAACTTTGCCATATTCTTCACAACTCAAAGCACACGTTAGAAATAAATGAGCTTTATAATTTATGAATACCTTAGCATTTTCATCAGCAGTCCATTGTGCTTAAGGTTTCTCGTCGGAGATTGAATCTATATTGTTGATTATGATGATGTGATTCCCATTTTCAACCACATACAACATGTTGATATCTTGTGATATGAGAAACAATTTCATTTTTCTTTTCCAATGCTAGTTTGTGCCATCAAAGTAGGGAGGTTTGTTGGATGATCCTCCTTCGGGTATATACTTAGCTTTTGACATTTTTCCTTTCCCTGATCTTTTTCTCTTACACGGGTAAGTGTAGTTGTCTAGAGAACATTGCTCTGATGTCAATTGACGTGGCTAAAATATCACTAGAAGGGGAGTTGAATAGAGATATTGAAGTTTTTAAAAATTATATTTTAACATTGTATCCTCTACGAAAGGGTAAAAGTCATATGATATAATTTTGAAACTTTAAGTGATAGTTAAGTAAATAAAAATGAGAAAGTATAGAAAATGACATACCCAAATTTATACTAGTTCACCCAATGTAGGCTACGTCAAGTCCTCACAAACTTGTGAGTTTTCACTATAGCTGAAAATGGCTTGTCCTCTTACAGAACTACTTTTCATTGTGTATATTTTTAGCTTCACTAGGCTTACCATTTCGTTTATTTCATATTACAAATATTATCAAGTGTATAATAACTTGGAATATACATATTAAATAAAATGTGATGATTGTATGATTTTTCTTTTTACAAAAAATTTCTAAGAGGATATTCTTAAAAGATATAGTTTAGGACTGTAGAAAGTGTATAGAGAGGATGAGAATGATCTTCTAAGCTTTGAGAAAATTTATTTGAATAGGTAGTTGTTATGTTTTGAACTGAAAAGGTCACTTCCTTTTATAAAGTTTATGAACCCCTATCCATGAAGAAAAAATAGTTAGATGACCGTTGGAGACTTGATCAAATGTCCAAGGTCAGTGGTCTGATTTACAAGATTGTCATTAAGTTGTCCTTGAAGCATATGAGCTTAGGAGGATGAGTTTGCAGTTCATCATCGGATATGAGGTTTAATCTTCCTCGAAGTTTGGACATGCGTTGTACTTTCCCCTTTTTACTTTGCTTTTCCAAGACTTGTAGGATCCGTCTTTGTCTATTAAGTACAACCTTTTTCATACGTTGGTATTTGTGATTATTCCTTATGTACGGTGATGAATACAACTATAATATTATTGTAACACCCCGATTTTTTACAGCGCGAGTATATTTTTTTTTTTTTACAAATTCATAAAACAAAGAAATAAAGAAAGAAATACTTTTGGATAAATATTTAAGTCGTAACATAACGACAAAGTCAATAAATATTTATAAGCAGCGGAATAGTTTTTGAAATAAAAATCCAAAGTATTCAAACATCAAAATACACCGGGGCTATGAGACCTATCAAACATAGCTCATACCCCTAGGGTATTCTCGGCAGACTTGTACAAAAGCACTGCCGCAAGAATTTTAACTTTCCCTCACGTCACATCAAAAAGTGGTACATGGACCCATCAAAATAAAAGTCAAGCTAACAATATTAATATAGGTACAATCTTCCAACATACAATAAATACATCCACAAAAGAAAGACCTCTAGCCCCTATACAACCGTCTAATCTCATCATACTACAAAAACTATACGACCTGAGTGATCTCCACGCGCCCTGCAAGATCCATCTAACACAGATTCGGTTAGGTGTGTCCATCTACCTCCCCATCTACAGGATACTAACCGGTGGGAAGATCCTGGTTCTCATCTGAGGGCAAAGCTCAGATTTCCACAATAATTATAAAGGGTCACCAACCGAAATTAACATATAACACTTTGCAAAATTCTTATCTTTTCAAATGCTCAAAAGAACATTTCATCTTAGCATACTCCTAGAAAGGATTTTCATATGTCCAAAAAATGCATAAACAATGTTGAAAAATGAAGTTTTAACAAATTGCACTATCGTAGTCGAATACAACTGAGAAAATGCAGATTTTCAATTCTAAAATGGCTATGAATCAATCAACACTTTAAACATTATTATTATTACCAATTTTGAACACATAATTACCACCAAATTAATCTCCACAAATTCACACCTCAATTACACATTGAATATTCATAACGTCAATTATGAACACATAAGTACATCAAAACTTAATCAACCAAACTTCACTCCTCTAAGCAATTACGGCAAATCACAACAACAACCGAATATGTATATAAAATCATCATAGTATAACAAACCTAAATCGTGTGCCAAACACTTTAATGCAATGCGTATATGCCAAAATGCATGATTCCAGAATTCCAGACCAAAACCCTCCTCGAAGAAGCATAAATCATAATTGTACCGCCTATCACAGACCATTACTAATTACCGAGGTGCAATCTCTCACAGATCAGCATGATTTACTAGCGTGCAGTCGCTCACATACCAGCACGACATACAAGAGTGCAATCGCTCACAGACCAGCACGATTTTCTAGAGTGCAATCGCTCACAGATCAATACATTCTAGACTGCAATCTCTCACAGATCAGCACGACATACAAGAGTGCAGTCGCTCACAGACCAGCACGATTTTCTAGAGTGCAATCGCTCACATATCAGCACATTCTAGAGTGCAATCTCTCACATATCAGCACAACAAACAAGAGTGCAGTTGCTCACAGACCAGCACGATTTTCTAGAGTGCAATCGCTCACATATCAGCACATTCTAGGGTGCAATCTCTCACAGATCAGCACAACATACAAGAGTGCAGTCGCTCACAGACCAACACGGTTTTCTAGAGTGCAATCGCTCAAAGATCAGCACATTCTAGAGTGCAATCTCTCACAAATCAGCACAACATACAAGAGTGCAGTTGCTCACAGACCAGCACGATTTTCTAGAGTGCAATCGCTCACAGATCAGCACATTCTAGAGTGCAATCTCTCACAGATCAGCACGACGCGACAATCCCCACAAGGATAAGATGAACCAACAATTCACATGGCATCATCCCGTGGCCCATCACGGTCACCACTATCACCATGGCCCCATCGTGGTCACCATGTACTATGAAATACATAAGCATACTCTGACTCTTTTCACTACAATCATTAAGTAAATGTAGCTATTAAAAGATTCTCCATTTTTAATACTCATTTAACACTAATGATTTTTCAAACATATTTATTCACACCAATTTCAATTTCCACAAACACACATAAATCACATTTCCAAATTCAATCCACACAAATTAAATTAAAGTCATTTTCCACCAATTCACACATAAATTGAATTAAATGCTCTTTACACCAATCCACACATAAATCTTTTTCTCAAAAATTCATAATATTAATTATGAACACATCAATTTCAACAAACATGAGTCACTATAATTTTCAAACATTAATCCCCCATATTCAATCTCCAAAATTTTCAACCATAAATCACCACAACAACATTAATATATCAGAGTTCTCTCCACCGCTAACTCGGTGTCAACGGTCTCGATTCCTTTTCGAGACTCAAGGAACTAACTACATAAACATGAATATTTATAACAATTTGTTCACAATAAAACTAATCCACAAACAACAAAATTTCTAAAATTAAATATTTCTCACACACCAAACTTTTAAAATTAAATAATCTATATTATTTACTTAAAACTAAATAAAATAAATATTGTCCAAATTTCACATGCACATACTCGACTATTAAAGCACCGAAATTTTTGAGTTAATAAAATACTCTAAACTTTTTTTCTTTTTAAACTCAATCAAATAGTAGTTAAAAGAGTAAAATTTTAAACTCTAACGATTGTTAATTTCAATATATCTTTTTTCTCAAACTCCTTAACTTAGTTAAAATGTGAACTTTTTCACAACTTTAACAACTCTAAATTTTTCGTAAAATTTCAACTTCAATTCAAACTCATTTATTTGAAAATAGCTCATTACGTAACTCAAACTCATCAAATTTAATTACCGCCAATTCACACCAACAACAATCAATTCAATTCCACAACACACATATAACACCTCAATTAAATTTCAACAATTCGAACATAACTCACCCAATTTCAAAACTCCATATTTTTACACATAACCCACCAAATCTCATCAATTCATTTTCTACAAAATCCACAAATAAATCACATCTCAAAAATTCATAATAATAATTGTGAACATATAAATCAAACCAAATATGGATCACTACAAACCACACCTTAAAACACACCAAAAACAAATCCCACTAATTCCCACATAAACGAATTAAATTCATTTTCAACAAATTCACACATCAAATACATCAAATTTCTTTTCCACAAAATCACAAATAATATCCTAAATGCAAACTAAAAGTTTGGAAAGAGCCATTACCTTAACGATAGCTCTAACACGCGATTACGGTACCATAATTAATTTCGGTAAATTTAAGTTCGTGACGTCGCGTCGAAAACTAGCTCACTAGCACCGCAGCGTGGCAATGAGCAATTTTTTCTTCTGTCACTTCTCGAAATGGAGCTTAGATCTAGAAGAAAAATGATGATTTGTGTTTTATGTTTTTGTTTTCAAACCCACCAACATACTTCTTTTTTGAAACAGAAACGAGAAGGGCAACGTTCCTGTTTCTCTTGGTTCTATATATAGAAAATATATATTAAAATAATAATAATATATAATAATAATAATAATAATAATAATAATAATAATAATAATAATAATAATAATAATAATAAATATCTAAATAAATATCTAGATACTTACAAATATCTAGATATTTTTATAAAAATTAGCATTACGTCTGTTACCTCACATCACATCACAAACCATTTTTTTAGAAAAATATCTACTATCGTCGTAATTCAATGGGCAGATGAATTTTTCTGAAAAATGCTGGATCTCAGAAGAAAAAAAAAATTCTTCGACAAAAGATTCACCGTAATTAAATAAAATTATTCATCGGCGAATAATTTTAATCGGGTCTCCAAAAAGATATTTTTGGCATTTAACTCACAAAATGTCATAAAATTGACTAAAAAGCTTTAGAAATTCAACACAAAATTCCTCAAAATACATAAATTAGAATTTAAAATTAAGGGTCTTACAATTATCCTCTTATCGTTCAACCTGTGGCGTGTATCCTATTCTTATGATTTGTTTATCTTGTAACTGTTTGTCCACAAATTTATCTTCTTTTTTTTTTTTACTTTGATTCAATATTTATGTGATAAAGTATATTCTCTCTCTTAAAGGTTCATCTCTTTAAAGATTCATCCCCTAAGTGTTTATCTTCTAATTCAAAGAACATGTTGGATTAAATTAAATTTTTCTCCTTTTTATCAAGATGATGACTAACTTGTTTTCTAATTAGAATACATTCAAAAACACATATTAGACATTAAGCATAATCATAATCATTTAAATAATTTTATTATCATTAAAACAATTTGAGTGAGATTTTGTCTCAACAACAACGACAGTTTAGAAAAGTTTGATTCCAAATCTGACAAAGGAATATTTTTGGAATACTCTGCATCTTCAAAAGGGTATAATGTATACAACCTAAAAATCCAAGTTGTTGAAGAAAGTATTTATGTATTATTTGATGATCTTAACAATGCAATAATAGATAGAGATGAAGAGGACAATCAACCATCTCACAAAAATACAAATCAAAAGCATGAGAATCAACCATCTTCCTCATAAAAGTTGGAGAATAGTGACTCATCATCCTCAAGATTTATCAGAAGGCAAACCATTAATGGAGTTAGAACAAGACTTTCATTCAAAGATGATGAGAGTAACATGACTATGATATCACAAATGGAGCCAAAGATAATTGATGAAGCAATCACTAACCAATCATGTATTGAAATCATGATGGAAGAATTTACTCAATTTGAGAAGAATTCATGAATCAATTCATGATTGAGTGAATCAATTTATCAACTTCTAGGAAGTTTGGTGAAACGATTAACACTCCGATGTCTATCCATTAGTCAAAAGCACTATATTGATTCTAGGACCTCTATAAATTGATCCATATGCATGACTCAATTCATGAAGTTAAAATTCACTTGAAAAATATTTTTAATGCATGTATGACTTTGAAATAATCTAACATGCACCTAAAAGTATGCATGATAAAATGAAGTGATGAAAATGATTTTTTTTAATTCAAAAACATTTGTAAATATTGAAAATGAAAGAATCAATAAAGACACAAAAATCGTTTATTTAAAACTTAAATTTGACAAATTTGATTCCTATAAAGTGAGTAGTTCATTTTAAATAATAAAGTGAACAATATTAATTATTGATGATCAAACAAATTATTGGTATTATGTCACATACATAATCAATTATGAGTGATTAGTGTATTGACATTTCAATTATTTTATCAACTTCTCACCTTAAAGAAATCAAATTTTATTTTTGACATACATCAAAACATTAAAGATAAAAAAATTTAGCTCAAAAAGTTGTCAAATTTAAATTTTTAGATACATAAAAAAAAATTTATAAATCTTAAAGAAAAATTGATATATTTTAAAAAAAATTAAGCGTAAAGTATATATAGAAAAGTTGAATAAATAAATAAACTTTTGAAAACAAAACAATATTATGTAAAATCTCATTTTGATCTTATATATAGAAAGCTCCAAAGCTATGTAGTTTCACAAAACATTTTTAAACTTCTATACAAAAATATCACTTTATTTTCACAGGTTTTATTTTTCAAAAAGTTAAAAGAAAAAACAAAATGAAAAATTCCGAAAATAGAATATAAAATGAAAACAAACTGCCATTTCATTAAAAAAAAATAAAAATAAAAAACCTCTGCAAAATGTTTAATATCCTGATAATTAAAAAGAAAGAAAAAACATGTTGAAATGAATTACTAATCAGAATTAACCAGAACCATCGCAAATATAATGAAAGAACAAACTCTCTATATTTGATTATCGGAGACAAAATACTGTCAAAAATAGTATCTAAGACAGATCTATAAATCAAAGTCGCAATGAATCACAACATATCCCCAACTATATAACCACATTTCTCCAAAATACTGAGCAAAATGGGAGAATGGGCTCTAAATAAATTCAAACTATAAGATTCAAGGGAGGAAAAATAAATTCAAACTATAAGATTCAATGGAGGAAAAATAAACTCATGGACCAGGAAAATTGAAATCCACTTTTTCATTCCGAAGAAACAAATTACTGCTGCTTGCACTCTGGTGGTCTTTCGCCCTGAGCGTCGCTGAGCAGTGCACCACTCTTCTGAAAATATATAAAACAAAATGGAAATCAGGAATGCAATGTCTAGAGACATTGAAAAATAAATAAAGACATGAACTATATAAGCGGCGCACTCTTTCTATTGCACTTTTTTATTTGTTGAAATTCATGAGTATCGTTAAATTTATGTGGAACCCACATGATTTAGTGGGACCAATAATTTCAACTAATAGAAGAGAGCTTGTCGGAAAGAGAGTGTCGTTATCATGCATCAATAAGACAATGTTAATGACTATACCTTGCTAGCTGACGACTGCAGCAACATTCCCAGGACAAAGGACAAGTGAAAAACAATCGCGTTAATTCGAGTTCAAATTTCAAATTAAGAAAAGTAAACCAACATGTTAGTGCTTCAAATCATCAAGTAATACCTTCTTCTTTGTCTTAGTCTCTTCCTCATCTTCCTCATCATCATCATCATCATCATCATCCTCGTCCTCCTCGTCTTCATCATCCTCATCGTCCTCCTCGTCTTCATCCTCATCATCATCATCATCATCCAGATCTTCAAAATCCTCTCCCTCAGCAGCCTCCCCAGTAAACCATGACACAGCATGTGGGATGATCTTGTCTCTTATTGTTGACCTGAACAAGAATCAAAATTCATTTAAGTATAGAGTTGAGACTACAAAAGATAAACGGCATCATGAATCAACAGTTATGTTACAGCAAAAGGCAATTTGGCTTTACCCAATGTCATAGTCCTGCTCCATCTTATTCTGAAGCTCCTCAGCCTGTTAAAAAAATAAATAAATTGTTCAAGCAATAGTATCTTACCATGTAGCACTAACACTTTAAATTTTAAATTGAAGACATGTTTCGAGTCCAACACGTGTCTCCGTTGGCACTGACATGACATTGTTGGCACCGACATGACATTGACATGTGGTTCCACTCAATCACTTTTTTTTAATTATTATTGGTGTTTGTGTCATTATCCTGACAGGTGTGTGTATATTAATTAGTGCTTCATATGTATTTCACATTTAAATTTAAATTTAAATTTAAATTTTGCCATGAATATGGATAGCCTGCCATACTGCTTCTTCATCAAGGTCTTCGTCATCTTCGGGGACTTCTGGTGGATTGAAAAAGTTGAAGAAACTTTCACAGGTTTCAGTTTTGATAATTGGCTTAGCATTCTTGGAACCCTTCTTGGGCTTTTTCTTCAAAATCTTCTGTGTCAAGCACTTGCCAGGAAGCCATTCAATTTCAGTCCTGTAAAAAAATGAAGCAAGCAAACCTCATTTACAATCATTAAATATGGATAACATATTGCAATAATAGGATCATGTAAAAAATAAAAGGTTACCCAATAGCCTTCTCCAAAATCGGTTCATCCTCGTCAACCATATGATAAATTTTTGTCAAGACAGAGTTTGAAAAGTATGGATTGGTATCAAAGAAGAACTCAAGCTTGAATCCTTTTGGCTCCTCAATCCTGCTCCACTTGATATCCTTGAGAAACTTGAGAGCACCTTCATCACCCTCCGAAATCTAATTCATAAAGAAGCCATGAAAAGATCATTAAAAAAGCAATAATTATACTGCTATAAAAACTCAAGCATTATTAAGTTGACAAAAAACTTTCAACTAACCTCTTCAACCAGCACATCGTTGTTTTTCATTGCGGTGAGCCAGAAAGAAGGCACACCTTTCTCTACATAAGTCACAAGAAAATCGTTAATGTCAAGATTCAAAAACAATAAAAGTGTAAGGTGTCAATTTGTAGTTAAATACCTTGCTCCTCTGCTGCATCAGCTTCGGTTTCAATTGCCACCACTTCAGCAACACCATTCACAATTTCATAGCGCTGCATCGATTTATAAATAAGTTTTAGTGATAAAGATATTAATCAAATGCTCCCATACAAATCAGATTCAATAATTTTAAACTTGAATAACACAAAAATTCAGCATTATTTAATTGGATCACAAAACCACTAATATCTGTGTGTCATTAAATAGCATCATGCATGATATGCAAGATTTTCTAGACAATAACGTAATCTTCATGATACCTTAGTGTACAATGGTTGATACAGTTTCTGGTATTTGGCTTCAAGAACCGCTCTCTCCTCCAGAAATTTTGCCTCCAATTCATCATGTTCACCCTGTATAGTAAGAAAAACAATTCAGAAGCCAACATTTCCAGAAAAACTCATCTTTGTAGGGTAGCTAATAAAAAAGCAACAACAGATAAATGACAGAAGATTCATTTTACGTTAGATAATAAGGGTTAAAAAAAGGTTTTACCATAGACAGCAAACTCATACTCACAACTCAGATTACAAACTATTTTACCATATAAAAAATTTATGGTCGAGGTAAATTTTTTTAAAAAAATATATATATATAAAATGAAACAATGGAATTGTTTTAACTCAGTCCAATAACGATTTCCAAGTGCATATAAAAAGCCATGATCAACACAAATAGTAATTCTAGAAATCAATTCTCCCTACCAAATATGTCTATCTTTTAAATTAAGAAGATATATTATATTCAAATAATTATTTCACAGAGCAAAAGAGAGCCTCGGCCTAAGGGTTAGACGTTTTTCGGCGTGTCTTGAGGATCATGGTTCGAGTCATGAAATCAGCCTCTTATAAATACTATAAAAGACTGACTACTATAACCCGCAATCAATCCACCCCTTCTCAGACGATGCCGTGACAACAGATCTATAATACCACATTATCCTAAAATAATTTCAATAATTTTTACCGTGTGACAGAGTAACTTTATAAAAATAGTACACATGAAGTGATAAATTATTCCAAAAAAATATTGTAAAACAACACAAAAATCTAAGCAACCAACAATAACTAGAAGCATCGTAATCATAGTAACTGTAAAATTTAGGAAATATACCTGAATCTCTCTCAGAACCTCAACACGCTTCCTGACAACAGGGGATAGAGTCTCCAGAACATCAGAGTGCTGCCCAGCCAAGCTTTGAATCTTGCTCTGCACACAAAAACAACCACAAAAAACACTACTTGATAAATGATAACTCAAATCAATCATAGAAAAAAACACATATAACATAACAATTGATGATCAAATTAGGGTTTGATTAAATTATATTAGTTACCAATAAAACATGAAACTTTACAAACAAAAAAATGAAAAAACATATGGGTCAATACTTCAAGCAAAAATATTAAAACAAATTGAGTGACTAATAAAGAGACATAAAAACCTTCTAACTCAAACCAATCAACAAGGACATAAAAAAAACACAAATCATAAAAATGGATAATCAAAATCAGGATTCGACCAAAACATATTAGATAAAAATAAAGCACGTCACAACATTTGATTTTTAAAAAACATAACGGTCGACAGTTGAAGCAAAAAGATTTAAACAAAATGAGTAACTAATGAAGAGTCATAGAAACCTTATAACTCAAACCAATCAACAAAATAAAAACCCAAAACGTAAAAATTAATGATCAAAATCAGGGTTCGACTAAAACATATTAGATAACAATAAAGCACGAAAGTTCAAAATAATTACTTTTTTAAAAAAATAAAAAACGTAAGGGTCTAAAATTGAAGCAAAACGAGCAAAACAAATTGAGTAACAAATGAAGAGACATAAAAACCTTATAACTCAAACCAATCAACAAAATAAAAAACCAAGGCGTAAAACTTGATGATCAAAATAAGGGTTTATCAAAAAACATATAGTAGATAACAATAAATCACGAAAGTTCACAACAATTAAATTTATTTAAAAAAAAAAGGTTTATAATTGAAGCAAAAAAATTGAGCAACTAATGAAGATAAAAAACCAAAACATAAAAAATTGATTACCAAAATCAGGGTTGAACTATAACATTTTAGATAAAAAAAAAAATCTTCACAAAATTAATTCAAAAAAAAAACACGGGTCTATAATTGAAGCAAAAAAGAAATGATTAACTAATGATGAAAGATGCAAACCTTGAGAGCGTTAACTAGGTCAGCTCGATCCTCTTCAATGAGAGCTGCTAATAAAAAATTAATCAAAATTCAATAAAAGAAATTTGCATAAAAACAAAAACAAAACAAAAGAGATAGAAAGAGAGAGAATGAGAAGATACACACCAGTAGTGAGATCTGCCATGTTGAAAATTTGGTTGTTCTTGGCCATTGTTGAGAATGAGAAAGGGAACAGAAAGAAGCAATGAAGAAAATGGGGAGAGAGGGTTTTGAAGTAACACAACACAAGCGGCTATAACTCTAATCCTCTTTGCTTCTCCCTCCTTTTAAACTAACAAAAAGGCCTTCGAGCTCTTTTCCTTTTTTAATTTCATTCATTTTTTTTTGTTTTTTATTTATTAGGGTTTCCTTCATTTTTTATTTTTCTACACCTACCCATATTCTACATCTATTTTTTTTATATTTTATATTATTATAAATTATTTGAGTCAAAATAATAATTATTGAAAAAATTTACATTAATGGAGTGTATGTTTTTTATAGTTAAAATATTGAGTATTTTTATGTAATAATGTGTTTGGTGTGTCACATAATTAAGTTTATTATTTGACGTGTGATTAAATTTGGTATAACGGATGATCGTTATTTGGTATATGCAATTTTGTAGATGAAAATAAAATTAGTTACGATATCTTAACGATGAGAGTTGCTATTTTTGATTAAAAAAAATAACGTTCAAATTATGATATTTTTGTATTTATTATTTACTTATAGTAGCGAACATCAACGTGATCGTTGACGCGTTATTTTACGATATAACTATCGAGGTATTATTTTATTCATACAATTAAGATTTATAAATGGAAATAAAATTTCATATAGTATTTTTTACAAAAATAAACTAATAATATTTTATTTAAAATAAAAGAGGAAATATAACGAGATAAAATATTAAAAATTTGGTGACATGTCTAACATGTGATTGCCTTAGTTAAAATATAAACAATTGTATGTATTTGTTTATCTATGAGATAACTTTACAAAAAAAATTGAATGAGAAAACAAAAAATTGTCTACTTTTATGCGCCATGGTTCAATCCTTTAGCAAGACATGAGCATGGCTTTCACGTCAATATTGCAAAATGCTCCTTCAAGTCTACTATAAAAATCCAAAAGCTAGAGTGAGAATGGCATCATATTGATGCAAATGATCCATGACAAAATTTCACATACCCCGTTGTATCCAACATGGCTTGTTCTTCAGACATGTAAATGAAACATATTGTGGAGTTTCAAATTTCAATCTCTTCATCATATATATATAAACTACATAGAGTTGGCAACACACCACACTCATATTTCTAAGTCAATTTCTCATGCATAAGCCATTATGATACAATTAAGACCTTAGTCGCTGCTATTATTGAACAATTTTATGTAATGGGTCGATCATCATATTTTGCTACCATGCATCCTAACAAGGACCTTGATGGTAGTGTTTAAACTATTTATTGCAATGGAAGTAAATCAGAAAAAGAATGAATTGTGTGAATATGTTCTCATTTTATTAAAATGGTTATGCTATTTGTATATAGCTTTTATCACATTCTCTCTAACTAACTTCTACATAACTAATTAACTACACAAGTAGTTAATTAGTTAGTGATTACATACGATCAATATTTAATTTAATTATAAAACTTTCAATACTAAGAACGTTCTCCGTATCTAACATTTGTCCAAGAACGTTCTTGGTTTCTAACACTCTCCCTTAATTCATGTTTCTTCAATCAGGAGGTTTTCCACTACCATTAGCCAAAGCAATTGTCATTAGTGTAGCTTCCATAACCCGCAATAAAGGGTTCCACATAAACTCTAAAAACTTCAAAAACTTGCTCTCCTTTTTCTCTTCCAATTTGCTTGGTCCAAATACTTGAAGACGATTTGATCCTTCTTCTAATGTTAATCCTTCTCTTGAACATCTCAACTGCTGAAACACTTCCTCCACTAGAATTCTTTCCCTTTCAACTATATTGCTTTCTATCAAACCATTTGTCGTGGATTCATCTTCACTAGAATCTTCGTCAATGTCAAATTCAGATGACTAAAACTCCAAGTAACTTGAAGTAGCTTGTTTAATTTCTTATGCAATAGAATGACTAGATAAGTATGACTTATGAAGTCCAAGATCATTAGAATCTTCTACCAAAGTAATATCCTCCATAATTGTAACTCCATAATGCTTCAACATCTCCTTTAAAGCTTCCTTTGTCCATGTCTTGCATATGTTTCCTAAATAGAGGGTATCATTGTCCTGACTTTGAGTAACACCACATTGTTTGCCATTAATCATTGGATTTTTAAGCTTTGCTGCAACTCGTTTTGCTTGCTCCACATTTTCAAAACGCAAGAATGCAAATCCCTTGTTCCTTTTAGTTTGAGGATTCATCATCAATCTGACCTCAATAATAAGTCCAAATTCACCGAAAACCTTCCTTCCGCTTTCGTCGCTCCTTCACAACTTCACAACGCTCTTCTTCCTCTACATCAACCAACTCAGCATGCTCATGCTCCTTATTAGCATGCTCATGATCTTCTTCACTCTCAAATTCATCATGAACATATCTGTCTCCCTCGACGAAATGTTTATCAGTGTGAGCTTCATCGTTGTCACCTCCAACATAAACATGGGGTTTACCATTATGCCTTCCATTACTAGTAATTGTAAACACACCTTGCTTAAAGTTGGAGCTTCTTGCATCATATTCCAAACTATAAACAAAATTTTTCGTCTCGATTTTCACTCTTCCACCACCACTAGGTTTCTTAGAACTCTCGATACATCCATTTCCCTACTGAGCCTTTGGACCGGAGTCAACCAACTTTTTTGAACTCATATTCCTACTACCACGATTTTGCTCGTTCCTCATATTTTCAAGCTTTTTCTGCCATTCTTCTTCCTTCTTATGCACAATTTCAATTCCAGCTTGTTCCAATTTAACAACTCGGAACTTTTTAATCTTAGATTCCTCTTTAGCCATCTTTTGAGCCACCAATGCTTCCCTGAGTTTCACATTTGCTTCCTCAACCACTATTTGTACTTTTTTCAACTCATCAATAGCTTTTACCTTCACCTTCTCAGTCTGAAGAATATGTTCCTTTGCTTTCTTTAGATCTTCTTGAGTTGCATTCAGCTTGTTCTGCAATTATGAACCCTCATCTTTTGATTTGGCGTGCAACCCATCCTCTACATCACTTTATGGGTCTTGTGCAACCTCCACATCATTAACTTTCTTTGAACTATCATCTTTGGGTTCAACCAGCAACACATTATCTGCCTCACTTTCTGTTGTTTTTCCATTTATTCTTTTTATCACTATGTTGCCAACTACCTTAGCTTCCAAAGTTCTATCACCAACAAACCTGATCTTGCTCCTTCTTGATGTATCATCATCCACCAGTCATTCCCTCTAGCTTGTCATGTGATTAGAACAACCAATATCAAGAGACCAAAACTGAGACGAAGAATGTTCTACATTTGGGGTAGTCATTAACAAGAATGTTTATGAATCTAATGAATAATGTTCTTCGTTTGTGGTAGCCATTAACAAAATTGTTTCTGAGTTTGGCGAATAACATTCTTGAGCAGCACAAGCTTCATTTTCTTCTTTCTTCTTATGTTTTCCTTCATTTTTAGCCCAACATTCATTAGCAAAGTGTCCAAACTTCTCACAATTGTAACATTGCACCTTCTTCTTATCAAAGTTCTTTTTTATCTTCCTTTTGATTTACTACTTGCATTGCCCTTTTCTGATGAAGACTCAAACTCATCACCAGATTTCTTGAATTTATTGTTTTTCCATTTCTTCATATGGACTCCTTTCTTGTTGGAATATGCTACCAGTGCCAGATTTTCATAATTACCCCCACTTCTTTCATCCAGTCTCAACTATCTTACTTCTAGAGTTCCATGCAACTCTTCAAGACTCAATGTGGAAATGTCTTGGGATTCCTCAATGGCACACACAACGTAATCGAACCTTGGAAGCAAACATCGCAATATTTTTTCACACAGTATATATTTAGTAAGCTTCTCACTGCATCTAGTCATCTGATTTGTGATACTCTTCAATCTTGAAATCAGATACGACACCTTCTCTTGCTCTTCCATTTGCAACAATTCGTATTATCTTTATAGGGTCTGCAATTTCACTTTCATGGCCTTAGATCCTCCAAAATAACACTTCTCCATAATGTCTCAGGCTTCTTTTGCACTTCTTACATCAGAAATTTTTTCAAAGTTGGTTGTATCAAGGCATTGATGAAGAATGAAGGTGGCCTTGAAATCTTTCTTGTTGGATTGGCTCCTAGATCTTCAAAACATTTTTCTATGATTTCCAACACTTCTTGAAATCCAAACAAGGTTCGAATATGCATTCTTCATCTATCTCAATCTTTTCCATCAAAATATGGCATGTGGGCTGAAATTTTTATATTGTTTGCACTTGAACTCATTCTCACTTCACTCGTGTTTATCACTCTGGGGTCGAAACCTTGCTCTGGATACCAATTGTTAGTGTTTAAATTATTTCTTGCAATGGAAGTAAACCAAAAAAAGAATGAATTGATGTGAATATGTTCTCATTTTATTGAATGGTTATGCTATTTATACATAACTTTGATCATATTCTCTCTAACTAACTTCTACATAACTAACTAACTAACTAAACAAGTGGTTATTTAGTTAGTGATTACATATAATTAATATTTAACTTAAATTATAAAACTTTAAATACCAAGAACGTTCTCTGTATCTAACATTTTTTCAATAATATTCTTAGTTTCTAACACTTGAGTCGAGTTGATGATCATACTTTGCTACCATGGATGCACCAAGGTTGTCCCTTAGCAGGGACCTTAATCATTTTTATATTATTCTTCTTGAATATATTTTTTTTTTTTGAAATATCATTACTAATTCATTCATGATCAAAACAAATTTAAAAAATATTTTTAGAAAAAATAAAAACAAGATTATTTTTATGATGTGACATAATAGATTACTAATAAGATCTTAAAAATTTTTACTTAAAAAAAAAAACCTTCAAAGATGCAAAAATAATATAAAATAGTTCATATTCTTCTAAAGGTTATAACTATATAACTAAACATCTCTAAATAACTCAATATAATAAAATTTGATATTCTTGAGTCAATAATTAAAATCCAAATCTATATCAAGACTTCAAATTCTTGAAATAACATTCTACTATCACTATAACAAAAACTATTATGTTTTAGAAATATTTCAAAATATTTGCAACATAATTTTGATTTCTTATCAAAGAATGGCCCAAAACCTATCTTTGATAAATAAATCTAAGAATATCATTATATATCATATGCAAGAGATATTGGTAATATGCTAAATGGTTGTGCATCTCTCTTGTGTTTTGACTAATATTTTTTATGACACAATGTTTTGGCAGATATGTTGTCGCGTAAATGAAATAGATATGTGGTTTCGAACTAGTATTTTCAAAATAAAATGCAAATGTTTTGCTTTTTATGAGCGCATTGTCACTTGCGATTTGTTGAAATTTTCTATACTTCGCCTTGCTCTTTCACAACCTACCTAACATGATTTTATTGATCTTTTTCGGAAACAAATAAACACAAATCAATCTTGGAATAGAAACACCAATTATATCAGCAAATAAAATTGAATTAACTTGATCAAGACATTAGCAATAAATAATCAAAACATGTTCATTATCGCATCTCATGTTAGCAAAAGTATCATACACGTAGGGCATATCTCATCAAAACCTACCTTACACAAGTTTATTAACCTTAACATTCATGTAATTAGTAAACCAAAATAGGTTAAAACACAATAACGTTGTTTCATCTAAACATGTTCTATAAGAACATGAACAGCACAACAACAAAAACCATCAATTAAATCTCAATAGTTAACAACATAATCAACAAACTACAAGATAACTTTTATTAGCCAAATCCAACAAAAAATTGCCTAATAAAATGAAAAATTACCAAATCACAATAGTTAGCGAAATAATCAAATCCAAAATCCTAGAAAAAGTTGGAACATTTGCACAATCAAACCCAAAAATGACTGGTCGGTCACTCGCATAGACATATTGAAGTCGTTTATTTTTTTAAAAAAATAACTTTTATAGTATTTTATCTTTTTGTTATAATTTTTTTTAAAGAATTTTTAAAATAAAACTTCAAATAAAAAATTAGTATATATAATTCATCTTAAAATATAATTATAAGTATTTCGTCTATTTGCCACAATTTTTTTTTAGGATAATTAAATTTAAAAAAAGCTGAAAATGAAAAGCTATTTTGAGAAGCTTTTCATAATATTTTCTTAAAAGTTACCATTTAAAAAAATGATTTTTATGATGTTAAAATCTCTAATAATGATTATCTAGTTTCTTGAATGTTAAAATTATTTTTAGTTTAACTCAAGTTTTAGTCATCTTATTTTTATCAATTCATCAAATTAGTTTTTTTATTTTAAAATTCGACAGTTTTGCTCTCAATTTTTTAGATTTTTAACTAAAATAAATAATTATTTAACCATATTTTAAATGACATGATATACAATATTGTGATGTATAATCTTCTAGATGCATTA
>JBBPBR010000001.1:12634205-12646409 GCA_037974775.1 Cicer pinnatifidum
TAAAAAATGGGTTTATAAATAAAGGAAAAATAAAAAATGGAGTTTGTTGAAAACATCATGTTGACAAAAAAAATTATGAATAATTAAAAAAAAAGAATTAATATAGAAGTGACACGTGCTATAAAAAATCTTACTTTATAAATATATTATTGATTAATATGGTGTATGATAATGTGTATATAAAAAATCTAATATGATAAAGAAAAAAAAAATACTATTATATTCGTTATTATGTACTCATCAAACACATTTGTATGTCTATATTACATCTCATCTTTATATGTTATATTTTGTCTTTATCATATTATTACACTTAATTATCAAAGAGATCTAAATCTTTTTATTGATATTGTAATATATCACTACCTCTCCTTCTAATATTTTATCAAAAAAATTATAATATATTTTATTATATGAAATATATTGAAGTTATTATAAATTTAAAAAAGACGTCATTACATACAATTTGGTGAAAGAGGTAAAAAAATTAATGTAGCACGTCAAGTTTGATATGACCTCAAAAGACATGGTACTAATCTTTAATGTAGCACATTGTATTTTTACTATGTTAATAGTGAATTTTTAACACGATTTTAATGAAAACATGAAATGTTTTTCTTTTACTAGCTTTGCTGAACCCTATGGCCTTAGCAATTACTTCACAACCATTGTCATGGTTGAGAAAAAAATTTGTATATAAAGTCATTTCAGTAATTCATTTGTTACTAACTTGAATATCTCTTTTTTGATAGCCTTTTGATTGCTATTTTGCATTTGATTTCCTCACAGATAGAAATTAGTGACGATCTAATACCGAATTTGCTTACCCTTAAGCAAATAGTTAAATATTTGGTCAACTTTAGTAGTGTAAAAGTATATTCAATGTCATTTTCTATTGCATTTTGTATATTTTCCCTTGGATTCGACTTACATATCATTCTTAGATTCCTCGACTATCAATGGTGGAGACAAGATGAGCGCTTCTCCCTCGACTATCATGTTTATTTTCTTTTGCTTGAATGGACTACTTGAAGTAGCATGTTGATTTACAAGAAAAAGGGGTTTGAATTGTAAATGTTTTTATTTAAAAATTTCCGAAAAACTTAAAGATTTAACTCAAAAATGATATTGGTTAAGAAAATAAAAAATGAAGAACGTTATTAGTTTTTACCATAATACAGAGAATGTTATTGGTTAGCTTAAAATCAAAAATTCAATTCATGTTTTTTAACTTAAATAATTAACCATGCTTGATAAATAAGAAGATAAGAGAAAGAATACCACACAAGGATGTATCTTGATTCACCTCTTTTTGATGATGAAAAGCATGTTAATTTAGATGATAATTCTTATTCTAATTTTAATTTTGAAGACCTTAAAAGTTCCCCCTCAATTGATGTAGTAAGTGATTTTGGCAGAAAACATGCATATAATTTCAACATAAGCTGTTTTTCATTAATTCATTTCAAAGATATAAAATATAAGTTTTACAGCAACATATTCGGAAGTTCCTACATACAAAAATGACTTCTATAAATAGAATAAAAGCTAACTTAACTCTCCCCCTTTGTCACACAAAAAGGATGGAGCATAAGACCCTAATTAGCAAGTGATAGTGAAGATCCTTCAAAAGAAGATGATTTTGCAAGGTTAAGGACTAGCTGAGGAGTGGGAGCAGGGTGAATTGGGGGAGGAGTCAGTCCCAGTTTGGGAGCAAGTTGTTTTGTCAGCCATGTTCATAACAAGGTGGTCTCTTGATCCTATTGAAGCTGGCGTGCCATGATGGTTTGAAGTGCAACCATGATATCAAAGTTTGATGTTTCAGCCTTGGGAGGAGGAGTAGGGAGATGAGTGGAAGGTTGAGAAGTGGTTGCAACAATTGTGGTCGAGGGAAAGAGGGAAATGCAAACTGATGGAAGAGTGTCAAAAGAGGTTGCCACTAGGGGTAATGTATTAGAAGATGTTTGTTGTTGTATGGATGGGCCATAAGTGTCTTGAAATATTAAAAACTGGTTGATTCCAAATATGGAGGATCTAGTTTTTTGTGGGGAAAGGAAAAGAGGAGACATGGTGTCGATATGATGGTTAGGCAATAATGTATCCAAGTCATGTGGTGAAGAGTGAAGTACTTGGGAGTAAGAGAGGAAGTTTGTGGGGAATATGGTTAATGGTTGAGGAAAAACGGAGAAAGTAGCAGGATTAGAAGGCTCTTCTGGAGAACATTATCGGTTTGGTGGAGAACGTTTTTGAGTAGATTCAATCATTGCTTCTATTGATTGTTCAAGTGATTGGTGTGGTGAGACTGAGGTTGGTGTAGGAGACGCTCTTCTCTTTGCTGAGCACTTCCTCTTTAGTGATTTTGGTGGGAAATAAGGTGCATGAGTATGCGTTTCAGATGTGGTTTTCATTATATGAGATGTTTTTTTTTAGGAAAACATAGAAATTTTAATGATATTTTTCTCATTTGTGAGAGGAATTTGAAAATACCTAAAGATTTTGGTGAAGATCATCCCATAAGGGAATGTGTTCTCTTTGTAATCTTTGGTGGTAGCAATTATTATATGGTGGATGATGATGTGTGGTAGGTTGAGACATTTGCAATTTTGAAGGTGATATATGATGAAGACATCGTTGTCAGTTACATACTCATGACTTTCATAACGGGGAAGTATGGCATGTTGGCTAATGCTGTTAAAAACCATTGGAAGGGGTTTAAGATAGGTGGAGATGTGGTGAGTGGACCCTTCTTGAAACAAATCAGAGAACACCTTTTTCTGTTTTAAGTTCAGGGTAGCATAACAATTGCTTCCAAAAATGGGAGGCCCTTATGTTGGGAGGTTAAGAATGGTAGCCAAAATGTCAAGTGTCAACCTGATTTCAATCCCTTTGACCGTGGAGACTATGAGGGATTTGTCAGGGAATGTTTTGGTTTGACAATAAAAAGCCATGATCACATCTAGATAATAGCATTCAGATGTTTGCAAAAATGAAGTCCAACCCAAAGCACTAGTGTGATGTTTGACTGTATTTCCATCCACAATCAGATTTTCCAAGACAAAAACTCTTCCAACTCCAATAGGGCATTGAGCCCATTTTCTTTGAAAAGTTTTGAGATTTTATAAGGAATGAGGGGATGGCTATGAATAGGGGTGGGAATAGGCCAGACCAGGCCAGACTTTGAAAGGCCTGAGCTTGGCCTACGATTAATATTTTAGGCCTAAGTCTGGCCTACGTCCTATCATAGGCTTTTTTTCCGGTCTGACATGACCTTTTTAAAAGTTTGGCTTGACCTGAAAGCCTATTCAAAAGTCTTATTTATATCAAAACATTTAAATGTTCTACTCATACCACATGATGCTCTCCATATACCAATATCAATGTATATATATATATATATATATATATATATTAAACAAAAAATAATTTTTGGTTTCAAAAAATAGATTTTTTTATGAATCAAACGCACCAATTATTACCTCTCAAACAAATATGGAACGACTAACTACCAAATACGGAATCTCTACCGAAAATGGAACGGCTACCAAATATGGAATGACTACTGAGTGATTGTCTAATTGATAGAATTTAAAATAGGAAATAAGATTATTAATATAATAATAAAAAGTAAAATTAATAAATAATAAAATATATACAGGTCGACCTTTCAGACCTAATAGGCTTTTTTATAAGCCTGAGCCTGACCAATTTAAATAAATAGGCTTTAAAAATAGCCTAAGTCTAGCCTTTTTATTAAATAGACCAGACCATAAGTAGGTCAAGTCATAGGCCCCTGACAGACGGCATAGCCTATTCTCATCCCTATCTGTGAAGTTTGGATTTTTTGGATAGAGGAGAAGGTTGAGGAGAAGATTCTGAGGTTGGGGACAAATAGCGTTCTCGGTTTAGTGAAAAGGAGGGTTGACAGGCTGGAGAACGTTCTTGAACTGGAGAACATTCAGAAGAAAATGAAGTTTTGGATGAGGTGATGGGTTTTGTTAGGTTGATTTCTTTCTATGGAGGAGTTGTGTGAGGAGGTGTTTTAGATGATTCATCAGTTTCAGAATCATAGATGATGAAGAAAGATGGTTTGGTGTTTGAAGCTTTTGTAGTTCCAATTCCTGCTTGGACACGCATAGAGTGTCTTTTTGCTGTTGTAGGATTTTGTAAATGTGGAGGAACTTGGTCGAGATTTGGAGGAAGGCATGAGTAGAACGATGGAAGGATAGTGGACACTTGATTTGAGTTAGTGGGATTAGGGTTTGTTTCTGAGGAAGATGGAAGGTAATCTGAAAATGTGGTATCAAAAGAAATTGCTGGTGGAGTTGGTCTTAGTGGTGGAGAGGTTGAACGACTTATGAATGTTGAAGATGGTGAAGATGGTGATGGTTAATGTATGATGATGTCTTACCGCACACCACTGTTGTGTTATGAGGAAATGATTTGGAGAAAACATATTTGAGGAAAAAATGGAGGGTTTCAGTTTCAATTGCAGTTTCAAATGATGAAGGATTTGAAGTGGTTCAGTTTCCAATCATAATTTTGATTTTGAAGATATAAAGTAGTGATGATTTGAACCTTGGGAAAAAGAAGAGGTTTTGGGGGCAGAAAGCCTTAGACAGTGTGTCAGTGCACTTTTTGCGGACAAGGAGACACGTGCATTAAATGACAAGATTTATCTTTTTTGTGCAAGAGAGAAAATGATGATACAAGGGAGAATGATGGTTGAAAAACGGAGACTTATGCCTGGCAAATGGAGATTGATTATTATTCTCTGTTTTCTACATAATCATAATTTAACTTGAATTCTCTGGGTTTTTCACAATTTTTTAGTTTTTATTTGATCAAATTGAAACTATCCTCAACTAGAGGCTTTGTAAAAATGTCAGCAAGTTGATTTTGAGTATCATCAAAGATTAATTCAATATCTTTCTTGTTAACATGATCACAAATAAAATGATGCTTTATTTCAATATGTTATGATTTAGAGTGCTGAATTGGACTCTTACATAAATTGATTGCACTAGTATTATCACAATAAATTGGAATGCTTGAGTAACTTACATAGAAGTCTTCAAGTTAATTTTTAATCCAAAGAACTTGTGAGCAACAATTTGCTGCTGAGATATATTCAGCTTCAGTGGGTGATAAGACTATTGTATTTTGTTTTCTGCAAGATCAACTTAGCAATGCTTCACCTAAGAAGTGACATGCTCCACTAGTGCTCTTTCTTTCAATTTTATCTCTAGTGTAATCACGGTCACAATAAGCTATAAGATCAAAATGAGAACATTTTCTATACCAAAGTCCAATATCAGTAGTTCCAACAAGATATCTAAAGATTTGCTTCACTGTTGTTATGAGATTCCTTTGGTGCTGATTGAAATCTAGCACATAATCCTATTGCGAATACTATATCAGGTCTACTGGCAGTTAGATAAAGCAAATAACCAGTCATTCATCTATATTCCTTTTCTGAAATAGATTTTCCATTTTCATCTTTTTCTAATGAAGAGGATGAATGCATGACAGTATACATAATTTTTGATTCATTTATTTTGTATTTAATTAACAAATCTTAAATGTATTTTTCTTGAAAAATAAAAATACCATTTTCAAATTGTTTAATTTGCAATCTAAGAAAATACCTTAATTCTTCCATCATGCTCATTTCAAATTCATTTTGCATGAATTTTGAAAATCCTTCACACATTTTTTTCATTTGTGGATCCAAAGATGATATCATCAACATATACTTGAACAATAAGTAAATCATTTTTCTCAACTTTCTTAAATAATATAGTGTCAATTTTTCCTCTTGAAAATCCATTTTTAATTAAAAATGAGCTTAACCTTTCATAACAATCTCTTGGTGCTTGTTTTTAATCCATATAGAGCTTTGGTAAGTTTGAAAACATGATTAGATTTTGATTGATCCTCAAATCCAGAAGGTTGTCTTACATAAACTTGTTCATTTAAAAATCCATTTAAAAATGCACTTTTAACATCCATTTGAAACAACTTAATAAACTTATGAGATGCATATGCAAGAAGTATACGAATAGCTTCTAACCTTGCAACTGAAGCAAAAGTTTTGTTGTAGTCTATACCTTCTTGTTGGTTATATCATTGAGCAATTAATCTTGCTTTGTTCCTTAAAACCTTACCTTCTTCATCTAATTTATTTATGGAAACCTAGCGTGTACCAATGATTGTTTGATCCTGTGGATCAGGTACTAAGGTCCAGACCTCATTTTTCTGAAATTGCACTGCAGCAATTCTTCCGTCATGGCCTTAATCCAAGATTGATCAACTATGGCTTCCTTAATTGATTTTGGTTCAATTTGAGATATCATTGCCATATTGTTTTAATCATTCTTGAATGATTTTCTTGTTTGAATCCCATTAGTTGTGTCTCCAATGATTTGTGTTTGAGGATGATCTTCAATTGCTCTCCAACTTTTTGGTGGAGAATGAAACGATGATTGTTTATCAATCTCTATTTCCTGCAGACAATTTTGAATTTCTTCTTCCTCAACATTTTTACTCATATCCAAATCATCAAACTCATCAAATAATATATGCATATTGATGTCTACAACTTTAGTCCTTAGATTAAACACTCTACATCCTTTAGAATCAGTTGAATAACTTAAGAAGATTGCTTTGTCTGATTTTGCATCAACTTTCCCAAGAACATATTTGTTGTTTAAAATATAACAATAGCATCCAAAAATGTAAAAATAAGAAATATTTGGTTTTTTGTTTTTCCATATTTCATATGAGATTTTGTTGATGATTTTTCTTTTGGATACACGGTTTAAAATATAACAAAAAGTGTTAATAGCTTCAACCCAGAAATATCTTTCAACATTAGATTCTTCCACGATTGTTCTTGACATTTCTTGTAATGTTCTATTTTTTCGGTCAACAACTCCATTTTGTTGTGGAGTTCTTGCACATGATAGATTATGAGAAATACCAAGTTCATCAAATAAGGTTTTTAAGGATACATTTATGAATTCTCTTCCATGATCACTTCTTACAGAAATGATGTTGGTTTTTATTTTTATTTTTTTTATATTTATTTTGTACCTTTTTGCAAAAGGTTTTAAAGGCATCAAATGCATCATCTTTTAGTTTTAACAATAATACCCAAATGTATCTTAAGAAATCATCAACAATAACGAAACCATATTTCATTCATCCTAAACTTGTTGTTTTGATTGACCCAAAATTATCCATGTGAAGCGAATCAAGAGTTCTATTTGTAGCTACAAAATCTTTTGAATGGAAACTACTTTTGACTTGCTTTCCTTTTGCGCAAGCTTCACATATTTTATCTTTATCTAAATTGAGTTTGGGTAACCCTATAACAAGATCTAGTTTTGAGATTTTTGAAATTATTTTCATACTTATATGTTCAATCCTTTTATGTCATATCCATTTATCTTTATTGATTGACATAAAACAAAATTCATCAAGTAGTTCTTCAAGATATAAGACATATAAAATTTTCTTTCTATTTCCAAAAAAAAAAAAAGGATTTCTCCAGTGTCAGTTTTTCTTATTTCACATACTCTTGGTTTGTAGATAACTTCAAAACCATTGTCACATAACTGACTTATGCTTAGAAGATTGTGTTTTAAACCTTCAACATATTGAACATTAGTTATTTGAGAAGAGTTTTCCTTCCCAATAGTTATTTTACCTTTAATTTGAACTTGATTGTTGTTTCCAAAAGTAACCGATCCTCCATCTTTCTTGATGAATGTCTTCAAGAAGTGTTATCTCCTATCATGTGTCTTGAACAACCACTGTTCAAGAACCAAGGATTTTTGTTTAAATTTGGAAATCCAACCTACATAAGATGTTATATCAACCTTAGGTACCCATTTTTTCTTGGGTCCTTGAGAGTTAGTTTTAAAATTTTCTTTCCTTTTAAGATAGCAGAATGATTTTTCATGATCAATTTTAAGACAATATGAGCATTTAATTGTTGACCTTGGAATTGACTTTGTAATATGGGTTTTAAAAGGTTTAAATCTTGATTTTGAAGCAGTTCCATATCGTTCTCTTTTTTCTAGATTTTCTAGAGAAAGTTCTTCTTTTGTTTCATAACATTCTCCGTTTTGAAAACATCCTGGAGAACGTTCTTCTTTTTGCAGATTTCTCAAAATTGATTCAACTGTATTTGCAGAACGATCTTTCCCTTTAAAAAGCCTTTTGCCTTTAATCTTCTCATCTCTTTTCTTAAAGTAGTAGGCAAATTCCAGATATCCAAGTTTTTTACAATCTGAGCATCTAGTTTTACATTTTTCTTCCTTTCTTTTTGGAACAAAAAGTTTTCCAACATTTTTGTTTTTTGTGTTTAATTAAAACCAATACCAACTTTATCAAAGATTCCTACTTGAGATCCCATGATTTTTTGAAATATTTCAGTGGCTTTAATAAAATTTGACAAGTTATTTTTAAGAAGTTCATTTTCAGTTTTAAGGATAACATTCTCCGTTTTCGTTGCAGAACGTTCTTGACCTTTTTTACTTTCAAAATTTTGTTGTTGTGTTTCTTTTAGTTCTTGAATCATATTGTTGAGGATATTATTCATAGCCTGAGCGTTTTCTTTTTCTTCTTTCTCTTTATGAAATTGTTCTTTTAAGGAACTACATTTTTGAATAAGAATGTTTGAATCATTTAACAAGTTATCAAATTATTTTCCCATTTGTTCGCCTAAATAGCAAGGTTCAGAATTCGTTACCTTATCTTCTTCTATCTTTTCCATCAAGCATATGTTGGCTTCCTCACCTTCTTTTGTTTCTGATTCTTTTGAATCATCCCACGTGGCCATCATTGATTTCTCTTTGAAAGGAAAGCGTTTTGGTGGTTTTTTTTGTTTAAAGGACATTCTGCTTTGTAATGTCCTAATTTATTACATCCAAAACATGTGACTTGGCTCTTGTCCACTTCTGTTTTGGGATTTTTGTTTTGAAATCCCTTTTATATTTGATCTATTCTTCTCATCATTCTTTGTATCCTTCCGATGAGAAGAACAATTTCTTCATCAAGATCTTCTTGTTCAACTTATTCTGGTTCCTCATCTATGTGTATTGTGATACTTTCTTGAGATGCCTTTAGAGCTATTGCTTTTCCTTTCTTGATTAGTTTGTCTTCTTGCAACAATATTTCATGTGCTCTTAAAGTTCCAATTAATGCTTCTAGGGGAAGTGATTCAAGGTTCTTGGCTTGGCTTATAGTTGTTACCATTGGTCTCCATATGATTGGAAGACACCTAATTATTTTTCTTACTCTTTCTTGTATTGTGTAAGCTTTTCTAAGAGAACACATTTCATTCACTATTGTTGTGAACCATGAGTAGATTTCGTCAATAGTTTCTCCTTTTTGCATTTCGAACAGTTTGAATTTCCTTATGCCAATGTATATTCTTGTTTATTCGACATGGCTTGTTCCTTCATGATGAGTTTGTAGTGTATCTCATGCTTATTTAGCAGTTGTGCATTCATCAACTCTTTCACTTTCTTCCCTGCTCAAAGCACACAATAAGAATAATTGAGCTTTGGAGTTTAGGAGTACCTTAGTTTTATCAATAGTTGTCCAGTCTGCTTCTTCCTTCGCAGCAGAGGTTGGATCATTTTGATCAACTCTTGGCATGAAATCTCTATCTATAATGATGCGCCACATTCATGTACCTTGAGTTTTAGAAAAAGCTGCATCTTATTCTTCCAGAAATAATAATCAAACCCATCAAAGTAAGGTGGTCTATTTGAAGATCCTCCTTAAACCTATTATTTTGCTTTCAACATATTTTCTTCTAGATCTTTTCTCTAACACTTGTTAGGTGTTTTAATCTTTCTAGAGACCGTGCTCTGGTGCCAATTGCAGTAGCAATGTCGATTTACAAGGAAAGTGGGTTTGAATTGTAAATTTTCCTATTAAAAGATTCTTGAAAAACTTAAGGATTTAACTAGAGAATGATATTGGTTAAGAAAACAAAAAAATGGAGAACGTTCTTGATTTTACCAGTAAATGAAGAATGTTCTTGGTTAGCTTAAAATCAGAAATTCGATTTATGTTTTTTAACTTAAATAATTAACCAGGCTTAATAAATAAGGAGATAAGAGAAATAATACCACAAAAGGATTTATCCTAGTTCACCCAACTTGAGCTACATCTAATCCTCACAACTATGAGATTTTTCACTAAGTGTTCAAAACAAAGAACCTTTTTGGTTTTACAACACCTAGCTCAGATTAACCTTGACCTATTTACAAACTTAATTTCTTTCTACCCAGAAAGAGATTTAATCAGGTTACCTATCAACCTTAATATGATTTGTTACAATCTACTCAAACTATACTAAACTTTTATAGTTTTAGTTTTACAATAATGATGAGATTGTTTTGATAGAATCTGAGATGTCTCAACTCTTGTTTAAGATTTGATTCTTTATAAAGAATTCAGTACAATAAAACAGAGTATTTAAATATAATCAAAACTGATTCTTTTTTGAGAATCTCAAGTATGTGAGTGTAAATGATTTTATGAGACTTTTTAGCACTTTAACTTCTGTCATTTCCCTGAGCATTGTCATTTCTTTTATAGGCGTTTTAAATAAATTAATAATTATCAAAAGAGTTGTTGGTAGTGCTCTGTCATTAATGATCAAAACCAATATATATGAATAAAAATACATTTGAACACTTTATGAAATCTGTCTGGTCGTTTTTCTTCGTTCTTAATCAAATTTCTCTTATGTTTAATGATCCTTTATACTTCTGATATATTTGTTGATGTTATTTGCTTTGATATGGAGATTTGATTATGTCAAAAAAACTTGGAGAATGATGAAGAACTTCTGCAGAATTCTGGAGATTGATGATTAATTTGGAGGTTTAGTCTTAATCATTATGAATGACTTTCTGATTAATCTAGATGTTTTGTAATTCAAGATTGTTTAACTCTCTTGACAATTAAACTGGAGAAGGTTCATATTTGTTTTATCTTGTTTGATTCATGACCGTTTCTCTTTGTGATTCGAATGTTTTCTTTGATTAGAATGGATCCTACTTGATCCTTGGCGAATACTGATAACATTAACATGAAATTCAGAGGCTGAATCTTCTTTAAACTAATGGAGATTGATTGATCTTGAAGCTGTGATGAAGTATTGATCATGGAGAACATTCTCCGTTTTCACAGATTTTGTCCAAAATGTCCTCATTTCTTATGTGTTCACTTTTTATGTGATTTCTTTGCTTTGCTTGAGTCCCATCTTTGAATTAATCCACTCAAAAGCACATGTTAAATTAACATAACATTTAGAATCATAATTAACGTTCTTAATTAATCTTTGTTTATTTTCATCAAAACTTAAATTGAGAGTTTATCTTCACACTACTCAATATATACTGCATGCTTATTTATCAATTTTTCTTTTAAATGAGTGAACACGCCACTTATGGCCATGGATTCAGACGCTTCTTTTGTTTCGCTACGAACCTCTCAATAAAATATTCACCTCATTCATTTACCTGATGTTTCAAACTCACGAGATTTACTTTTGTGTATTTTTGGTTGAAGCCAATAAAATATTTCACATAAATACATTTCCATGTTTGCCAAGTTTAAATGGAATTATGTGGTAAGGAGGAATACCAAAGGGAAGGATGTTCTTTCCATACTACACAATAAATATATGTCATAAACACAATTCCAAAAAATTATTTAAAAATTCAAAAAATATGCATTCGTTATTTTAAAACTATGAACAAAAAATGACAAAAGATTAACTTTTATAGGGATTAAAAATATGCATAATTAACTTCTTATAGGGATTAAAAACAAAACGTTAAAATTTTATAGGAACTACATTCTTATTTAATGATAATCATAATCCTAATTTATATTTATTATTAAAGTTAAATAATTTATTTTTTGTTTTTTTATTAAATTTCAAAATTGTGTTTAGTCTCATTAAAAATTTTAACTTTTCAGTCCAAAAAAATTTTATTTGGAATTTTAACCTCTAATTTTAAGTTAATCTATGAACATTTTGAATTTTTTTAGTGTTTTTGTTGGCCATGTTTAAAATATCATAAACACATCATTTACAAAAAATTAGAATTTTTAACAAGAAATAAACTAAACATTAATTTTTTTCTAGTTTTATTCGTTGAAAACTCCATATTC
>JBBPBR010000001.1:12646827-12661808 GCA_037974775.1 Cicer pinnatifidum
TATAGGATTAAAATAATATTATTATAGTTCATGTGATAAGTATAATAGTCTCAATAAATTAATATTTTGGTATTTTTAACTTTAAATAATCAAATCTAAAATAAGTAACATTAAAATGTATGAAAATTTGTGCATTTAAATTTTTAAAATTTAAAATTTTATTTTTTTCAATATTAAATTTTTATTTTTGATTCTTTAACAAATATCATTGTTTTGGTCATTTTTTTATTTCGTATGACTAATTTTATACTAAATATATCTTTAGTCAATATAGTTGATTCGATTACTAAAATTGTTTCAGTAAACAAAATTTTTATCATTTTGAATTTCAAATAGATAAATCCAATACATATTTAATTTTAGACAATATAATTCTCCCGATTACTTAATATAAATCAAATTCTTTTATAATTTTGAACTCCAAAAAAACTAAGTCTAATTCATATTAATTCTCAACTAATATAACAATACCCTTATGTATTATTATTATTATTAGAGTCCAGTCGTATTGAGCCCGCTATCGAGAAACACCATCAGCCCGACCCATCGTTGATACCGAGCGAGTCACCAAAACGACAGAGACGCAGAACAGAACCCTATCGCCACCGCGAGTCATACAAACAGATTCATTTCGAAAGAGAGATTGATAGAATCGAATAGTGAGGGTTTGAATTGAATTTGTGGGAGAAATGGTGGTTAGGATTCGTCTATCACGTTTAGGATGCAAGAACAAACCATTCTACCGTGTTATGGCCGCCGATAGCAGATCTCCAAGAGACGGAAAACACCTCGAAGTTCTCGGTTATTACAATCCTTTACCTGGTCAAGATGGTGGCAAACGAATGGGTATCAATTTCGATAGAGTCAAGTAAGTAAATAACACTCTCCCTAACTAACTAACTAACTAACTTATAGCATATAAGCTTGTGTGTTAACGGTTTTATCAGATGAGCTTGTTATCGGCCAATTTATCAACTATCGACTAGCTTTTCTGCTATAAACTCATCCACTGTACTATAAGCTAGTTTATCTGTCATTTGCAATTTTTTTACCAAAGAGAGTTAACTCTTTTTAGGTCATATTGTTCTTATATCTGATAGTGGTGTTTTAGGTATTGGCTTTCTGTTGGAGCTCAACCATCCAATCCAGTAGAGCGTCTTCTATTTCGAGCAGGGGTACTTCCACCTCCACCAACTGTGGCTATGGCACGCAAAGGTGGACCTCGTGACATGCGTCCTGTCGATGCTTTAACCGGACGAGTCATCGATCAACAGAAGCAGCCTCCTAATAATTCCAACAATGACACTGCTGTAACTGAAAACCCTTGAAATCTAATGTTTTTTTGTTGTCTTCTTTATAATAATAAGAAGAAGAATAAGCTGTTATATAGTGTACTTGAAACCTTTGATTATCTTGGTGTTGAATCATATTTTTAGTTTTCTTTAACTTTTATCAAAAGTAGTTAGTTTGATTTGGAATCTTATGCTATGTATTCCTGGTTGATTTATTTGTTCATGCAGATTCAGCATTTTGAAATATTATCCAATTATTCTGTTTCTGCTGTGAATGCATTTATTGGAAGTATGCTTTGCTGTTGTTTATTTGAGGTGTTTTGGGAGCTGTTTGTTGTTTCGGTCAATTAAGTTGCAATTAATATCTGAGTAATAGTGTGTCCCTTGTATTTTATATGTTGAGAATGGCTCCAAATCAACATTAAGAATCAGCATAGTTTGAGTGTTGTGTGGGTTTTTCTGTTAATGCATACTGGTTTTGTCTTGTTCAAATAATTTGACGGGTAGAGCTGTTTATTGAGAATTCTCGGTTAATCTAGTGTGAATTGATTATTATTGTAAATTCTTGTTGACACAATCTTGGTTCAATTAATTTAATCTAATTGTTTAGATCTATAGGAAGAAATTGCATTCATGAATGTTTATGCTATAGAACTGGCTTAGTATTGGGTGAAATTGTTTTTGATTTTTGAACTTAATGAAGGTAGTAATAGGATTTGACTTGTCTTAGTATCTTTGTCTCTGAATAAGGGTTATGACAGAAAAATTTGTGATGAGACAAAATGAAGTGTACTGTAGGTTCCTCTGTAACAAATGAGGTTCCAAAGAAAATCCAAATCGACAAAAAGTAGGGACTTTGAAGTTTCTAGCTAGAACCTCAATTGGTTCTTCTTCTTCTGATTAATCAGTTCAAGCAAGAGTGTCGACGTCTGATTAACCCCAGTTCTTATCCATTATCTCAACTGTTCCATTTTTAGATTACTTTAGCTTTGTTAGACCTTTGACTCTATTAGTTGGTGATGTCTGAAGTAAGGCTCAATGAGAGGGCCTTAAAAGTGTAACATGATTAGTTATTGTTGGATGTAAGAGTTAAATATCGGATGATTGTGATATTTCAAGAGCAACTGGGATGAAGTGCTTTCAGAGTTCAAGAACATGTCCCTTGATCGGAAACTAATGCAGATAACATAACTGAAAACCCTGACCAATCCTCCATCCTATGGATTCCCCACAGTTTGCTTTGAGGCACAGTTGATGAAGGGATTGGCAGCAGTGTCCTTAATCATGCCATTTCATTCAGCGGAACGTGCAACTAAGACTCGTCGTTGGATTGCACCAATGGTGAGGCAATTTTGAACGGTCAACCAATTTCTATATCTTCTGTAGAAGCTAATTTATCCATTTCCTCTAGGTTAGAAAGTGCATTTCAACCACCACCATCCAAAAATAAGCAGAGCCTCCCTGAAAAGCCAGGTATGTTATTTCTTTTACTTTTTTTGTTTATGAACATTGAATTACTATTGTTTTGGGGTTTCCCTTTTCAAATTCAAATGTTGAGGTGATTACTCTCCTACTCAAGTAATACTATGCATTTTGATCAAAACATATTTGTTGTTTCGTAAGATTTCAATATTAATTCTGGCCTTTCATTGTTTTGCTCAAAAAGAAACTTGTGATAGCTGCATTTATGGTGCTAGAATTCCAGATCTTTTGTTGATTTCTAACTTGACATGATTGATTTCATATTTTTTGTCTTGAATGCTGATGCAAATGCAAATGCAATGTTAAAGTGAATGCCAACATCTGCTCGGCAACTCTGTGATTTTGTTTGAGATGTTGATGAGAACCTCATGCTAATTGAGTAGCTATCAGATGTCACACGAACATGCTTGAATTTACATCTTTCCTCGTGCATAAATTGTCTAATGATTCAGAAACAGGCTGCTGATTATTTTACTTTTCCTATAAAAGTATTTCTGCCGCTCCTTTGAACAACTTTCTACATTTTGAGTTTCATTTTTTGTCCTTTTTTATTTGCCTGCTTGAATGATATTAATGCAAACAGTGATGCATGCCTTGACTCTATAAGTTAAATACTAATACCAAGTGGGTAGAATTATGAAGGGAGCGAATGAGGTAATGTAATGCTAGGAAAATGAAGAGGTAAGACAGAATTGGGCGGTGAAGTGAAGTTGCACACTCTTAAAGTACTGTTGTATTTTTTCTGTGATTTTATTCACTCACTTGTAAAGATTTTTCTGTGCTCTGATTCCTCTTCAAAGTAGTGTAGACTGTAGAGTGCAATATCAATAGCGAACCGATGCTTTTTGTACATACCCTTCTAGGTTTTAACTCAATTACTTTTGGTAGTTAGTAGTTACAATCATGTTAATTCATTGGTTGAAATTTAGATTGCTGAAGGAAATGAGCAGTTTCAGGAACTAATTTGGTGATTTACTCTAGGTATCCGTTCCTACTTGATTATTTTTCTATTTTTTTGAATTATATATATATATACACGCACACAAACGAGATTGAAATTCTTGATTTTCATCTCGCTGTTATGTTGTTCAAAAGTGTGAGCTATCAGTGGATGAAAATGCAGGACATGTGTACATGTTTGATGTTTGGATAGTTTAGTAGACAATTTGCAAATGTTAATACAGTTATGAGTTATGACCTATGCCATAATGCATACTAGTTCAAAGCTACTAGGTAGTTAATCCTAGATAGTGGTGCAATGCAGCCAACCTCAAAAGTGGAATAGTGGGATAGTGCATTCCGGATAAGCGGGATAATTGCTATTTTTTTGAACAAATTACATGAATAATATTATATAAACCTATATTTAATGCAAAATTAACAAATGACTGATAAGCGGGATAATTGCTATTTTTTTGAACAAATTACATGAATAATATTATATAAACCTATATTTAATGCAAGATTAACAAATGACTCAAACTCTGAAACATTTATAATTAGTAATAAGAATCTATAAGTCTTATCTTAGTTAAAACATACTGTGAAATACCAACAAAAGTCAAGGAAATATAGATGATCCATATTGAAGTCGTTAACACATAGTGATGCCTGTTCTAACATAGGAATAAAAAATAAGTATCATCTTCATTGACATATTCTACTTCTTCTTAGGTGAAAGTAGAAACAATAAAACAAAGAAGGAAGAAGTAATAGCGGGATTTTGTTGGGAAACTTTAGGATTAACTATGTCGAGATAGCGGGATCTCACCTAGATCTCGTTGGGATCTTGTTTCACATTGTTGCAGACCACGCCATTGCGACCAGGCACCGTACCGCATTGGGACAAAGGGATCTTGTCGGGAAACATTGGGATTAACTACCTAAGTTCAACGTATGGTGATTGGTATACAACTCTTAGTTTCATTATCTAAATTAATCAAAGAATGAAGACTTTAGAACAACTATAAATCAATTAGAAAAAAGAGTATGCATTGCCGCCAGTAGAAATGTCAATTTGACAAGCCCCCTAATTATTGGCGCCAACTCATATTTTGGAGGGGCCAAAAAAATTAATAATTTAAAAGGCCCCAAAAACAAGTTCCCTAAACTAAAAGTCCCCTAAAACTTTGTGGGCTTAGGGGGTCTATAGGCACACTTTTAAAAAAAATCAATTTTTTTTTTTTTAAAATAAAGTTTTTCATCGGTAAATTTTTTTTGATTTTTTCTATAAACTTTATCGATTTTTTACTATAAAAAAATTTTGATTTTTTTCTATAAAAATTTTTGATTTTTTTCGATAAAATTTTTTCGATTTTCTTGGATAAAAAATGTCTGATTTTTTTTCGATAAAAAATTTTCATTTTTTTTTAATAAATCTCAAAATTAACAAAATATTAGGGACCTATAGGTCTTAGAGCCCCCTCCTTAAGTCCCATAAAATAATGGATCGAAATTTTAAAAAAATTATTTTAATAGAAGTGTAATAATAAAGGGTTAATAAAAAAAAATATTTGACGGTTATTTTTAAAAACAACTTTATAATGTACATATGTGCTAGTAGCATGAATAGATATTGAGTGACAATGTAAAATACTAAAATAATTTTACATTGTCAGTACACATCTATTATACTCTATCAATTTATGACTTCTAGTTTTCCTCTATCAATTTCACATTGTTAGTAACAATTTTAGAGGGAAAATCAATGTTACTTTCATTTTGTAGATCATTGTTCGATTGTGTTTTTTGTCAATTAGTTTAATTTTTAAATGTGTCTTTTATAAACTAATTTAGTCTATAAAATTACTCATACCTAACTTCGTTTGACTTTATTGTTCATACATATCATCATGTGGTTTTGTTGAACAAGAACTTAGATAATCTATTTTCCTAGGACTAAATCTTCTTATCTTGAATATATTTTTCGAAAGAAATGCTCTAGAAAAAAAAAAGAGTGGCTTTTTTTCGCATTAAAAAACACGATGTAGAGAATTTGAAATTAAGCACAAGAGTCAAAATGATATTGTGATTACTAACAAGCATTCGATTACAAAATAGTGACAATAGCCACTTAAGTTAGAAGGAAAACCCCACACTACATAAGGATAACTACATTTTAATTACCACATATATATAGTCCATAATAAATAATAATACTAATGCACTTTACCAAATTAAAACTGCAAACAAACCGAACAAAGATACGATGAGCAACAAAACGGACAACAATTTCAACAACCGAATCTCGCCTTCAAGTTCCTTCACTTGTTCCTTCATCTTCATCACTTCTACCTCAAGGCTTTTTAGCCAAATGTCTCCACCAACACTTACACTTTGTACAAGTCCTCTAGGACCATTCGAACTCCATGACGCCATTTTTTTTAATCAAAAACCTTAAATAAATAAACAAATTTCAACACAACTAAGGCTTTTTAATGAAATAGGTTTTAAAAAGGGGAATTAGGAAAATGGATTTTTAATTTTTATTTTGAAAGTTCTCTAAAATTTGAGTGGAGTGGTGAGAGAAAAATCAGAAAGAGAGCATAGAGATCGGAAGGTTACCGGAGTAGAGGATGATTCTTCTTGGTAGAATGGTTTGCGTTATTGGACGGTGAGGATTGAAGAAGCTTTGATGATTGAGTGATGAATGACGACGAAGCTGTGACTATGATGAGCTTTTGAATGTCCTGTTTTTATTTCATCTCAGAACACTTTAAATGAGGTCAAAAGCTCGAATGTTTTTTTGTCTCACAAAACTTACTCTATACTCAATAGATATTTAATGTTAATTTTTTTTTTTATATATTCTAACATAATGTGGTAATATTAATAAATGATATATTTAAAATAGAATAATACATATATTTACAATTGTAAATAACATAGACAAATAAATGTGTCACAAAGTTTTATAATTAAAGATAGAAGATGTAATTATATTTGTGAATAATAATAATAATGTCTCTATTTATTTTCACTAATTCCTAAAATTGATAATCTATTCTAAAAATCGTCAATTTTGATATCCTATTAAATTTTTGAATTAGAAAAAAAAAATTTGATATATTTTAAATGATGTGTCCCTGTTTTACGATATAGAACCATCTAGATACATTAATTATTCATATGTAATTAATTGAATTAGACAAATAAAAAAAATTTGAATTTAAAAGTTAAGTTTTTAAAGGGTTTTATTGTGATTTGATGGATGAATTATTCTACATTATGGTATAATATGTCACGTTATTTAAAACATGTCACTTCGCCATTTTTAGTTAAAAAATAATAACGAAAGATGTCAGATTTTAAAATAGAGAGACTAATTTCATGAATTGATAAAAATAAGAGGACTAAAATTACAATTAAACCTAATATAGGAGTGTTTTTCAATAAAAAAATAATAATAATAATCAGACACTCTCTAATAATTTTTTTTCACTAATATAGGTTTAATTGCAGTTTTTATCATCTTATTTTCACTAATTCTCGTAGTTGGTCAATATATTTCAAAAAGTCGTAAGTTTTTCTTTTATTCTTATAAAATTCACCACATAACCCTCCATCAGATTTTCTTTTATTCTTATAAAATTCACCACATAACCCTCTTGCACCATTCCAAAGCATAAATTCAAAATTTAAAATGTACATGTGTGGATATGGCTTATAGTTAATGGTACATGGATAAGTCAATCGTGTTACTACAATTAGGGGTGCAAGGGATTTCTCCCTCTACGCTCTACAATACCAAATAAGGATAATGCTATAATTTGAATCGTAATATTTAAATTATTTAAATAATTTGCACATTGTAAGCCCTAATTTTATTATAATAGAAATGTACGGCAACCGTTTTATAATCAATTGCTCGAACTTCACAATTAAACATAACATGTTTTTATTTTTTGCGTTTTCGTATATTTATTTTCTAAATTGAGATTTATGTTCTTACACTATGGACAACAATTGATAACTCAAGATCGTATTTGCGCTGCATTCACAAAAAAGTTGGTGAATAAATAATGTCTTACAATTATAGAAATCAATTTCGATTTTTCAATGAAATAGTCCCGTCAGTGAAAAATCCCATCTCGCTATGAAAGTTTTGCATGCTTTGTATATATTGGTGAAACATTTCACGTTAGTATAAATTAATTATTTTTGTTAATTTATAAGTAAATACTATTTACATATGGACACATGACTAACAAAAGTCTAAGTGCAATGTTAATTTTACAACCTGTGAATATTAATTTTTGAAGAGTAATTTTTACAAATTTGAAAAATATAAAATAACAAAATCACACATTTTCTAGGATTTGAAGTTGAAATTGGGCTAAGAAGGGAGAAGAAGGAAAGCGAAGGAGAAATGTGAATTTCTGACAGTGGTAAAACGAGAAAGACGACGCAACAACGATCACTCTAGGGAAAAATTTCATTGTGGTTGCAAGTTTATGGTATATAAAGTTTAATTATTTTCTATAGTATAATGTGTTGTATTGTCGATTACAATTGTTGTCGTTTAGGATTTAAGACGTCTCTTGTGGTCCTACGGTAAATGTTTATGATTGTTAGATGTGGTCACATGCTTTCTCAATCTACTTTAGTTTATTTGATTTATTTGGTGTTTTTTTAATATATGTTTGGTTGTGTGGTTCTATGTTTTTTTTTTAATTATTTGTTTATATGTGTTCTTTTTCTGTTATAAATCAAGAATTTTTTTTTTTTGAATGTGTATTTCATTTTGAGGGTATTTTAACAATATGAAAAAATTAGAGTATGTGAGACAATAATCAAATTGACAATGTGACCCAAATAGATGATCATCTGAGAGGTTTTGATTATTTTGGAAGAAAAAGGAGTCAAACAAACTAATATTATTAATATGTGGTATAATGACCCAAAAGAACAATTGAGTTATGTACTAGGAAGTTGGTTGATGATTTAGGTGCGAGTGATATGTCCATCATAGAAACAATTGATGGGTGTGTGCACCTATAAGTTAATAATAAACCTAGTTTTGTGTTAGGTCTAGAAAGTATCAGGAGGTAGTTGTGGATATCCAAATTTTGCCGAGGGAGCAACCCCATTTTTTACATGATCCAATACAAAATGATGTTCACAATGAGATATTGGACACACTAAAAGTCAAAAATAGATAATGATAGTGAAATAGTGTTAGAGGTATCATGTTTGAGAACTTTGAGGAAGAAATAGATGACGATGACTCTTTTGAAGAATATATTGTGTCAGTTATAACGACATTAGGAAAATAAACGGTTAAGCGATAATAAATAGATGAAGATGACTCTTTTGAATAATATATTGTGCCACTTCTAACGACATGAGTAAAGTAAACGGCTAAGTGATGATGAATATAATAATGAGAATCTTAGAGTGGTGGGGAAAGTGATAAGGAATATGATTTGATATCGAGACCCGACTTTCCTACATTCAATAAGTGAGAACTTGTTGCATACTTTATTTCAAATGAGCCCTTTAAAGAAGCAATGATAACATATATTGTACACTCAAGAAAACATTTGAAGTTTATTAAGCATCATAAGAAAATGATGAGGGTAAAGTGTCGTTATATACAGACCTATATGTGAAATTTCATATCAAATATGGGATTACGAGTATACAAAAGGGTATTGTTGTCAAAATTGAAAAGAGATGAGTGACTAATAGCTCTAAATTGAAGGATTCACTTTTTCTTCAAACGATTACACACAAAAAAAAAAAACCATGTCCCTTGGTTTTTGATTTCTTAATTCTTCCAAAGTGTTAAATACACTGTGGATATTTTTGTGAGTTATTAAACTAGTGAAAACAAAAAGAAGAAAGATTAATGAGATAAATTAAAATAAAAAATAATAAATTTGATTGATTGTGTGTTTTTATAGACAAAACTAGTCTAACTAGTCAATGCATCATGGTTTGCCTCAATAGGCTAACCATATGAGCTCTCATGACTCAATCATCTATCCAAACTTTAATATGGTACAATTAATTTCAGATTTGACCAAAAGAAAGTTAATGAACGATAAACTCACGACGAAAACCATGATCACCTATTCGCTTCCTTCTTTACTTTTTGGATGCATATCAAATTCCTTAACTATAAAATATTCTTACATAATATTTTTTGCTATTATTTATGCATCTTATGACACTAAAAGTTGCATTTTGGTTGCACATATATATTAATGTTCTTAAATTTGGCATTTGTTTTACACGGAATCATGAAGAGTTAATTAAATAATACACCTAATACGTGTGTGTTAGTGAGCAAAACAATTGTCCACAAGACTTCTATAATGATAGAGTCCACGTGTACAAAAATGGTTAAAAGTCAGCCAAACAAATCCATCTCACAACTAGTGTTCTTTTGAAAAAAATTGTCTCAATAAAAGTACATCACTAAATTAGTATTTGAAATTGTATGTGTCGGTAATTTTATTTCTTAAAATTTTTTATGGGAGTTATCAACATACTTGACAAGTTGATGTAAGCCAACTAATCAGTAAGTTGATGTAAGCCAACTAATCAGTGCCACGTATTATGGATTAAATTGATCGATTTAGGAATGACTTTACAAGATTAAATTGATCGATTTTCGAACTTTTTTAAATATATTATGCTAACAACTTTGCACCCATTATAGTGATTGAATTGGTAAGGGAATACAATATAGGTGGAGGATTTCTATTTGAAAAGGTTTGAAAATTTTAAGCAACAAAAAAATATTCTTCGTGGTTCATGAGTGAAAGTATGGACCTTAATTTCATAAAGTGTCGTTGTGAAAGAAAGGTTGTTATTTGAATAATTGGAATTGAGAAAAACCCATATAAAAAATTTTTATATGCCATTTGCCACATGTATTTCTTCTAATTTGTAATTTCCAAATTTTCGTCGACTATGTTTTGCTAAAAGTATCTCAATACCTAGCTGGACTAATATAGAGACTATAAAAACAATTTTTTTAGTAAATCAATTTGCTAAGTGATATTTTAAGAGACTAATTTCTAATGTCAACTCAGAATTTTGCAATGTAAGAGATATGATATCAAAAAACCAATTGTATATCTTGATGATTTTGTTATTGATCCAGTGGCCATCAGAGGACATAAACCATCTCCACATCCTATTAGAGGACCTACACTAAATTCCACCTATTTAATAACCAACCTTTCTTTCACAATGATAGAAGAAGAGTATCTTCTTGTTGTTTTTAACTTTTCATTTGCAAATGAACATCCCACCATTATATTCCCTTACCAATGTTTAATTACAAATTCAACACATTAGTAAGTCTAAGATGTAATAAGCCAAGACTAAGATCTAATCTTTATGACCTCTACACTATTAACCTATGAAATTAAACACATACATCAATTTGATTTGTCAGTGCTGCGTAGATTAATGAATTATTCATTGCCATTGTAGAAGACTACAATATTTTGTAGCAGCCACATATTCCAAAGAACTACACACCATAGCATTTGTTAACTATTTTTTTGCCCTTTTTGTCTAATTAAACCTCTATGATTAATAAAGGAAAATTAATAACCATGAAGAAGATAAGTAACAAAGAATATCTGTTATTTATATCTTTCTCAAAGAAAAGAAAACCATATGGATACAGTGAAAAAATATAAGCATATGTTTTTATCTAATGTACAAACTCATGCCAATCAAAATGAATTCAATAATATTCTATTGTAAGTAAGAAAATCAAAATGGCCAGCTACTCAACTTTCTTTCTTAGGATGTATTGCTTGGAAAACAGCTTGGAATTCTTCTTTTACTCTTTCATACACATTTGGTCCCTTAACTTCATCTATAGGAGTATTCTCATCAATATCATCATTCCTTCCATGAGTTTCTTTATGATGATGGTGTTTTGACTTATCATGGTGTATGACAGCTTTAATCTCCTCCTTAGCTCTCACAAATATGTTGGCTTTCTTTACTTTTGTTTCTGTCAAGAGAATACGACATGTATCAAGTTAACAAATTATAATGACCATAAACTAGCATATCAAACAACAACTGATTGAAGAAGACTTGATTATCTACAACAGTAATTTTAACATTCACATTATAGAGCAAAAGTAACCAAAGCAATGGATGTATCTACAGAAAGAAATCGCACTTGTTGAATGAATCAGAGAAGGTAGGGTTCCTCCACAAACCGTTTGAGCCAAACGACCAAGAACAAGGAACACTCCTACAAGTACAAAGTAACACATACCTGATGGGGATTCTAAGATTTCTTGTTTATGGTTTGACTCTGCTATTTGATTTCCAACCCTATGTCACACAATAAAACAAGTACAAATCAGAGTTTGTCAACAAATTCATCTACTTTCACATGTCAAATTTTGACAATTTTTGAACCTTATATCATCATGAGATGAAGCCTCACTGTTGTGATGGAACACTTGAGCAAGGGCTTGAAACTCCTCTTTGGCTCTTTCAAACACATTTGGAGCCTTAACATCATCCAATGAGGTATTCTCATCAATGTCACTATTCAATCCATGAGTTTCCCTGTGATGATGATGGCATGAAGACTTCTGAGGATGCAAAATAGCCTCAAATTCTTTCTTTGCTCTTTCAACCAAATTGGGTCCTCTTACTTCTTTAAACAATTACATAAAACATTATAACAAAATCTTTCATATTTCTCATAAATAACTTCCACTCACACACAAAATCACTAATATTTCTCATAATATTATCAATATTTCATAGATAAAACAGTCCAAAGAAAATGAGTTCAATTTTTCCCCTACCACATAAAAATAATTTATTCCGAAAATTTACTGCCATTAAAATTTATTATCAGTAACTTATAATAAGATTATATATTAAAAGTCTTATTAAAAAAAATTATAAAGAGTCAATAAGAAATACATGATTACATAGGTATAGAATATATGCAAGAAATTCAAAATCAATGTTCCTGAAAATTAAACAAATAACTTCATTGAATGAATGAGTGGTCGGAAATAAATACGAAAGTGATTGAAAGTAGATGGCGGTATTCATATTCATACCTGATAAAGAGTTTGTAGTTTTGTCGTTTGAGTTGGGTTCCATCATGCTGAGTTTAAGGTTAGTGTAAAAAAAACCGATCGAGTGGGTTTGTGGACAATAATTTGTTAATGTGGTTGTTGTTACAATTTCTGTAAAAAAAACAAAAAAAGATTATTGTTACTACAGTTGGGAAAACGACAGATAAAAAGAAGAGATGCAGGGTGCACGTAAACGACGTGTCGGATTGAATTGCCAACCTGTCATCAAGTCACGGTATCGTGTCGTGTGTAATAGTCTAATAGATATAACCCAATGGGCTAAGTGGGCTGCGATGCAACTGTTGAAATAACGGAAAGGGTGCGTGCTATGCTACTATTTGCACCCCTCGTCTTTATAAATGCACTCCTCTCTCTATATATATATAAAAGATAATTGAAAGTTAAGTTGTAGAAGCTATACAAGGTAAGGATGTTCTCCCTTTGGTCTTAGCCACTAGGGATGAGGATGATGTGGTGTTAAACCCGTGTAAGGAGGACAGATGTGCGTATATCTAAAGTTTAGTTGCTATTTCAATTTTTACTTTTTGTTAGCGATCAATTTAGTGACAGAATAATATTTAGTTTTAAGGTTTAAAATTTAAGTCTTTATTTCGGTCACTACTGTAAAAGACAAATTTTCTATTAGTGATAATTAGCGACTGAAATTTTGGTCGTTAAAATTCAGTTGATATTTCAGTCTCAAAATTTCATTAGCGACCGATTTAGTGATGAAAAAATATTTAGTTCATAAATTCAAAATTACGGTCTCTATTTCGGTCGCCAGTGTGACTGAAAATATTTGGTCTCTAAATCGATCACTATATGTGAAATTTCTAGTAGTGTACATATTTGTGTGCTTAAGGTCGGACATGTTGCCTTTTGCTCGGTTCGAATTAACGCGACTAACTCTTAAAATCATGTGCAAAGGTTTTAAAATTCATCCATTAGTTGGTCTCTTTTTCTTTCCACACACTGAAAGTGTTGAAAATGGGAACTAGGCGTTGAAAAGGGGAACTAGGTTTTCATAAGTGGTATTCCCAAAAGAAGAAGACTAGCTCTTTCAACCAAAATGGGAACTAGGTTTTCATAAATTGGGAAACATTTAGAAAAGAGACGTCTTGAAGAGCTTGAAATGACTAACAAAATTTTAAGTGAAGTAGAGGAATGTTTGAGGATAGAACTTCAAGATTTGACTGAGTTAGAGAAGCAAATTTCACCTTTGAAGAATAATTTGAAAATTGACAAGTCTTCATGCACCATTCACGAGAAATATTTTCTTTAGAAGAATTAGATACCTAGCTTTAGGTTTATGTTGTGTTTTCTTATTCTTTATATTGGTGTTTGGAATTAATATTATAGCCCTTTGTTTGTTGGTGCTTATGATTAAGAATGATAGTTTACATTATCCCTATTAATGTTTTAGTGATTTAGCTTCATTTGTTGCACTAACTGTAGATAACCAAAATTACGACGCTTTATCCACTTTTATGGAAAGATTGCCATATAATATAATAAAAAAAAAAAAATTAAAATTGAATATAAGTCATTCAATGTATTTGTACAAATAAAATATAGTTCTCCATGTAACTTGTAATTATTCGGTGAATAATTAACTCATCCGTTCAACTCAATCATGTGTAATCTATAATTTTGAGGTGTAAGACCATATGTATAGTGTGTTACATTTTTAATTCTCAACCACATGTGAAATTTGTGGGATATTTTTCTCGACCATATATTTATAATCTAATGTGTTCTATTTAGCATATCCAGTTTCATCTCCAAATCTTAATAATTCTAGCTTTTTAAAAAGTTAGATCTTCGCCTGTTTAGTGTGTGTACCTATTTCCACTGGGATCATCACATCTACGTCAAATACTAGTTTAAAAAGAGTAGATAAACTTCAATTTGATGCATATTTTTTAGGGATTATTATGTATCATTTTTAGAGTTATTGTGACTGAATATATAAATTTAATTTAATTTACTCTTTGGTACGTACGAAAGATGAAAAAACTATAGACAATAATATATAATTTATATAATAATATATTTCATATATTATAGGCTAAATTATATCAGTGGTCACTTAATTTAATTTCAGGTAACGTTTTAGTCCTTTATC
>JBBPBR010000001.1:12663767-12674210 GCA_037974775.1 Cicer pinnatifidum
TTTGAAATATAATGAAAAATATATAAATCATTAATATATTTAGATGGTTGTACATCATGATATTGTATGTCATATTATTTAAAAACAAATTATATCATAATTTTTTAGTTAAAAAAATATAAGGGAAACATCATAATTGTTGAATTTTAAAATAAAGAAATCAATTTTACAAATCGGTGAAAATAAATGAATAAAAAAGGCAATTAAGTCATTATTTACTCAATTGATAATTGAGAATTGTTATTAAATATAAATTAATATTATCTATAAACCAATAAGTGGTTTTGGTACATTTGATTTATTTAATCGTTATCTCATTAGACGACTAACCTAACTCTTTTAACCAATATGACATCGAGGGTAGTTCATCATTCATAATCTTAATCTCTTCCAAATTGAAAAGGTACGATGTTGTTGTTGATATATTCTTATTATAAAAATATATGTTATAATTTGTACTTTTTTTAATTAAATCCAATAACATATAATCACTTAAAAAAAGTTATATAATTTTTTATTCTAATTTTAACAATTCATGATTTGCTCAATAACTAATAATCTTCCCTCTCATTATAAAAATTATTTTATTTAATATATATATATATACTATGAATATATAAAAATTATTATTATATTGAAAATTATTATTATATTTATCGTCTTTATAAATTTTAATATTAATTTAAAATCATTTGTATGTTAACGAGGATATCAAAATTAACGTCTTATAAATTTTTATTCAACAAATTAATTTTGATTTATCTGATTATCATATCAAACAATTTTAAATTAATATTAAATTTTAGACATAATCTATACCACCGTACCTTTGAATTCAACTATGTATATTAAAAAGTCATATTATCAAAGATAACATAATATGAAGTTTCACACAAGTATCACGTGGGTTGAGTTTGAGACATATATGAGGTATCAAGAAATTGATAAAATTGTGGGTAAAAAAACTTATGGAAGAACAAACTTATGTGTTGTTGCCGCTAAACCAAGAGAGATCCATCGAGAAAAATTTGATAAATGTTTATTTCTATTTCGGTGATGAACAAAAGTGTAAAATTTGTTATTCTAATAATTGTTTTTTCATATTATATATATATAATATGAAAAAAGAAATCAATTTACTTTTGTGATCGTTGACTGCCATCTAATTCATATTCTACTGTCTGCTATTCAATTTCCAAACATCTTTGAATGTACAATATTGTAGCCGAAGAACAGATAGATGGTGTGACTGAAGAATAATAAACCATTGAAAATGGATGCAAACGTCCAAATAGAAGAAAGGAAGAGAAACACTTTGAATTGAATGGTTTAGATTTTTGACCATCTTGACCCGCATCATCATACAAATTAAGAGTGGTCAATGGAAGAGAGTTTAAAATAAGAACGTAACGTCTAGCATGCTGTCACCATTAAATATAACCATCATGGTCTTATTATATCCAACATTATATATATAAACCTCACTCCTCCTATTTAACGTGTTCATCTTAAAATAAATTAAGTAAAATCACTACTATGTATTAAAAAAAGAAGTAATTGATTTTATAGAATTTATTTATTTTATTTAGACAATGCTAAAAATACTATTATTAATAATTTTATGTTATAACTTGTAAGTGTGAAATAAAAAAAGACCACAGATGATATTTAAAAAGAATAAAAGACTTCAATAGTAAATGTGTATACTTATTATTTTTCTGCACTCATTCAACTTCTCATTTTTATTTGTCTCAATATGTCACATTTATCACACTAGGTGTATATTAGGTAGATAGGTGTCTCCCACACTTATAGATGGTGAAGATTCTTTGACTCTAATAGTATTTTGTTATAAGTTATTCTGCTTAAAAATTTAATATAAATGATGAATTTCACTAGTTTAACTATTGATTTTGATATAAATATTAATGATCAAGCACACAAAATTTTATAAAAAAATATAAAATTTGTAACTATGTAAAATAGTCATTAATATTTATTTATATTTTTTAAAAGTTTATTATACGTTCATTTTAAATGATTTAATAAAGTATCAAATAGTTTTAAAATTTTATAAAAATTTATAAAATTGATATATTAAATAAAAAATTTTGATTTGATGGTTGAATTAAACTTATCACAAAGTTAATCTTAGAGTCAAAATATATATATATATATATATATATATATATATATATATATATAAATTATTATCACAAAATTATTAATTGATCCAAATTATTGTTGCATAAAATAAGTGTTATTGTTTTTTTTTTAAAATTATATGAATCGCCGACCAACTTCTGATTCCCCGAATTTAAACTGCTTAACACACAGTCTAAATGGTTCAACCCATGCAAACAAAAATTAAAATAGACCGAAAAAAATTAGCTCACAACACGCACGGGCCATGAATTTTACGGGCCAACTCACATATTTTAATCCATTAAACCCGGCTTTACATAGATATATAATCCTTGAGTCCCTAAATATAAACACCTATTGCATATTTCGCTCTTATTAAAAAAAATTAATAGTATAATTAATAAGTTCATTTTATGTATAAATCTCCCTAAAATATCATTTGTATTTATATATAATTAATTTTAACTTTTTAAATTCTAAAATACTTAGAATTGTGAGTAGAGCTCACCATTTTAAGTGCTTCAACGAATTTTACATTTACACATAATGTATTTTATAATCGTCCATTCTCTCCAACTCACTACTTCAAAAAAAAAATTAATTAATTTCATCAATAACTCTATATTATTATATTTCAAAAATATTTATTTATTTTAATACAGTTTAATAAATGAGAAGAAAAAAAATTGGAGAGAAAGTGCTTTCTTAGACACTCTTCTCTATAAGCACTCAATATTTTTGAGTCCACAATGTAGATGTTTATTTGATGTGATGCTTTAGTATACGAAACATCCCTCATTTGTAGATGTTCTAGAGCATTCACATTGACGGCTATCTAATTTGGATTGGTAAGTGGGATCTATATCACTTATTTATAATTTTTTAATACTAATTAATACTGAATAAGCGTTCAATTTCTCCAACTCAACAATCAATTTATTTTATTGAGACTCCATCAATAAATTTATATTATTATATTTTAACAACATTTAAATATTTTAATAAAATTTATTAAATGAGATATACAGAAATTAGTGCGTGATAGAGTGATAGAATGATATCTTAATAGTCATCCATATTTGTTTCTTCTCCAATATAAATATCTAATAGATGGTGGTCCCTATTAAGTAAAATGAGTTTCAATTGAAGTTGCTCAATGTGGTATTAATTAAGAGATTAGTACAGAAAAGATACAATAAAAATAAAATGACTTATATTTAGGGAACTTTTTGTCAAATGAGCGTTATAGATGGAGTACATTATTAAATGAGGTCAATAAAGTTTAGTTATTTGGATTAAAGGGCATTTTGAAGTTGTGAATTATGAGTTTACGCTGTTTGAGGAATTTGTATATAAATTCCTTTTTTTCTCCCCCACCCCACGCGCTATCTAAATATTTCTCCGGTCTTAATAACACATGTATTTGAAAAAAAATTATTTCAATATAAATTTCTTTTTCAAATTTCGATGCATTTTATTTATGTTGTATTTTTTAATTAATATTATTTTCAATACTATATCTTTAAATGTGTATTTATGACATTGATAATGTAATCATATCTATCAAAAATAATTTAATAAAAATAATATTTCTTTTCTTTTATTTATATATATTTTTTTAATATATAAAATAATTAAATAACTCAATTATTATAAGATATATGGAGAAACGAATAAATCATCAATTTGATCTTTGGACTATTTTTTTTTTCTTTCTAAATTAGCCCATAAACTAATAAACTATTAAAATCTACTAAAAAGTTCTCCCTATTCCTTAATCAAACACTCTCCTAATTACTCACAAAACAACCAATTAACATCTCAACTCTATGCTAATCAAAATTGTCTCCATTGATTCCAAATCTATCAATCCAATATTTACTATTTCATTGTAATATAGTACACATTTTCTAAAACAGGGAAAAAATATTTGTTTTATGGTCGATTTCATATTGATAAAATTTAAATTGATGAAGAAAATTTCGATAAACAAAGAGTTAAGCTTAGAATTGATTGTTACGTAAAATTGAGAATGTTTGATTTAATTATAAAGTCTCTTTTGAAAAAAAGAAATTGTAATTGAAATCAATTAAATTTTGTATTTATTGAATTTAGATAATAGAATTAAGATTTTTAAAAGTGTCAAAAAGATTGATTAGACATTGTTAAAAATATATTCATGATGGAACGAGAGAATAAAAATAAAAAAAAATAAAAATAATGAAAATGTATTTAGTTTTTTTATTTCTTAATTTTATCACAGAATACAATAAATAAAATAATTAATAGAAAGAGAAAGAAAAAAAACTAATTAATGATCCATATCCTATTTGCATCTCATTCCACAAATCCAAAGATATTTGAAGTGAAATAAAGACATAAAGTTGGAAAAGTCTACAAAAGAGAGATGTTGTTGAGGAAACCAATGCGTTTAACGAAAATAATGTCCGGAGACCGTACTTTACTACTATTGTCAGTGCGGCCATCAAGTCATCCCATTTTGCGCAACACGTCGTGGGATTGACCTGTGCTTCAACAACAAACATTTGTTGACTCCTTCATATATTTTTATTTGTTACTTGTTTTTTTTTTAACTATAGATATTTATTGGGAAAAAATAGATTTAAATATTATTTTTTTAAATTATTAAATATATTTATTATTTTTTCTTAAATATTATTTTTTGTTTTGAAATATTAAAAATTAATATTGAATATATCTATACAAAAAAATAATTTAATTATTTTTTTATACAAAAAAGACATGTTAATTATACTATTAACTTTTTTAATAAATGTAAAATATGTGATGGTTATATTAAAGGATGAAAAAAGTACATGAATATTAATAAAAAATGAGTAGATAAATAGATGATACTACCTTTATACTTATATATAAAATTCGTTTAAAAATATTGTCTTATTACGTAAGACTATTTTCAAATTATAAGAAATATTAATTAGATTTTCACAAAACATCTTTAATTAAATGTACGAAATTAAAAAATAACTTATTTTTTTCCTTAATAATTGAATAATGGTTTTGGAAAGAGAATATACATTATTGATAAATTTAATATAAAAATTATTTTTCTTAATTTTGTTCATGAATCAAAAGAGTCTCATATGTAGAATAGAGAGTAAATAATATATACTTTGGTTGAGCAAGAGATAGATGTTCATCAAACCCCTTTTAACAATTGAGCAATTTCAATATTGTTCATGATGTTTCTCTTGAGCATGTTTTACTCTTTAAAGTGATGATTATGATAGAGGTGTTCCTTGTCATAGAGATCATATTTTATCTCAGGATGTTTCGAAGTCTAAAAACAAATTAAAAAAATAGAGTGCATATATGTTTATAATACTCGTTTTAAGATTGAATCTCATAATTCACTTTAATTTTGTTTTTATGTTTTTTTCTTCTTTTTTATCTTGTATTTTGGGTTAATTTATGAATTTTATAGCTATTAAAATTGCTTAATATACTACGTCCTCTATCCTCAAATATAAGACGCTCTTTAATTTTTTTTCTATATAAAATTGTTTTTAAATTTTTAACTGAATTAATTATTTTTTTATTAACATACATCCTTTTTTTAAATTAACAATAAATACTATAATACACACATTAATCAATTATCTTTTTAAGGATAAAATTATAATAAAAAACAATCATCAACAAATTTAATATTAGTATCCACTTTCTTAATTTTCTCAATTTGATTAATAGGATCCTTATATTCAACGACAAAGGTAATATTTATAACTTCAAACAATATTTAAGATTTAAACTATATTTTTAATTATCATTTTGATGAATAATTTTATCAGTTATATAATTATTATTGTGTATTATTTATTTATGAAAGATGCTTTTCTAAAAAAAAGTCAATGGAATATGGTATTTTTCCCTTTATATTTCTTAATGATTTTATTTTATTTTATTTTTAAGGTGTGAATGGGATTAATTTTGAGGAGCATAATTGATAATTTTTGTGACTCGTACTTGTACGTAGACCTGTCAAAAAAACCCATAATCACAAGTAGAGCTGTAAATTTCTTAGGCCATATATTGCCCCCAGCCCACATATTGAAGGGGGCCAAAAAATCTTATAAAAATAAGGCCCCCTTAAAAGAAGGCCCCCAATGTAAAAAGCCCCCCAAAATTACATGGGCCTAGAGAGCCCCTAGGCCCACTTAAAAAATTAATTATTTTTTTGAAATAATTTTACGTTTTTTTTCCGATATTTTTTCAACTTTTTTTTTCGATTTTTTTTAACTTTTTTTTCAATTTTTTTCTTCTAATTTTTATGTTAAAAATAATATATTTTAGTGTCTAAAAGAGAAATCATACTAAATCACATAGTTTTTATTCTTCTATGTGCTACTACAAAGACTGTATTTAACTCATGTCATTCTATACATTGAAATGTTTTTTCATACTAAATCACATTTTTTTTCTCTCACTTTTAACTTAGTTTTTCCCATTAAATTTGTAGTGTGCTTATAGTTAACTTTTTATTGTTATTATTTCGTATTGGAATTGCATATTCTAATTTCTCTATTTATCTATCCATAGAACGAAAATATTCTGCATTATTTTTAAAAACATTATTTCTAATTTTTTTCAACTTCTAAAAATATGAATGATTGATAGTGACAACATATTGTAATCTATGAACCAACGAGTAAAGCTTTTTCTACCGCCCCTATCCACTATATTTGATTTCAAAACTTTATTTTAAAAACATCTAGATAGAAATTGAACCGTGTCAAATAACCTCACAAGTTTAGACATTCCTTTCTTTATCCTCTAATCACTTGAAAATAAAACAAAGTTTATCATCAGGCACACAACAACAACCACTGCAAGTTAAGAGAAGCATTTAGGAATTCATGAGCAAAACTATAATATGCACGACCACCGTTCATGAATTTTATTAATCAACACAAGTACACTGAACCTACCCATCATGAATTTTCTATATATCAACAAACTAGCAATGGATGATTAGTATGTAATCTTTTAATTTTCTATATATGTCTAAGTATGAACATAAAGACTTACCTTATAATTGTATATGGAACACCAGAATCAGCCACAAATTGTGCAACCTTTCTTTTCCAAACCTGCAATCAATATTAAATGATATTTAATTTTTATATGGAACGGTAATTAATTTTACATGCTAAAAATCACAAATATCATAATATAAAGGCTAAAAGAAGCAAAAATTAAATGCCATATCTTGCAAAAATCAAATCAAATAAAATTACATGCAAAAATTTATTAACAACCAAAAATCAAATGAAATTCAAACAGAACAAAGCTTAAGCAAGAGGGTAACAGAACACAATGACTTCAGAAGCAATAATGATAATAGAATGTAAGCAATAACGATAACACAAGCAATAACGAGAACACAATAACAGAATACTGAAAAGAATGAAGCAATAACGATGAAATTATGTAGTTTTTCAACAAGGCAAAGAGGGTATATGTGTAACATTAATGCGTACGATTAAGCAATGTAACCACAAACCTTGATGGGTAAATGACTTCAGAAGATCAGTGACGGTGGCCTGAACACAAATCAATGGTGAAGAGAATGAGAATCCACCGTGACGGTGGTCGGAACCAAACGAACAGAGGAGGAAACTGAAGGCACTGTTTTGATTTAGGGTTTCATGTTTACGTGTTCTGAAGAGGAAAGTGGAAACCCTAAAAAAATGAAAACAAAAGGGGGCCATAGGGCCATTCGGCCCAAGTCCACAGAAACTAAGAAAAAGGGGGGCTGGGGCAAAAAAAAAATCATTAAGGGGGCTCAAAATTTGGTTCCGACCACCGTCACAGTGGATTCTCATTCTCTTCACCATTGATTTGTGTTCAGGCCACCGTCACTGATCTTCTGAAGTCATTTACCCATCAAGGTTTGTGGTTACATTGCTTAATCGCACGCATTAATGTTACACATATACCCTCTTTGCCTTGTTGAAAAACTACATAATTTCATCGTTATTGCTTCATTCTTTTCAGTATTATGTTATTGTGTTCTCGTTATTGCTTATGTTATCGTTATTGCTTACATTCTATTATCGTTATTGCTTTTGAAATCATTGTGTTCTGTTACCCTCTTGCTTAAGCTGTATTCTGTTTGAATTTCATTTGATTTTTGGTTGTTAATAAATTTTTGCATGTAATTTTATTTGATTTGATTTTTGCAAGATATGGCATTTAATTTTTGCTTCTTTTAGCCTTTATATTATGATATTTGTGATTTTTAGCATGTAAAATTAATTACCATTCCATATAAAAATTAAATATCATTTAATATTGATTGCAGGTTTGGAAAAGAAAGGTTGCACAATTTGTGGCTGATTCTGGTGTTCCATATACAATTATAAGGTAAGTCTTTATGTTCATACTTAGACATATATAGAAAATTAAAAGATTACATACTAATCATCCATTGCTAGTTTGTTGATATATAGAAAATTCATGATGGGTAGGTTCAGTGTACTTGTGTTGATTAATAAAATTCATGAACGGTGGTCGTGCATATTATAGTTTTGCTCATGAATTCCTAAATGCTTCTCTTAACTTGCAGTGGTTGTTGTTGTGTGCCTGATGATAAACTTTGTTTTATTTTCAAGTGATTAGAGGATAAAGAAAGGAATGTCTAAACTTGTGAGGTTATTTGACACGGTTCAATTTCTATCTAGATGTTTTTAAAATAAAGTTTTGAAATCAAATATAGTGGATAGGGGTAGTAGAAAAAGCTTTACTTGTTGGTTCATAGATTACAATCTATTGTCACTATCAATCATTCATATTTTTAGAAGTTGAAAAAAATCAGAAATAATGTTTTTAAAAATAATGCAAAATATTTTCGTTCTATGGATAGATAAATAGAGAAATTAGAATATGCAATTCCAATACGAAATAATAACAATAAAAAGTTAAATATAAGCACACTACAAATTTAATGGGAAAAACTAAGTTAAAAGTTAGAGAAAAAAATGTGATTTAGTATGAAAAAACATTTCAATGTATAGAATGACATGAGTTAAATACAATCTTTGTAGTAGCACATAGAAGAATAAAAATAATCTGATTTAGTATGATTTCTCTTTTAGACACTAAAATATATTATTTTTAACATAAAAATTAGAAGAAAAAAATTGAAAAAAAAAAGTTAAAAAAAAAAAGTTGTTAAAAAAAGTTGAAAAAGAATCGAAAAAAAACGTAAAAAAAATTGAAATATTTTTTATTTTAAAAAAATAATTAATTTTTTAAGTGGGTTTAGGGACCCTCTAGACCCATGTAATTTTGGGGGCTTTTTTACATTGAAGGTCTTCTTTTAAAGGAGCTTTATTTTTATAAGATTTTTTGACCCCTTAAATATGTGGGCTGAGATCAATATATAGGGGCTAAGAAATTGACAGCTCTACTTATATGTGGTGTAGATAATATTTGAGGAGCATAATTTCATTTTTTTGCAAACTGGCAGTGGCATGTTTGTGCAAGCTAAAGATGTGAAGTCCCACATGAATTTAAAAAGAAATAAATCAAGCATCACTTATTTTAAAAGAAAAATAGAGTGTACTGCAAAGACTTGATGCCCATGTAATTGTGTTGACTTTTAGTCATTAAATGTTATTTTTGTTTGGGTTTTTTTTAAATTGTTATGCGGTCTAACCCCTTGAACTGGCTAAACTATGGGTTTTTCGATTTTTATTCTGGTTTCTTACCATATCGGTTTTTGGTCTCAAATATGGAAATTTTAGATATTTTTTTGGGGTTCCACTAGGATTTTGTCTTGGCGTATGTTTTCCTCCATCCATGTGATGCTACACTTGTTTTTAAATATAACATTCTATTGATTGAATTCTATAAATTAAGAAAATTTATAGTAATGTTAAATTAATTAATACTTGATATTGTTTTTATAATTTTATCTTTTAAAAACGAGAATTAATCAATATTTTTATTATAATATTTACCGTTAGTTGTACAAAAAGAAATAACTAGTTAGGAGTATCTTTAGTAAATAAATAATTAATGTATTTGAAAATTAAAAAATATTTTTAAGAATAATATTTTCAAAAAATATATATATATTTCACGATAATATATATACTCCCTCCTTCCCTGAATTTGGGTAGTCTAAGATTTTATTATATTGAGACTAAGAAGTAATAAATTTACAAAATTTAGACAAAATTATCCTTAATTATTATCTGTAATTAACCAATCATTGTGAAAATTCTCATAGCCTGTCTTACTAACGTCAAC
>JBBPBR010000001.1:12690484-12724081 GCA_037974775.1 Cicer pinnatifidum
TAAATGTTTTTATTTTTTTGAAATTTTTTGTAATAAATGTAATGATGTTATATAATTGTCACATATCATGCATGATGCATCATGTATCATGCATTGGTATATTGTTTTCTAAAAAGATATGTATTGTATCCGATGCCATTAATGTAATTGATTTCAATTATATATAGTTTAGATTTAGATTATATTAGATTCTTTTCCTTTTTGTACTAATGATTTCTCTATTTTAGATTGAACTCCTCTATTCCTTCGCTCTAATTTTATTATAGAAAAAAAATTATTCTTTTGAAACTAAGCAAATTAGCTTAGGGTTTTTCTCTTAAAAAAAACAAAACTTTGGGTTTCTATTTGCTTTTTCTTTTTTAATGGAACCTCGCGTTGGTAATAAGTTTCTACTAAAGGGAAAAATTGGTAGTGGTTCGTTTGGGGAGATTCATTTAGGTTGGTTTGTTTTTTTCTTTTGGTTGATTTTTCAACAGATATTTGAAATTTTCCTGTGTTGTTCGTTATTGATTATGAGTGTGTTTTTTATTTTTTTGAATTGCAGGTACTAACATCCAAACTAATGAAGAGGTTGCAATTAAGCTTGTAAGTCATGTTGTTGACCTATTGGTTTTTATTTTAATGATATTCAATTATTTTGGCTTTCACACAAAAGTCAATCCAAAACATATGTGTCTGATTCTGCTGTGACCAAAATTGATCACGTAAAATTGATTTTATTTAAAAGCGAGTTGTATATAACGGAATTTATGTGTTGAATATGTCCCCATTAAACTGAGTTGAACAATAAGCTTGTAAGTCATGTTTTGAATAAATCTTAAAAATCATGATAGCACATGAAAACTACAAATCTTAGTTTTAAATTAGAATCCACTTTGGAGACAAAATCTGTTCTATTTATAACATCCAAACATGTCGCAATCAATTTTATACCTTCATAATCAATTTTGGTTCTCCATGTGTGCTTCTATTCTGGGTGTGTTTGACTGTGTCTTCAGAGCTTGACGTGCATGACTCTATTATGTGTCAAAGGTGTCATTCACGTGAAGTGTGCATCCAATATGCATATGCTTTATGAGAACATTATGTAATCTTTGTAGAACACTTTTAGTAAGATAAAAAAGAGTTTAATTTGCTGTTTTCTGCTCTTTCTTAATTAGGAAAATGTCAAGACAAAGCATCATCAGTTGCCGCATGAATCCAAGCTGTACAGAGCACTCGAGGGAGGAAGTAATGACTGTTCTAAAATCATTTTCTTTTTCGCAATCGCACTTTTTGCGACGAGTCTCGTCTTTGAATAATTGATATTATTTATAATTTATAAATGTTTCTAACTAAATTTGTGTTGGCAGCTGGAATTCCAAATATGAAATGGTTTGGAGTGGAGGGAGATTACAATGTTCTAGTAATGGATCTGCTTGGACCTAGTCTTGAAGATCTGTTTAACTTCTGTAATAGAAAGCTCTCCCTAAAGACAGTTCTCATGCTTGCTTATCAAATGGTAAGCCTTTTGATACAAAACTCATTCAACTTCCTTTCAATTACCAAAAGAAAATTACAATGAACTATTTCCTTCAAATGATACAAATATGGTTAACTAGTGACTCATTTAGGTTCTATTTATACAATTGATTGTTACTAACCTATTAATCACCGATATTGACATAGACACACTGAACACGGACTTGATACTGACACATCAATACCGATTATAATTTGAAAAAATGAATTAATTGAATATAATTAATGTGAGGGCTTCGTGATAGTGTTCGATACCGATATGTGTTAGACACTGAGACATGCATTCGATCATAAGTGTTGGTAAAATGATGCATGAATTAGTATTTGTTAGCCCTTTTAAAAAAACTTGGTTCTGTTTTTCTTCTTTGGCAGATTACTCGTGTTGAGTTTATTCATTCTAAATCGTTTATCCATCGAGATATCAAACCAGATAATTTCCTCATGGGCTTGGAAATGAGGGCAAACCAGGTGACTAATTTGTTTACATGTGGGCTCCTATTTATTGTTTGTTCATGTTCATGTATTAGGTATTTAATGAATATTGGTCTACATCTAGGTTTACTGTATTGATTTTGGTTTAGCAAAGAAATATAGAGATAGTTCAACACATCAACACATTCCTTACAGGTACGATGATTTAGTTGGTTTGTGAATGTCTTGATGGCATACTGGAATTGATATGACTTAATTTGAAATAATTTCATTTGATAAACATTTCATGTCAAAACTTTGTTTTTCAGGATAAGTTATGATTCTTGTCAATGATATTTCATCCTGATTTTATATAGCCTAGTTTGGTTGTGTGGTGAAAATTCAATTGATACATTTCAAGAGGCGAATAAATGTATCTCGAGATCTAGAAATGTGTGACAATTAATGTCCACTAAGTCATTTATGAATAGAAGTCACTTTTCTAATCTCTATCCTATAAATGGAGACACTTGTAAATTGGCGAGATATCTCCAATGTTAGGTGATTATATGGAGAGTTAAGGCAACCCCATCTTAGGATGACGATGTAGAGTGCCGAAGGATCATCAATCATGTCCTAGTGAGATCAGGATGTGGGTGGTCGCTTTATTATGTGTGAAATTTGGGTGTTATCATTCCTTGTATTGTAACTCTTAAGTAGAGCAGTATAGAGTGATACACATATTGAGTTGAGTTTCATTATCTTAATCTTATTTAAGATAGTGAATAAAATGTGTTGAGGTGTTTCCATAGATTTAGGAAAAAGGCACCGAACCACGTATAAATAATTGTATGTTTTCTATTTCTTTATGTGCATTTTCATCGAAGATCATTTAACATGTGGGTTAATTTTTTACATGTGCGGTTTTTCCCCCCAACAAGCTGCTTCTGTTTTAGTATTAGTTTATTTGTATGAATTGTAATGTATTTCATTTTGAAACTTCAGGGAAAATAAGAATTTGACTGGAACTGCAAGATATGCTAGCATAAATACCCACATTGGCATTGGTATATACAACTTCTTGATACTTACTATTTGGTTAGTGTGTGGCAAAGTGTTATTATCTAACATATATATGTTTCTTGGTACTCTTTTTTTGGATCAATATATAGAGCAAAGTCGAAGAGATGATTTAGAGTCTCTTGGTTATGTCTTGATGTACTTTCTAAGAGGAAGGTATTTATTGTTGTCTACCCTGCATTGTTTTCTTCTAGTGCTGTGTTGAAAACTGTTGGCTTGATTTTTCATTTTATATATGTAGTCTTCCTTGGCAAGGACTTCAATCAGCAACAAAGAAACAAAAGTATGAGAAAATCAAAGAAAAGATGGTTTCTACCTCGATTGAGGTTGGAGGGTTTGTTCTATCATTGGCCCTTGAATACATAATATATACTATATCTTTTTATTAAAAGGAATCTGTACTATGGAAAATTCTAGATCAGTGCTTAAAAGTTATCTAAAACTCTAATAGTGATCAACGACTATCCTTGGAAGTATAAGTTATTTACTCGATGAGTTGAGTTTTGAGGGGCATATTCGTTTTCATTTTATTTTATCTAATTGACATCCAATCGAGTTATTTTAACGGCTATCCTTGGAAGTATAAATTAATTGTCTCACCCGCAAAGACTAAGAAGACTGTTAACTTATACTATCAATTAATGTTGTCAATCGTAGTTAAAAATTCGGGTGACTTTTATGCACTGGTCTACGGTAGCATCTGCCTATGCACTATATTTTAAATTGCATTGATGACTTGTTGTATACCAGGCTTTGTGTCGAGGTTATCCATCAGAATTTGCATCATATTTCCATTATTGTCGGTCATTAAGGTTTGATGATAGGCCAGATTATGCTTACCTCAAAAAAATATTTCGCAGCTTATTTATTCGTGAAGGTTAGAAATTATTCTCATATAAAAAACATACCTTTAGTCTCAATCTTCAAGTTTATTTTGTATTTCCTTGCATGATTCTGTCTTCAAAGTATTGCAGCAAATTAACTCATCAATATATTGGCATTTGAACAGGATTCCAGTTGGATTATGTGTTTGATTGGGTTATTGTGAAGTATCAGCAATCACAGCTAGCCACTCCTCCAGTAAGTGCTATTGTAAGTGATTTTCTTTTCTCTTAATTTTTTCTCATTTGGTATATTTGTCATTAGCAATGGATAGAATTCTTATGCTTGTATTTTAGGGGCCTAGTCCTGGAACTAGTTCTGGAATGCCTCCTGTTATGACTAATGCTGATGGACAGACAGGTAATTTCTTTGTTGTCTGTTTTTTTTACATGAAACTTAGTTTGGTCTGTACAGCGTTGTCAATTGTGGATTACGGAAATATCAATATGTTCAAATTGTGACACAACAGTGCTATGGTGCTATTATCTATGACTGCTATTTGACATTTTGACAACTTTTTCTACAAAATATGTCGAAGAACAATAGCACTAATTCAAATTATCTACTATACTTTAGCACTATTGTGCCATTATAGCTATTATTTAACAATTCTGAGTCGACAATATAACTAATTTATTGTTGTTTTCCTTATAACTAATTTGTATTTTTATAAATTTATTCCGCAAGAAAAACAATTCTTTTGTCTCCTATTGTTGCTGTTGCTCTGATAGTATCTTTATTTTTCATGACTTGTTGTTAATGTAGGTTTTCTAATAGCTTTTCTGTATTTAGCTTCTGGTCTTTCTGGTACTAATTTTTGCCCATTATCTTGTAGGAAGGGAAGAAGGACATCCTCCTCCTCCTCCTGGGTTGGTTTCGATAGACTGTTCAAATGGAAGAATGTCAGGACCAATTTTAAATTCTTCAAATATTTCAAAGCAGCAAAACCCAGTCCCTAGTAATGCTGCTGTTAGTAAGAATGCTATGGTGAGTATTTTGATAGTGCATAATTTCCTTTTTAAAAATCGGATCATTGTTATTTTATAATTTGCTGTATCAAATCATGCCAGTTATCAAGCAGTGCCAATGTCTTGGGTGAGTCAAGCGGGTCATCAAGGCAAGTTGCTGTTATTAATAGCCGTGATGCATTTTGTAGTGTTGATTCGGATAATCTTCATGCTCGCACTACTGAAGCTATCCCCGGAGCAGCACATAGAAATTCAAGTTGGCAAAGAAGTTCACAAATTGGAACTTCAGATCCAAAGAGAGTAGCATCATCTACTAGAAATGGTTCTCATGTCAAGAATTATGCAACTGCAGTCAAGAGCATTGAGGGTTTGAAAATAAAGAAGGATGATGCCCATTAACAATTTCTCACCTTTTTATTTTGTAATTATAAATTTGAGCTAACATGTACTGCAACAGAAGCTTATGTTACTAGTGAGCTTTGAAAGAGACGTGGGTCTGAAGGCAAATTTTTTGGCTTCTATTGTTGACTGATTGACTCAGCTACTCATAATGATAAAGCTAAGAAGCAGAAAGAAGTTGAACTAAATCAGAGATTGATGATGTAAAGCTTAGGTCTAAATTGGCACACTTATTTTCTGGTGGGAACACCTAAATTTTGTAAACTTTTATTATGAATAATCATTTCTTCATTTGTTCTTAATTATATTGTCTTTTTCTCTAACCATAATATTAAGATATTAAGAAAAGTAGATAATAAATTAATATGTTTATTTTATGTGTTGATATTTTTAAAATGTCTTTTGTTTGTAAATATATTTAACTTTAATTTTTTTATTGTTTAAGATAAATTAATAGTATTAATAAAAGGTTTGTTTGGAAACATATAATAAATAGATTTAGTAGACTAAAGGGAAGTTTCCAAGATGTGTGGTGGATATTACTATTGTATTGAGAGGAATACATGTGTGTTTCTTGGAAAGTTTGTATCTTGTGAATTTCCTATTACAACCGAATTATTCTTTACTTGGTTATCTATTGGCTTCAATGCATTTTTACCTTAAATTCTCATTAATTCACTATATTATCTTTGAAATTTTATATAAAAAAATTGGTAAATTTATTTTTATTGATGTATCATAAGTAAGCATCAAAATAGATGATGTGGCAATACAACTTTTTGGAAAATCTCATTTATTTATTTTTCAAGTTTTAAGTTAAGGTTTACTTTTTTAATCAATATTTAATAATATAAAATAATAAAATCCCCATGTTCATTTTCACACCACAACAATTTTTAAGCTCATTATTCAACTTATCACATCAGTAGTAGAAGTATGCCTCAAATTCAATTGGAAGAATTTTTTAAAATTTAAAAGCTGAGCTATTACATTTTTAAATTTAAAAATTAAAATTATAAATAAAACAAAAATTACGAAATTAAAAAGTGTATTTAAACATTTTTATTTTTGTTATATAATAAATTTGTATCACTTATATTTTAACATGTAAGTCATTTTTGTGTGATAAAATACCTCACATGGGTTCTTAAATTAATTTCTAATTCAACCATTTATCTTTTATTTTTGATTCGATCATTTATTTAATTTTAAGTAATAATTTGATTTTTTATGTTTTAAAATATCAACAATATTACATAAATTCAAAAAATAATTATCATTTTCAAACAAAACTCCAAAAATTAATAATCTTCAACAAAATTCATATTTTCATCAAATTCATAATTCAAACATTCAAATAAACTTATATTTTTATCTTCAACACCATCAAATATAAAACTTACATTTAAGCGGTGCAACTTAAACCGAAGAATGTACTACTGCACTATAATAATATATTATATTCTATTTACGTAGTGTAGATTTTCTATTTTTATAATAATTAGATGCTAATTCAGACGTTGCGCAGATATATTTTAATTTATTTAATTTAAATATTTTTTTTATAAAAATAATATAAAGTTTTATGTTCCAATTGTCAAATTATTGATATATTAGTTATATCAATAATATATATTCAATTTTATCAATGTAATTAATATAAGAGAGGTACAATTGTCCATGCTGTTAACAAACACACCCAATAATAAAAGACACATAAATAGTCGAAATATATTTTAGGAGTAAACAAGAGAGTTACGTACTTTCAATTCAGAAAATGTTGAAGAAACTTATTAAGTTCAATATTATATATTCTTAAAAGATGTATACAATTGCATAAGTAGATGGTAGATAGAGGGGGAAATGTGAAATTAAATAATCATACAAAAAAACGTATAAATAGACGACAGACAAAAAAAAAAATTTATTGAGTAGTAATGTTATAGAATTTGTGGAAAAACTATTTAGAAACTCGCTGTTATACAAATATACAACTTTTTGGCTAAGGTAGAAAATATTTGTATACGTAGAGGAAATAATATGAGGTGTCAAAAGAGTTTATTTTAAATATATATAATATAGATATAATATATATATATATATATATATATATATATATGTAAAATATCTCCTTGATTCAAGGAAGAGAATTATTTGTATTCTCTCTATTTATATAAAATTACAACAGCATTCTACCACATTTTTGTACAGCATTTATTACATTCAAGTGATCCACTTAGAAATTGATAATAGAAGCTGTAGCCATAGTAGTAAAGGACTTAAATAATGGACACCCACTTTTTTCACATATTTTTTTTTCTCAGGTGCAATAATTTCTCTCAAATGCCAGTCACAACCAAAAGTGCAAATTCAAATCTCTCAATATAGGGAGTAGGAAATCTCATGGAGCAGCCTTTTATGTTTCAATAATGAACTAAACTAGAGATTCGAAACGAATTTCCCTCAAGGATAGAGTACAATACTCTTCTCCAAGTACTCATTTATGTAAATAAAAAACATGGTTGCAGAAAAATTAAGTTACATGCTGATACTAGCCATCATATTATTCATAGATAGAAAACTTCGATAAATTATCTACACCCAAACCATTTAGGCACTTATAGCTATGCCTTAATTATCCGATACTAATTACTCTTTACTTTAGCACATAACATTGTTAGTGCACTGCTTTCAAAATTGCTTGCATATTGCTGAAGTGTCAAAGCAATCAGTTAAATAAATACATAGATGAATTAACTTCAAAAAAGACTCATACATTGAAATGCTTAGCCCATAGGAACCACTGTCAAAGCAGATTATAGTCACCAGCGAAAACATAGAACAACATATGTACATCGATTTAGCTCTGTAAAAGGAAAAGCTCATCCATGTAACTGTTAATGATGTAATGATAGCTCAGTCAAGTTCCCCTTTCCTATTCATCAAATCATGATAGTATAGTAGTACACACATTGGTTGACCAAGAATACAAAATATGAACCAAAAAATCATATTTCCAACCTGGCATGAAGACAACAACAATTATAAACCAACAAATCAACTTGAAGATAATGAGTATATAATAGATTATTAATAGACTAAAATTCTTAAATAGGATACTTAAGAGACATACCATTGAGTTTCTATATTTATTTTGCAAGTAATTAGTGATGAAGACCAAAGGGACCTAGAAAGAGTGCAAAAACATTTATCATTATCATGTCAAAATCTAAAATACAGAAGATATCATCATTATATTTATCAACTATAAATGAAACTGCACAAAATGTCAAGAAAACATTTTCTTTCACTCGGCTTTAAAAGAATAGAAGCTATATTTTCATTTCCCGTTTGGGTGAAAGTTTATTGTTTTGGGGGGTTCGATCCACAAAAATGTAAATTTGTATTAAAATTAATAATTGAAGCTAAAAAATAGTCAACGTCAATGGACTGTTTAGAAGCAGAATATGGCGGCACTAAGCTTTTACCTGAAACATAATTCCAATAAAAGCCCACAACTTGAACATGTGGCAAGGAACAGCAATGCATAACTGCACTCAGATGAAAGAAAAATCATGAGCAGAATTGCCAAAGGTGGGATAAATAAAAGGCCTCATTGAAAACATAATTAAATCAAATATATGATGTTATAACTACAGAATTACAATAAATAACTCAACTAAAGAATACATTGGCAGAAACTAGAATATATAACAGTTTGCGAAGTGCCATATAAGAATCCATCATTAAGATATCAACTGTATTATCATTTATCAATATCATAACTATTGTCTTGACATTTATATTGGATTTTCTAGATCTTCTATGATAGAGCTTCTAATGGATTAGATATCCCAAAGGGGAAAATTGAAGACATTAATAGTTAATGAGCCTTCTCAATATGATGATGAATTTGAGGAAAGTAAAGGACAAAGTTGGTGAGTTATTTAGTTTGTTATTTCATTTAGAATATTTATTATGTACGTCTGTATAGGGATCTTAGGCACTGTCAAGCCTGTAAATAGTTATTCAATGTTAACATGTGAGATGCTTTCATTTATATGAAATCGGGTTTTCATTAGCAGTGTCTCAAATTTGAGTCAGAAAGGAACTTTATCATAATAGAGAATTTTACCAGGAGAGAAGTTATCAAGAGTGACACATGTTATTCTTTTACATCTGTAGCCTTGATCAAGTACCCCCACAACTCAATGAAGGTCTAAAGCTCAAGTAGCATAACCAGCATGTTTGTAGTGATAGCTAAGGTGATAAAATGCATGTAAATGTAAAGATCAAATTTTGGAACCCTCAGTCTTGGAATTGGTGTGGCATCTACCTATGGGAGATTTCTATCTCAATAGTCAGCATCAGCCATGTCTCCAGCACAAGAGAAGACAGAGGCTCGGCTATCCATTTGAAATGGTTGGAAACATACATCAGACTCCACAGAAGTGAATCAAACAGAGACATACTTGAATGAATCGAACTAAGGAGGTGTTTGGAAGAGCTTATTTGAACTTATCTCATGCCATATAAACATTTATATTAGTGTTTGGATACTCTAGTGAAAATAACTTGTAAACATGTCCAAAAGTTGTTTTTAGCTTATGAAAGTTTCCCATGATAGTTCGTGGGTAAGTATATAATTAAAGTCCCTACAATAGTTTATTGAACAAGTGTGTAACTGAGCATCACGACCTAAGTTCCAAATATCTTGAAGGCAAACTTGAAAAACCTAGGAAATACGAATGGGAAAAAAAGTTTAGGGAAGACATTATCAAACAATGGGCATCACAGCGGCCTCAAACATTGGAAAGGCGTCTGGAGAGAATGAGAACCACACGCCAAGGAGATGAATGAAGAATCGAGGAACATTGAGCATTGGTTGGTGGTGCAGCACCTAGGTTTTTTGGTCAAAAGCCTCTGAGTTGAACAGGGGAGATTGTGAACGAAGAACCTCAAGCAATGAAGCCAGTACTAATATGAAGAAACATCCACCACCAATGAGGATTTGTGGTGGAAAACAGGGCTCAGTTTATGATGGAAGTATGCCAAGAAAGAAGGGTCAAAGGGAGATTGGATTTATCTCCACAAACAAGAGAAGAAGAGCCATGTTCATCGTCTAAGAAAGGTGAACCATACACCTTATGGAAATAACTTCCCCTCCATTTAAACAAGCAAACAAAAGCAAAAAAAAAAAGCTAAAGGTGGACAAATAGATGGGGAAATAGAAAGAGAGATGAGCCACGCACCTCATGGAACACGGCAGAAACCAGAAAAGCAATCAAAGCAGCAGCACCCTGTATAGGATGAAAATCACAAACACACAGAACAGAACTAAGAAAACAAGAGTATATAATCTATCTTTAACAAAAGATAATCCAATTCAAATCAAAGATAAACAATAATGCTACTAACAAGTAGCTTAAAGAATATACCAAAAATTGAAGGACAACAAGGTTAGCACACTGGGAATAAAGTGAGCTCCACTTATTTAATCATATCTCAACCTACATGCAAATGCATTCTGGTACAGATGCCAAAATCATCTAAAGTAACAAAATATAAAATGGCAAGTTTAAATATTGTGTATCATTTAAAAACTTTTCACTGATAACCAATTCTTCAATATGGGGATGGACAATTCAGCTGAGGTAAAAGTAAATGAACAAGAAAAAAAAAATGGGGGTCGGATTTTAGAAAAATCATATGTTGAGTTAACATTATTTTCCAAAAAATTGCACATTTCTATGATTGATTTAATAATGGAAAACATTAACTTGCTTGATGTGAAAATATATTTCCCAAACCCTAACAAGTTCATTCTTACTCCAAAAATGTCAAAACATACTAGTAATGGTGATATCATCAAGCAAGAAATTATTATTGTTTACATTATATTTTAGTTATCATGATGATTAACTTACTAAAGAAAGAAATTACTTTGAAGACAAATTTTTTATTTGTGTCTAAAATATGATTACAAGACACTCAGCGAGGTAGGAGGATGCTTGATTACCTTAGGTATACCAAACCTTATGCAGGGAAAATACACGTGGCGAACCATCCATTTGTGCACAGGCTGCAATATGAAGGAATCCACTAAGTTGAATAGTAATGATTAGAACTACAATGATTTTTTAAAAACTTCTGATGTGTTATGAAATCTGGTTCAAGAACCATAAACTCATTAAATGCTGGAAAGGTAAGCCAGAGAGTCAGATGAAAACAGAAATGTACTTTCTGGCTTAAATAACAAGTTCAAATAGCCTTAGATATCATCCGTTGATAGAGTATTAAGTCTAGAATATTGTGTGTGTGTATGACTAGGCCTTGTGCAGAGTTTCTAAAATATTCTAATCATGTTAGTTTCTAGAAATTCCACCACTGTTGCAGTTCCTGTTAAATAATGTTACATGATTAGGAGTTAGATTCTTTTAAGGCCTGTTAGTGGTTTGCAAGGCAAGCTGCAACTCATGTATAAATACTATTGTAACCTCACAAATTATTTAGACAAAATTAATTCAGAAAATCATAATTTTTCAAAAGTCTCAGGATGATTTCAAATATATGCGTTTTACAATAATCTCATCCAAAAAATTAGATCAGCATATCATTTTGGAGAGGCAAGTCTGAAAAGGAAACATACCATATTCCACATCCTCCAATACTGACGTCAGCCCCAGCATAAATGCATTCAACAAAAAAGAGTCATGGGTTTTCTTCGCGGAAGTATTGTAACTAAAAAGACCCGAGAACACACCAGGACAAAGAGCCTACCTCTTCAACCGTTTGGGCATTCCACCAATCTTTGTAGAACTCACGATCGCCAAACCGGAGAAGCTCTGCAAGTATATTTAACCTACATTCCAACAGTGCCTTGAAGGATAAAATGTCGTAACAATTAATTTGAAAAAACTATCAAAGCAAAACTTTACTTTTAATATATAAAAGACACAGATCAGAACATAATAGGCAGAAAAATTTCACAGCAGAAAATTTTACAGATGAGAAGAAAGAAGAGGCAGAAAAAAGATATCCTCATAGCTCATAGCAAAAATACTCAAGCTTGTCAATAAAATAAGACTCTCCATTTCATTAGTGTTGAAAAATCAAGTAATAACAGACACATAAATGCATAATCATTAGAACATTGCTAACTAAGAAGCTAGTTTTGGTGCCTATTGCTAGTGCTGACATGGATCTTCAAGGGAATAAACACAACAAACTAGAACTATGATACTTCAATTTATGGTGAGTGACGGAAATTTCATTCTAACATGCTTTTAAAAGAAAAATATAGAAGAGGAATTACACACCAAAGATGGAAAAAGCAGTAGAACATGCAGAGCCACACATATACATTTGGAACAGAAAGCTTCAGAATTCTCTCAATGGCATATAGAAGGTTTCCCTTCAAAGGATGTTGTGAGTTCTGGACAATAGGATTCATATACTGCAAATTTATTTAAATAAAACAATGTCATCACTCAGTATATCCACAGATATGTTAATAGAAAATTAAAGGGAAAAAGGATTGAATGACAATTACATCTATTAACGGCTACTCCTTACTTGTTCTATTATAAATCCCATAACTCCTGTAAATATTATCAGTTTGAGAAGTTGGCGGAAGACCCAACCCTTTCGAACCGAAGGGGTGCGAGGATAGCTTGGCTATAACATAAATTTATCACATAAGAAACAGAAGTGCAAAATACACATGAGTAAAATCAATATCAGAATTTTCTCTCAGAACAAACTTATCACCAATCACTTGTTGAAGTTATAGGGTTTTTGTCTTTCATGTATAGAGAGGGAAGGAAAGTCAGAATCATAATACTATATTAATACCGATGTGAATACGTTACCAAAGATAAAAAATAACCCTTATTTGCATTTATAGTTGAACTCTGATCCTAATTAAATAAAAATAAGGCACGAAAGTAAGGAAATTTAAAACCAATATATTAGTTCTAAGATATTTCTAAAATATTTTCTGATAGAATAATGATTAGGTGAGATAGTTGAGATATTCTAGCAATCGACCTCATTTGAAACCTTACTATGCTTTAAGCTTGCTACAAATGAAACCTTAAAAAGCAAAATATGTATGGACCTCACATAACACCATTGGAGGTAAACTACAAAGTTGGGGGCAAAGAGCATCAGAGGAAAGAATAAAACTAGACCATATTTGGGATAATATCTAGGGGATGACCACATCATGCACAAGAGCCAGAACCAAATTGTATATGCAAATAAGCTGAGGCCAGTCACATTTGAGACAAAAGTAAGGGTCGGACTGCAACTGGGGTAAACATTATCTGAGATAGGAGAAGCCAAACTGCATCTAGGACAGCTGAGACAAAAATGCATCAAAGGTCAGTGACAGAAGCCAACAGGGACTAAAGCTAAGCAGATGGCCATGAAGAGGACAGAATAGACAGTGTGACGAATTGATTTAAGGATCAGAGACAAGTTGTGGAGGCAGTACATAGAAAAGACCAACTGACAAAGAGAGGACTTCAGAGAAGTGACCTCTCTCTAACTAAAAACCTCAAAATACTCCTGTTCAACAATGCCTTGTATGTGCTTCAATCATAAAAATGAAATGCTTGCAGATGTCAGTAGAAGAGGTGAATAAAAAATGAGGCAACAATGACCAAATAATTATACATACAAGAAAGACATACATCAATACTTTTAAGTTAATTTCTGCTACCTGGTAGCATAATGTAGGAGCAACCATGAAGTACATCAAACTCATGAAGTTCACACTGGAAGGGTACTCCACATTCAAAGTATTGGCCACTGTTTCTCCCTATACAACAGGTAACATAATTGAATAAGGGAAAAAGAATAACTTTTATCAGTCACTAATTTGGACAGATTATAGCATAATGTCACCATGCAGCAATAACAGACGATTGAAGGAGGAAGCAGAATGAGCTTTATTTAACAATTAGGAGATAATACAGTATTTTCTCATGTCATGAAGTCTTCGAACACTAGAACCACAGAATACAGTGTGATCATGCGGGACTTTCCTGTTCAAATACTAAACATCATAACGTATAGCATCACCTCTTTAAATATATTTGTCGAAATACTAACCAGTACCTTTGCTACCTTTTCATTTGAAAAGGTAAGTGCTCTCATATCATAGGTTGTATGCGCATATGACACCAATTTTAACCACACGATGCAAGTCAATAGCATCAATGTGGCACCTGATAAAAAAGCAGAATCACACCTGCACAGCAAAGGACCCATAAGATATCATTGCTATAATAATACCCATTGCCAAGAAACTATAGTTACAGTTATTATATCCATGAGGTATACACTTTTTCTGTATCTAGCAGATTACTGTTCAAAAAAGTGCCACAGATGTAATCAACTTTGATCTAGTAGTAGGGGATATAAGGTTAGCTTGGTGGTTAAAGTGGGAGAGTTAGGGGATGGAGTGATAAGAAGGTTGAGTGTTCTACCTCCAGCCTTAGCAAAATACTAACAATATTAACATTACTAACATTGACTATTAAAAAAAAAACTTTGATCTAGAAGTCAGCTAAAAGCTAGTAAATGTCACACGAATGTCTGTGAAATGCTTTTATCACATGGCATCAATAAGTGCGAAGAAGCAACAAAGTTGCTTTCAATTGTTTGTTCCCTTGACATTACCTTTTGTGTTTCTAATTATAATAACTTAAAAGATAATTTAACTTCTAGATTGTATGAACCAAACACTACAATGAAACCAAAATGGCTTTGAAACTTTTCTCATATGATGCAAAAAGAATGTTTAAACATTCCTTCCTAGATAATGACATAACTTCAAGACTGTAACACCTTTATCAACTGAAGCTCATTATCTTCTCCTTTTCTGGTGGTAATACAATTGGCGTGTCCATTATCAGGGTCAGTATTCTAATCCTTGTTGAACCCAAACCTTCTTTTCCCCCAATTTATTTAAAGAAAAAAAGAAATTCATTATGAAATCTTCAAATTTTGATATATGATATGTGTGTGATCACAATTGTCAGAAAAAGTCTAGATAGAAGCCCAGGAGTAAATATTTAAGTCTATACTGACCTGAGAATTACTAAAACTGGATAGATAATTGCAACAGTTGTAATTACAACATGAAGTAGAACAACAACCTGCAATATTCAAGTCAATATTACCATACATCTTAAATATTGAAAATTATGTGATTAAAAATATCCCACCACAGTTAATTATGCTCTTAAACTGTTGTTCCTTGTACAACAAGCAAGGAATTGACATGGTTAGAGAACACTTACTTTCCCCCATGAAATGAAATATAATAAAAGCTTACTAAGGAAAATCACTTACTGGTTCAGAAATACGTTTTTTTTGTGCTAAGCTTTCGACTATAAAGGCAGCCAGTGGAAATACTGCAAGACTAAGACTGTGAAAGAAGCATAAATAATGTTACAGAATGTCAAATGACAACATATGGCTATATTCTTAAAAAGGATCATCAAACTCATTACCAACACATGAAGAGGGGCCAATCTCTCAACGATTTTGAACTAAACCAAAAACCAGATTTAATCAACCATCCATACTGCAAAACATATAAAAATATAAAAAAGTTTAGAAAGAAAATAATGAACTTTCACAGATGGAGCCATAAAGTTATAACCGCTTACATAGATAAAGGTAGAAGCAAACCTTCATTAGATTCTCAATGATAAGCCTGCTATTCACTGCAACAAGGACTACAATACAGAGATTGAACAGCCCTGCATGACTCTGTAATTAATTGATTAGTAACTAATTAGTAACTATTCATAAAATAAAACAATTACAGAAAATGCCAAAACAGCTAAATAAGCCTCCGTAAGACAAAAGGAATTGAAAATTTAAACAAACTCAAAAGTACCATTTAATTTAAAATTAAACACATAAAGTAATCAAGTAATTAAACAAACAAAACAAAACATGTACGTGCAACCAAAAAAAGTGAACACAAAAATCTATATAAAATATATTTATAATACAATAGAAATTACAACTAAATATTTTTCTCATTTTATACTGTATTATATTAATAAAAATAGCTTATAATTTTCTCAACTATTATTATTTATGTTACAAAATATTGAAAACAGTTTATATCAGCAACAAAATGCGATGAGTTACATTAACAACAAAAATTCTCGTTAATTAAGTGGATTACGAGGCACGAAACAAGCCATGCAAAACTGAAATCAACCTGTTTAAAAATGTTTCCAGAACTAAGAGGACTCTCCTTGCTTCTCCGGTGAGCGGGAACTGAAGGACGGTAAGTGAATTTGAAATCGGTAACCGTTTCACGATCAGTGACGTCATTCGTAACCGCATTATTATCAGTATCTGCATGATCCGTTTTGCGATCCTTAACCTCTCCGTTGTTCTTACCGTTTAACGAATCGTCGGAGCCTGAATCTCTAATAGCATCTTCAGCTGCACTCTCAGCGTCGAAAAGGTTTCCGGTTGATGTGGCGCTTGGCCTTCGTCGTAGAGAAGAACGCCTGAGATCTGAGTCAGTTTGAACGGTAGCTACGGCGGTTACGGTTGCGGTGGTTCCCATACTTTCAGGTACATCGGAAATAGCCATCAGGTGATGTGTGCGAAACTAAACTAATTTGTTATTTTCCTTTTAAACAGAGTGTGATTTATTTATTTATTTATCAAGAAAGAAGAGGAATCAGAATCAAATATAAAAATGATTCGAAACGAGGTCGTGTAATCGTGTGACATATAAAAGTGAAATTAAAGAAAGTGGCAAAATTGTAAGAAAGGAAGATTAATTAATAGGTGATTTTACTTTTGGGTAAATGATGATACTCCTCCGTCTTATCATAATAACAATTTTATTTACAATGGTACCTCTGCCATAAATTATTTTAATCATCATAAGCCTATAAATGTAAAAGACTTTAGTCATTAATTATACATTTATTGATTGATGTAAATCATAGATGATAAAATCGTTAACTTATATTAATTGTAAAAATAAAATTTATTTATATTAATAATATTCAGTCATATTTCTTTCATATTAATACAATTTCAATAATATTTATTTATTATATATTAAATCATCTAAAAATTTCATTAAAGGTATATTTTATCAGTAAAATTAATATTTTTATAAAAGTTACACACAATTCAAAACTAATGAGATAGATTAAAATTAAAAATAAAAAAGAATAAGATGTTGTGTTGTGACTTGTGACGACGAAGAAGTGGCATATGTGAAGAATATTTATTTAATTTTAGAGTAATTTTATTTTAGTTGGGTGTTTGTGTGTTGGGGTGTGTGAATTGTGATTATTGGTTTGTGACAGTAGACGTTGTGAAGGTTCCTTCATTAATCCGAGGGAAGAAAATACGCGGGATTCACCGCTTTAATTGACACGTTAATTAAAGTATCCGCGGTCTTTTTATGGTGTAGCAATAGATAAATAAATGTTTTCGTACGTCATATGCAGCTCACACGCAGATGCTATAAAGTTCAACCCCTCTCGGTTGCATTTTGTCCTTTTACATTAGGAAAAATGCATGTAATTAATTTAGTAAAAAAAATGCATATAATTAAATGATGTGGTTTTTTTTTTTCAATTAAAAATTTAAATTAGTTTTTAGTTTATCTAAACGATTGATAGTTAGTTTCTAACATTAAGTCAACTGTTAATTTTACTAACTTGTTAATCTAGACAATTACGTGGTAATTGATGTCATTTTCTTACATGTGTATTTGATTAGACAATGATCAAAATGACAATAAATTAATAAAATAAAAAAGATCATTGATTGTATGAAAAATATATCCTTCATTTGACTTTTCATCTTCCTTAACCTTAAATCTCTTCCTCCAATTCTTTCTTATCTTCTTCATCTTATTTCTTCCCCCAATAGCTCAAGATAAAAGCTATAGATTTTTAAAATGGCCATCATCATCAAGAATTTTTTTTTCTAAACCTTGTACACCATAGTAAGAAGTGAAAAAAGAGTAACCTACTATACTATTTTTCTAGCATTGAAAAGTTGAATCATCATTGAGAATCAAAAATTGTGAAGTGGTGAACTAGAATTTCTCATTATTTGAAACAATTTTAACACCACTAATATTTTGATTTGATAAAATGGTGTTTGTTCGATTTGAAAACTTAGTTCAACTTTTAAGAGTAAATTTCCATTATCACGAAGAAAAAGATGTATGGAATTGGAATTATAAATAATGATAACATTGTTGTTGAGAAAAACTTCACCTTTTGAAGCTAGTACAAGTGGGGAAGTGAGGTTGAATTTATTTTGAGAAGCTCCAAACAATAGGGTTTGAAGTTTGTGGGATTTTTTATAACTAAATTGAGAAAGTAAAAAGGTTTTGTGAATTTGGTACGGGGAAGGAACCAATAATGAAGTTGGTGTTTGATGAGATTAAGTTTATGGTATCCGAAGGAAGAAAAAATTAGGGGAAGAAAATGAAGAAGAAATTGATGGTATAAGTTTAAGGTTGAGAAAGATGAATAATGCGAAAGATGCAACGTAATAGTTACATCAACAAATTAATAGAGTTAACCGTCAACTTAATGTTAAAGAGTAAACTGACAACCATTAGTTAGAATTTTAGATCAAGTTAGTGATTATAGTGACTGCACTTTGCACATTCATAGACCAAAATAGTGGTTTATTCAAAAATTATTACTATCTCCTTTCTAAAATACTACATTCATCCTTTTTTTTATAAACATCAATTTAGTAGCATAGTTTATGTGTTAATATTTATAAAATAACTTTATATTTGACTATGACGCATAGGTACAAGTATGATACCAATATTACCAATATTAGGTACCAGTACCAATGCAAAATTCGATATATATATATATATATATATATATATATATAGTACATAACTCAAATACAAAAATAATAATATATTAATATATAAGGAAATTATCAATTTCACCCGTGATAAAATAACGTGGAAAAACATATCACTGCAAGCAAGACCGTCTTAAACAATGTGGAGACTTTTGGAAATCGATCTTAGGATTGTGGACGTGAAAACATCTCATTTAGCCACTAGACTATTGCAACACATTTAATAATTTGTAAACGTTGACAATAGACCCCCTTTGCTTAAGATTCTTTTAAAAATAATTTTTATAGAATTTTATATTTTTGTTATAATGCTTTTTAAAAAGACTTTTAATAATAATGCTTCAAATGAAAAGTTTTTTAAATAATTTATCTTAAAATATCATTTTAAGTATTGCATCCATGTGCTATACCTCTTTTTGGACAATGAAATTTCAAAAAATGATTAAAATAAAAACTATTTAGAAAAACTCTTCGTAAAAATTAATTTTGAATGATACTTTTTTTTTTATAAAAAAAAATGATTTTTATCATTTTAAAATATCTAATAGTGAATATCTATATTATTAAATGTCAAATTTACTTTTTTAATCTGTATCAAATGAGTCTTAAACATTTTTTACTATTTGTAAGTAAGTTATCATAAAAATTCATTTTAAAAATATAAAATCAAAATCATATTTTTTTTAAATCTTAAGCAAATTGACTCAATGTATATATCTAATAATTTGGGGTCCTCAACATTTTAGGGTTCCATGCTATGGTTTGACCTGCATAGGCTATATATTGGTCGAGTTTGACCTCGAGTATGGTACAAGTCCTGGTACCTCATACCTGTACTTTACCATTTTAGAAGTACACACTTCATATTTTAACTTATCAAATTTTATTTTTCGTATTATAAGATAAATTAGTAGTATTAATAAAATAGGTGTATAAAAAAAATTAATGCACCTAGTAAATGATAGGGTGCTTATATTTAAGGGCAAATTTTTTTTATGAAATATTACTTATAATTAGTGATAGAAGTAGTGTAAATCATTCTAATAATAACACACAACTTATAAAATATAATCCATTCTATAATACGTAATTGAATATTTCTTTTATTTTTGCTGAATATACATAATTGCATTTTGTCTTTCAAAAATACATTTTGTTGTGTTTCAAAAATTAGTTTCATAATTATATTTTCAAAACTAATTTTGAGATCAAAACAACTTGTACAAATTTTTAAAAGACTAAAATTTCAAGTTAACATTGTAGAATGAAGTGGTGTCGATGAGAGGTAAATAATAACTTTTGAAACTGTAAATTATAAAATGAATAATATATTTTTTTCTGATCGAATTAAAGAGAATAGTTAGCTGGTCGAACTCGAACAAGACTTTGAACTTTGTAGATGATGTGGTATATGCAAATACTTCAACATTCAAGTAAGTATGACTTGAGGAGAGTGAGAGGCACTAGGATGAGAATAGTGTATCTTTACTGATGTCAAAGACTATTTATATAGAAAAGAGTCCCAACACGGAAGGGAACATACACATTGAATGGAAATCAACACTAGTAGATTTGGTGGGATTATTGCTTGGATTATAATGTTGAGGCGAATCAACATAAACAATCGAATTGGACTTGGGGTAATTTGAAACCCTTAAAGTCGACGACATCATCTACCATTACGAACTGACATTACAGCCTAGAGAAAAAGGTGACACCAAAAGAAAAAAAGGGGAAAGGGTAGAAAATTGTATGTGAGGGTTTGTTGTGGGGTGAGTTTTGTGGTGTTTGGGAAGAGTTTCCAAAATATGGGTCGTGGGTGGTTTGATGGTTTAGGAAAAGAAAATGAAGGGTATACAAAAATGAGTTAGAGTAGATGTTTGTAGTAAGTACCTTCAACTCAATTGGCCTACTTGACATTTGAACCACAAAAATATTTAAATATTTTTTATTCCTTTTTTAACCCAAGTCATAGGACAATTCTCCCTCTAGTATTTTTTTACAATAGACTGTTATGTTATAATTTAGCCAATAAAAATTAATATATTAATCGATTAAATACGTCAATTTTTGTTGACAAAATTATAATTCAATTGTCTCTTATAAAAATGATTGAATGAAATATTAAATATATAATTTACTTGTTACTCTTTATTAAAACTTATCTTTAATTTAAAAGCGGAGACCTATTTTAGAGACCTATTTTGATTCTCGAAAAAATTATATAGATCCACTTTAATTTAGGTTATGAGAAAAATAAAATTGGGACTATGCAAATGTGTAAAAATTTATGTGGCAAAACACATGCAAATGTGTAAAACCATTTAGAAAAGGCCCAATTTGATCCCCTTGCAAAACTTAGGCTTAATTAAATCAAAGAAATCAAACCTAAAAAAGAAACTCATCCATTGAGGTGGTATGTGATTCCTAATCTACGCATTATTCATGCCATCCGTTTCTAAAAGTGTGCTTTTTATTCTTGCTTGCGTTTGTATTCTTCTTATATTCTTGCTTCTTGTTTCAGTTGTTTGCTTGGACTTTATGCTTCTATCTTGTTTTTGCTCTGCTCTGTTTCAATTTTGTGTTTTGTTCTTGTTCAGCTTGTTCCGATTTTGTATTTTGTTCTTGCAATGCCTTGTTACTATTTTTTTGTTCTTGCAGTCTACTGAGTTTTTATTCTACCCATTGGTTCTTGATTTATGGTTCTTTATTCACTTGTAGATATTTCATTTTGGTACTTGTTGGTACTTTTATTTATGTTACGTTTTAAATTGTTTATTATTGTTGTAGTTCAGTTTGGATACTATTGATGTTATTTTTAAAATTGTATTAGGAAACTCAATTATTTTAAAAACAATACAGTTTACACAGAAACTCAATTATCGCAATTTATTTTTTTTCAGAAGACTAAAAGATAGTTTTATTTTTTCTAAAGACAAATTAAGTTTTAAATTTTCTGAAAGACTACGCTAAGTTGCTTCTTCATGTAATTTAGTACTTGACAATGGTAAAAAGGATGAAATGGAAACCACTTTTTTTAGGGTTAAATGGTGAAACAATTAGAATTGTTTAATTATTAATATTACTAAAATACAAAATATAACACAAATACAATATATCAAAATATTGTATTTATATTCCATTTTATACTAAATTTTATATTCTAACAACATTACTCTTGTTTAATTTATGTCAAGATATTTTTTAAAAAAAAATATTGATTTTTTCTCTCGGAACATTGAGCTAATTGTTGGTCAGATAAAGAAATTTGTCTTGGAATAAAAGTATGCACCCAATTTGGCAACAAACTTAAAAAATGAAAACATTCAAACATTAACTTACTGCAAAGTCAATGTCAATCAGAAATATTCTTTTTAATATCATGTGACAATTCTGAGTTATTTCTTATGGTTCCTGTTTAGAAATTCGATTATAATTAGAAAATAGTAAAACACAACAGATACTATAAAGTAGAAAGTACTCTCCGCAATCTATAGAAACTTCGTCTACTATAAAGCTGAATCAGTAAATAACTGATTCAATTGGAATGGCAGTAACAAGGTCATATTTCATGTTATCAAAAACACAAATTGAATATTATGCAGCAATCAAGAGAATGAAATGTTAAGTAAAACAAATTGAATATTATGCAGCAATCAAGAGAATGAAATGTTAAGTAAAAGCATAATTAATATGTAACCCTTGACCTAAAAGCATAATTAATATGTAACACTTCATGGATACCAGCCATGACAGCGATTCAACTTTGTATACATCAAAAAAATCAAACTATCTCAACATAAATATTAGAATAGCTAAAACTTAAATTGAAAACCTTGGTTGTTAGAAAGATGCCACAGCGATAAACAATCAACACACCAATTCAGACAATAATGGATTCCACATTGCAAGTACTTATAAGAGTATTCAGACGACTGACAATGTAAATTAAATTACTACACCTATTAAAAAGGTCAAACAAGGTTTAAAAACAGAAATACAACAAATGGGGCAAAAAGGGGGAACATTACATAACACTTATCTCAGAAACCAACTTTCCTCTAGTATGATGGAAGAAAAAATCTCATCACAGAAGTTCCGCAACATTTGAAGGAAGCTCCTCAATTAACACATTGTAGAACTTCTGGATGTCACCCAGCATTCTTTCATCGTCCTTTGTGACAAAGTTGATGGCAACACCTTTCCTACCAAACCTTCCACTACGACCAATACGATGAAGATAGTTCTCAGGCTGTGTTGGGAGATCATAATTTATAACTAATGACACTTGCTGCACATCAATACCACGAGCCAGAAGATCAGTAGTTATTAAAACACGGGAAGACCCAGAACGGAATTCTCGCATAATAATGTCCCTAGTGTTCTGATCCATGTCTCCATGAGTTGCTGAGACTGTGTGATCACGGCTTCGCATCTTGTCGGTCAGCCAATCAACCTTTCGTCTGGTGTTCACAAAAATAACACTCTGGGTGATTGCCAATGTCTCATAAAGATCACAGAGGGTGTCAAGCTTCCATTCCTCTTTATCAACATTGACATAAAACTGCTTAATACCCTCCAAGGTGAGCTCATCACGCTTCACAAGAATCCTCACAGGTTTGTTCATAAACTTCCTTGTGATCTCAAGTGCCTCAGGAGGCATTGTAGCAGAGAAAACTCCCACTTGAATCTTAGATGGCAACAGCTGGAATATATCATAGATCTGAAAACAAAATGAAGGTTAAACCAATAGCATGTATCCATCAATTCTTTTAGGACATTATTAAATCAATAGAACAATAGAGATTAAATCTTCAATTTTAATTTAGGTCCCGAGAGTATAAGATTTTTCTTGTTCAAGGTCATGCAATAGTATTGCTGGGAAAGTGAGCTTGAGTATACAAATTTCCATGTTTCATATTCATTAAAGTTCTAAGAAACTATTCTTACTAGGTGTTATTTATATAAATAAAAAAATAAAAATGACAAATTCGGGAAATATAAAAGGGAACATATTTTCATGTTTTAGTTTTGCTACTGACAGTACAAGGGTTTGTATCTAGGCATGCAAAAACATTCCCAGAAAAATATCCCCATGATGGACACAGGTAATAAAAAAATCCCTAGGTATTAATAATTAATAGGAATGTAATCTATCCATAATCTACTTTAAAGCATGGAAAATGGATTGGGAATCTGGAGGTAGCATTCCCAGAAACATCATACCTGGGAGTATGATTCTATGCCTCAACAATCTCTTCAAAAGAAATTTCACACATTACAAAATACATTTCAAGTCTGAACAAGTTTAAAACAATATGAACTGCTCAAAAATATAAACATAGAAATAAAATAGATGTATGGAAGAAATTTTATGAGTGCAGATAAGAATTATGAGTTTACCATCAATAAATAATAGAAAGTGATGTGTGGGTATTATTATATATCAGAAACAAGATATAAAATCAGTGTTTAATAAAGAAGATACAAATTTAAAAGCACCTGATCTTTAAAACCACGGGAAAGCATTTCATCAGCCTCATCCAACACAAACATTTTGATGTAATCTGGCCGAAGCGCCTGTCTGCGAAGCATATCAAATACACGACCAGGGGTACCAACAACAACATGGACACCACTTGATAGAATGCGTTGATCTTCACGAACACTTGTTCCTCCCACACAAGCATGCACCTTCACACCTAGATAATCACCAAGTGCCCGCATAACCTTCTCAATCTGCTGGGCAAGCTCACGAGTTGGTGCCAAGACCAAGGCTTGGCATTCTGTTACATTATAGTCAAGTTGCTGCAGAATTCCAGAGCAGAAAGTTGCTGTCTTCCCTGTTCCAGACTGAGCCTGCTGTATAACATCAAGTCCCTTGCAGAATGGAACTATTCCCCTTTGCTGAATAGCTGATGGCTTCTCAAAACCTAATACAAAAATAAAACTAGTTTAAGGGTTTAGGCATAAATATATATATCAAGGCAGTGCAAATAATTGTTTGCACAAAATACAGATCTATAAAGCCCATACACATGACAGGGTCTTATGCTGCCACTAAACAGGACAAATTTAAAGGTCAAACCCAAATAATTAAATTTCAATTCTAATCAGATGAAAGCATGAATGAAAAAATCCCATTTGGTTTATTAGTTAAAGATAAGAAAGTAGAAAAGGACAAAGAAGGTTCTAATCTACCATATGCGTAAATGCCTCTGAGAAGATTTTCTTGCAATTGCATGGCATCAAAACTATCATAAACCTCATCATAAGATGTGAAGAAATCCTGTGCATCAGTTGTGAGTCTGTAGCCACCCGGTTGTCAAAATCAAACAAATACAATTAGAATAATAAAATCATATAGCAAGAATGTATCTAAAATTAGACAGAAACATGACGGATAACACTAAATAAATGCCAACAAAACAGAGTTGTATTCTTCATTTCAAAGTTCAAAACAAGAATAAAGAAATGACAAGGGGACGTCCTTACAACTCATTCATTTTGGAATCAAACTGCTTAGCATCAAACTGGGAACCCTCTGGTGCAACTCCTGCCATGACTGCAAGATGAAAAGGAATAATATTACTATGCAATTAATAAAGCATGTTCAGTTTGGCATTCAGTTTGGGAAGATTTGGAAGGAAGAGAATATGAGTTTAAAAATTTTAAATTAATTAATTTTTATATTTTTATACAATAAAATGTAACATAAAAGCTATAATGGTATACACAAAGTAAATTAATATTTTTCACTTTTAAAATATCTTCCCTCACCCTAAACCTGTTAAACAAACATAGTACTATAAAATTAAAAAATCGTTTTCCTCCATCCTCCTTTGAACCAAACTGACAATTATGACTATTTTCAATCTACCTCGAGAAATACTACATACACTTCTGTTTATTACAAATTCAAAAGTAATCAAAATCAAACTTTATACATGCATCGTGATAAAAATAAAAATAAAACACTTTCAAATAAATGTTCCAAAACATAAATCACTTCACTCTAACCCACTCAAAAATATCAAGTTGACAAGAATATAATCATACCGTCGGAGCTCAAACAGAGAGAAAACAAAAAAGAAAAACAAGAAAGAAAACAGAATGAACTCGATGAAAATAAAATAAAATAAATATCAAATATCAACGTGATCTTAAAATGAATATAATCGATGACACGCTTCGACAAAAAGTCTAACCTAAAATAAAAATCAGGCAAATAGAACTAAACCTAGGAAAGTAATAAAATAAATTCAAAATCAGCGTGGGCTATAAGCAAAACCAAAACGAAACAGAATCGATATGAATCGAACTTCGAAAACGTTCAAACAGTGTTCAAAAGCAAAATAAAATAACCGCAAATCCAACGGAATAATAAGCATAAACAGATCCAATACTTAAAAGCTCGACAGCGAGTAAATCGATCGAAACACGAAAAATACTCAGAAAGCGATTGAGTCGAATATGCTGCGTTAGAAAAGGAAGAAGAAAAAAAAAAGCGATAGAGAGAATCGAATCGAGAAAGCGACCTTAGGGAGATGAAAAAGTTGTTGATCGGAGAGAAAAAAAGCGTGAGGTAAGGAAGTTGGCGTGAACGGTTAGGGTTTCCAAAACTCCTCAGATCTAAGCCGCGGAGTTGAGGAAAGAGAGATAGCAAAGAACGTTTTTTTTGCGAAAGCGAGTAAGTGAGAACTGTGAGAGAATAACGAAAGATTATAGCAAAAAAAATACACGATCTCTTTTTGGATACGGGAGTGTGCTTAATTTGACTAAATTACCCCTGGCCCCGCACCCCCCCACTAGTTTTGTATCCGGTCATTGGGCCATAAGATTTGAGGATTCATTTAGTTGGGCTGCAGCCCACAACCAGACAATCTTAAATGACATTTGATTCAACTCTAAAATTAATTTCTGGGATTTAGAAGAAAAAAAATATATTATGCACACTTTTAATTTAATTTTAAATAATAATTTAGTTATTTATATTTTTTATGATTTAATTATTTATTTAATTTTAATTAACAATTTGATATTTTATATTTTTAAATGTTAACAATGTTAATTTCTTTTCTTTTTATTTTATAAAAATTCAAAAAATGTTATCTTCTTTAAACAAAATCTATTATCAATTTCAAGAAAATTTATATATTCATCAAATATATAACTCAAATATTCAAATAAACTCATACATTCACCTCCAACAACAATATTAAATAAATAACTCACATTTAAAATATGATCCTTAAATCACCAAGAGAGTATCTTCATCTTCTTTCTATCCTTCACCAACATCAAATGTGAGTTCTTTAATTGATGTTGTTCTTGGAGATAGAAATGTGAGTTTATTTTAACATTTGAGTTAAAAATATAATTAAAATATAGATTTTGTTGAAAAAGGTAATTAATTTTGTGGATTTTGTTTGAAGATGATGATAAATTTTATGGGTTTGTATAAAATAAAATAAAAGATAATACTATTTAAATTTTACGATATAAATGATCAAATTGTTACTTAAAAATAAGTAAAGGATCAATTCTGAAAGAAAAAAAAAAGATAAATGACTAAATTGTGACATGAAATTAAGTTAAGGGATCGTGAGATGCATTGAAGGCCGACAACATAGATTTATGATCTAGTTTACATTGGGCTTAAGTTAGGTTAGACTTTTTTGGGTTTTTTACATGTTCTCTCTATCACAATTAATCATATTTGAGACGCATCAGACACTAAATATAAGTACATCTCAACATATATTTGAATTCAAGTTCACCACGTTGTGGGAGTCTAACCATGTTGATAGTTGATAGGTTAGGCTAGACTTTATTTAAACAAATCAAATCAATATTTTTTTTAAAGTCTATTTAGTTAAAAAAAAAATATATGACTACAAACTATCCAAATGTCTTTTAAATTTATTAGCCTGATCTATTTAAGTAAATATAAATAAATTATTTTATTATTATACTATATATTGTATTTTATGTTAAATCATTATTCTCTATTTTTGTTGTAATTTATACATATTAGTCTACATCATTTTTTGATGTATTTAAACATATTATTATAAAATAAAGTACATGGTATCTAGAGCCTATTGAGAGACAACCCTAATTGTCAACTACCTGGTGGACTCACTGTATTCGGTGAATATTTTTTTTCTTTCTTTTTCGGCAAACTGTGTTCCCAACTTCAGTTTCCCCCTCACTGCCTTTGACACACCGATTCCTCATTTTGTGTCCATCCGTTCACACTCTACTGTCACTGGTGTCACTACCATCATTGTCTCTAACGATTTTTTTCGATGAACAACCACTCCAGCAACGTCGTACACCCCATATTGGCCAAACCCTTCAGTCGCGTCATCAGAAACGTCCCCACGCACCCACACACGCCGCCTACAACCACCGCTCGTGACGACGCGTCTAGCGGCCGTTCACGGTGCCGCTTCTTCCATAGCACTCGCCTTGGCCTCCTGCTTCCATACCTGCCCTTATTTTTCAGTTTTGAGTTACATATATACGAGTTCCAATTCAAACAACCCTTGTTTTCTCGGTTCCGACCCGTTTTTTGACACTTTTTATGACCATGACGTCTCAGTCTGAAACAAAAAGCATTTTCACCAACTACATCACTTCTCCTCTCTCTGTTGAAAAATTGAATGGATCAAATTATGATAGTTGGGCCGCCGACATCAAACTATGGCTACGTGGTTAAGGATACGAGGACCATCTCACTCAAAGCCCTGAAAAGGTGAGTGTGACTGAAACATCCAAATGGAAACAAATTGATTCTCAGTTGTGTAGTGTCATTAAGTCTACACTTCATCCAAATGTTAAACCGATTTTCCATCTTCATCTCAAGTGTGAATCGGTTTGGAGTCAAGTAAAGGCAATCTATACTAATGACACACAACTTTTCTTTGGAGTTTGTCATCGCTTGTTGAATATCATTACTCCGAAGACACTCGATGGCTCTATTTTGTCATATCTTGGCACAATTCATAGTGCACTTCATGATTTTAATGAGCTTCTCCCTCCTGCTGCAAGTAATCCAGTTGAATAGAAGAATGAGTTGGATCAATGCAGAACCTTCTTCATGCTCCTTGCACTCTATGGTCTATCCCAAGAGTACTCTACAACTCGTGATCAAATTTTGGGGTCTGTTATTGTTCCGAATATGTCTACTACCTCAACAATCCTCCTTTGAGTACCAACAAAACATCTAGTTAAGCATCCTATTACTCTAGTTTCGGGTGACACTGATGCCCTTGCCTCTCAGGGACATAATCAGAATCGTTCTCGCGGAGGACCATCCAAATCTAAGCCTCGTCCCAAATGTGAGCATTGTAATTGGCTTGGACACACTGTTGATCGCTGTTGGAAGTTGTATGGTAAGCCCTTGCCTTCGGTAAATGCAACTCAGCTTGATCCTTCTGCCACTATTCAGACTACACCATCTCCACAAGGCTCCCTAGCAAGTTATGAAGATTTTCCCCGATGGATTCAGAGTCATCTAAACTCTAGTTCTCCTACTTCGGTTGCACACACTAGTAACTCGTCTATTTACCTCTCTCATTCATCTTCTCTTGGCCCTTGGGTTTTTGATTCTAGTGCGTCTGATCATGTTACTGGTAATAAAGGTCTCTTTACTTCACTCTCTATATTTGGTTTTTTATCTACTATAACTTCAACCAATGGCACCCAAACCTGGTCTCAAGGAGTTGGCACTGTACAAATTCTCCCTTCCATCTCAGTTGCGTCTGTTCTCTATGTACCTGAATGCCCCTTTAATTTACTTTCAGTTAGCCGATTAACTCAGTCTCATGATTGTATTATTACTTTCACTAATGATAATGTTACCTCCCGGAGTTCGGGACAAACGATTGGCATCAGAAGTGAGTCGCAAGGCCTCTATTACCTTTCTACATCTTCCGAGACATGCTCTACCATATAGTCCCCTCATACTATCCATGCTCAGCTAGGACACCTAAGTCTTACCAAACTACAAAAATTGGTGCCTAGTTTGTCTAAGTTGTCTACTTTACATTATGAGTCGTATCAATTAGGGAAACACACCCGTAGTAATTTTCATGATCGAGTCAATAAAAGAGTATCCTCTCCTTTTTCTTTTGGGGGGATGCAGTCTTAACGACGTGATATCTTATCAATCGTATGCCATCTTCTGTCCTTGATGGCAATATCCCCCCATTCGGTCTTCTTTCCCCATAGCCCTCTTCACCCACTACCACCTCATGTCTTTGGGTCCACGTGTTTTATCCATAATTTATCTCCTGTTCTAGACAAATTTTCAGCTCGATCACTCAAGTTTGTCTTTCTCGGTTATCATCGGTCATAGAAGGGCTATCGTTGTTATTCTCCCACACTACACTGCTACGTTACATCATCTGATGTTACCTTTTTCGAGTGTGTACAATATTTTAAACATACCCATATAGCTACTAAGCCCCCTCAGGACATTGATCCCAAAACTCCCCAGGTAGTTATCCCTATCCCACCCACTTCTATCGAACCTGTCGAGTCTGTCCCCCAACCTCCACGACCACTACAAACATATCAACGTCATCACGTATCCTCTATTGTGACTGTTCCTATTCCCATTACAGACTCTCCTCCGACGCCACCTTTGAATCCGGTCCTGCCACCTAAGCCTGACTTTCCCATTGCTCTTCGCAAGGATATTCACACCACCCATAATCCATCTCCTCATTATATTCATTTATGTTATCATCGTCTTTCTCCTTTACATTACACTTGCTTGTCCTCCTTGTCTTCTATTTCTATTCCTAAAACTACAGGTGAAGCCTTATCCCACCCTTAGTGGAGGCAAGCAATGCTTGATGAGATGTGTGCTCTACAAAAGCAGTGGTACTTGGGAATTGGTTCCTTTACCTCATGGGAAGTCTTTAGTCGGATGTCGTTGGCTCTATACAGTGAAGGTTGGTCCTGATGGTAAGATTGATCGATTTAAGGCTCGTTTGGTAGCCAAAATGGCATTAGTCAGACTGTTTTTCTCCATTCCAACAATTCGACATGGGCCTCTCTATCAACTTGACATTAAAAATGATTTTTTAAACGATGATCTTGAAGAGGTAGTTTATATGGAGCAACCACTAGGGTTTGTTGCTCAGGGGGAGTCTTCCACCATAGTTTGTCGGCTACACAGGTCCCTTTATGGTCTTAAACAGTCTCCTAGAGCTTGGTTTGGCAGATTCAGCTCGGTAGTACAAGAGTTTGGTATGATCCGTAGTGAAGTCGATCACTTTGTATTTTATCATCACTTAGTCCAAGGTTGCATCTATCTTATTGTTTATGTGGATGACATTGTTATAACTGGTAGTGATCAGCAAGGAATACCCCAGTTAAAACAACATCTTTCAAATAAATTTCAGCTAAAGACCTTGGTAAACTCCGTTATTTTTTCGGTATTGAAGTAGCCCAATCCAAGGATGACCTTGTAATTTCACAAAGAAAATATGCTATGGATATTCTGAAGAAACATGTCTATTGAATGCCAAGTCAGTTGATACTCCTACGGAACCAAATGTCAAACTCCTACCCAGTCAGGGAAAGCCTCTATCACATTCAGAAAGATATAGGAGATTGGTTGGAAAATTAAACTATCTCACAGTCACTCGTCCAGACATTTCATTTGCTGTCAGTGTGGTAAGTTAGTTCTTAAATTCTCCTTGCAAAGAACATATGGATGTTGTAATCCGGATTCTTAAATACAACAAAAGTGCACCTGGAAAAGGTCTCAGTTATGAAGATAGAGGGCATACTCAGATAATTGGCTACTCAGATGCCGATTGGGCAGGCTCACCCATAGATAGAGGATCAACTTCCTGGCATTGTGTACTTGTCAAAGGAAATTTAATATCTTGGAAGTGTAAGAAACAAAATGTTGTTGCAAGATCCAGCGCTGAGGCAGAATACAAGGCCATGGCACTAGTAACATATGAACTCATCTGGTTGAAACAGTTACTAAAAGAACTTCAATTTGAAGACGCCAACACAATGACACTAATATGTGATAACCAAGCTGCATTGCACATTGCCTAAAATCCCGTTTTTCATGAGAGAACCAAGCATATTGAGATTGACTGTCATTTTGTTAGAGAAAAGATTGAATTGGGTGACATCATCACTAGCTTTGTCAATTCCAATGATCAGTTAACCGATGTTTTTACAAAGTCATTGAGAGGTCACAAAATTAGCTATATATGTAACAAACTGGGTGCATTTGATTTATATGCTGCAGCTTGAGGGAGGTGTTAAAATATTATATTAGAATGTAAATAATTAGATTAGATGGGCTGTAAGTATTTCGGCCCGTTAATATTATTGTAAATTAGGGTTGTTTAATACTCTTTGTCTATATAAAGAAATTCCGTTGTGTAGTTGAAACACGGATTATTTAATATGTCTCTCAATACTCTTTATATTCAAGAATGTGTTTACTTTTTTTATTTCCAATTGAAATCAATTATGTTTTAGTTTTAAAATAACTTTTTAAAAGTTTTAAGAATATGTCAAGAAAAGGTGTCTAAGTGTTAAAAGTTCAATTCATATCTCATAAGGATGTGAGTCTGAATTTAGCTACCGATGTGACTACTTCGTTCATGTGTAAAATGTAACTACCTCCATAAGTTTTTGTGGTTTTCTTTGACCCTAATAAACCCCAAGATCATCCTCTTCTAAACTTGTCATCATAGAAAAGCTGTTAAGAAATCCTATTTTTTTTCATTGGAATCATTAACCAATTCCTCTTATATTAAATTACTCAATGTAACCATCACAAATGTTGAAAGTCTTACAGCTTTCCCATGGGGATCACCTTTACTTTAATTTTAATTAAAAACCTAAAACAACAATGAACTATCCAAATTACATCCGGAACATATTTGTATTATATCAAAATTAAATAATATAAAAGAGGTTAAATATGTTTTTTACCTTAATAATATAAAAAAAATTATACAATCAACGACAACCATTTATAATTGTGATCATAAAAGTTATAATAATTAAAATCAAATATTTTTAATTATTCCATGGTGATTATTGATTAATAATGTAAAAATTCTTTACACCCACTATACATATAAATTAAGTTTTGTAAGTTAATCTTTAATTTGTTTTTGCTATTGTACAATATGATACTTTTAAAAACATAAATAATTCGTATATATCAATAAAAATTACATTTTTAGCATATAAAAATAATGATAGCCCAAATAATTACAAGGATCACTCTAAAAATAAACAAAATATAAACTAATTTTTAATTGTTTTTAGGTAGGTAATTTCATGTTAAAATAGTTTTGAATATTTTCCAATATTTAATAGTTAGCCATTTTTTAAGAACAAATGTTTGGTTGTTAAATAATATAAATTCAAATTA
>JBBPBR010000001.1:12724541-12747409 GCA_037974775.1 Cicer pinnatifidum
AATTTGATCTTTTATGTTTTAAAATATTAACAATATTATTCTTTTTTTTTACAAAACATTCAAAAATTCATCAAAATTTTCAAACAAAACCCATAAATTTAGTTATATTCTTTAATATAAAATAAACTTAATCAAATTTGAAGCTCAAATATTCAAATAATTTCATATTTGTCATTCTTTATTTGATATTGTTAGAGATGAAAAATATGAGTTTATTTAAAGATTTAAGTTATGAATTTGATGAAATTGCATTATATTGAGGATGATAATTAATTTTATGGGTTTTGTTTGAAATTTTTGATGAATTTTTTTAAATTTTGCAAAAAATAAAGATAGCATTGTTGGCATTTTAAAACATAAAAGATCAAATTGTCACTTAAAATTAAAATAAAGGACCAAATCGGAAAAAAAAAGAAGATAAAAGACTAAGACATTAACTGAAATTAAATTAAGGGACCACGTGTGGTATTTAGCCAATTTTTTATTTATTTGTTTTCATTGTTGATAAATTGTTGAGTAACAAAAGATTTTAGATCATTTGTAAATTGTAGATATAATTATGTGTCATGTTTGTATTCTATATATTTTCTATGTTATATATTATAGGAAGAGTTTTTGCCTATTCTACTAATAAACCAAATCCAAGATAGAGTTTTTAAAGTATTCTACCAAGTTAGATATATCAACCACACCACCTCTAAATAAAATATATACTTTTTTCATCCAAAAGACATCAAAATGTAGCAAGTCAAATTAAATTGCAAACATTCCTGTGATTTCTACTTGTAAATAGGCTACTGAATTTGATAAATATGAGTTGACCAGAGAAATAAGTAAATTAGCTAAATTATTATAAATAAATGTCGCGTAAAGAAAAGAGATTTGAATTGGTCTAAATCGAAAAAAATTAGTTGTTGAAAAAAGAAAGGAAAGAAACATAGAAGGGGAGGGGAGATATGAGTGCAACAACTCAGCAACAAATTATTTAGTGTTGTTACATGCAGGTAGTAATATAAGTTATTTGTCTTTGCAAGTTTCCAAGCATGAATTTACGGTCCCATCAACGCTACGTGCATCTGAAAAAATAAAATAACAAAATATAAGAAACATCATTTTTTAAGTCAACTCTATTAATGTATAATATTAACTTCATACATGATAGCGATATATAAAATAAAAGAGAGAGGAAGTGTAAACATACCAACATTGCTGGACTTCGAGTAAACACAACTAGTAGCACAACCATATGCAACTTGTGATAAATTTTTATGGCATTTCAATTTACAACCAACAAGACAAAATGCAAAAGATAATTTATTTTTGATTTTACTTCTACATTTGTAAGCACACTTGGCAAGACAAAATAATTCACCAATTCTACCATCTGATGTTGCTGATGCTTCATGTGAAGGTGTTGTTGGTGGAAGAGATTCACCAGTTTGAACAAAAACAAACATAATCATTGCTATAATTATGACCATAGTCATAACATTTTTTATCTCACTCTTTGACATTGTTCTTGTTTATGATATGATTATTCTATTTCTCTTTGTATACGTAAGTTTTATTTGACAATCTATGTTGAATAAACCTTCTTCATTTATAACCATTGAAAAAGTCATCTTGACTATATTTTTACACCCTAAATGAGGAAATCATTTATGATTGACAATTCTATACTAAAAGCTGTAAAGTTAATTTTTTATACAATTAAAATTTAATAAATTTTTACCTTAATAAAAAAATCAGATTACACAATTTATATAAGTCATAATATAATTTTGTAAAGAGAGATTGAAAATAAGAAAAGTTTGAAATTTCAACGTTGATATATTAATTTTTTACCAAATATATTGAATATTCAGTTTTTTACTTCGTCATAAAAAATTCTTAGATGGTTACTCCACTGACATGTAAGCTTTACACATAAATAATTAAAACATGATAAATAATTACAAAAAAAGACAATCTATCAAATGAAGTAAAAAATAAAATTTAAAAGTAAAAACCAATTGACTGTTCCTCCTCTCTCTCTCTCTCTTTGTGTTCGTGTGTAGGAATAAAGGCTTTCCACTTGTAGCATTTCTTTTATATTGTATTTGGGACATTGGAGAATGTTTAATATGACATTGAAGAATGTGGAACAAAACAATAATTACTTTTATTTAAGCAAAAATACAACAGAATAAAACTGCAATAAGCAGCAAATATAGGTGGGGTGCTAGCAACAAAGACAATACACTATCTTTTGGAAGAGATAACCAATGATGAAAATAGTTAAATGTTTTTGTTTGATTGATTTTCTTTCATCTATATCATATATCCATGTTAAGTCGAATAAGAAATTGTTGTAATATAGAGTATGTTAATGTGCGAATTTAAAAATGGTTGAAGTCCCATATTGAAAAATTCTCATTTGAATAATTTTCAACTCTATAAATACTAAAGTCCAATATTAGATAAAAAAAACATACGTGAGTTTGCTTTCATCATTATATAATGAGTTTCAAACTCGTGTGAAAATACACCAAAGTTATATGCATTTCCCAACTTTCTATTTTCTCTCTTTTTTATTTTGTTCGACTTATTTGTGAGTCACATCTCCCCTTTCTTTATGCCCCTTCGATATTTATGAGCGATTTTGTACCATTATCCCTTTGAATTTTTGAGCGGTTATTTTTACGTAGTCCATTTTGATTTTTAGAGCGGTTGTTATGCCGTAGTCCCTTAAATTTTTAAGCGGTTGTTATAGTGATTTTTATGTCGTGGTTTGGTCGATTTTTTAGTGGTCATAATACCACTATGAGCGGTTTTTGTGCTGCAATCTTTTAGAGCTGTTTATGTGTCGTAGTCTTTTAGTGCAGTTTGTTGTGCCATATTCCTTTTGATTTATAAGTGATCCAAATACTGTATTGTGACTGACTTTAACCGCCTTGAGGGTGTAATTCTCGAACAGTTTTCTACGGTGCAATGTGACTCTGATACAGTAAATCTGAGATGTTTTATCGTAGGGATTTCGTGGTTGATAGTCTTTCTTGCACAATTTAGGTAGTGCCGTGAAATATTTTAAAGATAGCGACCTAGTCCGTGATTCAACCTAGTAATATCTTTAATGAAATAAATTTATTTTGAAATAATTTTTTGAAATTAAAAAACAACATAAATAATTATATTATATATGTCTCTCCTTCTACGGTGAGAATTAGGGTAACTAAATTTAAGGAGAGTGTCATCACATTGTTTTGTTTTGGCGGGATTGTTAAAATTGGATTTGATTTGATTTCTTTTTACTACTTTTTTTAGTTGTAATCTGTCAAAGTTTAATTGGTTGTGTCTAAGGTATGATGTGTTAGTGGAGTGGCAAACTTAAAATTTATTCTCGCAAAAACAAAACCTTGTAATCCCACTCTCCTTTTAAAATTTGCAAATTAATGTTAATCATCATTCCTCTTATAGTTTAATAACCAATATTGTTTTTTCATGTTGATAATAAGATAGGCTGGAAATAAGTAATTATCAATTCAACATTCTAATTTGGTTATTACTAAATACGGCTAAATCATATATGGCAAGGCTTAGATGAATCTTTGGAAGTTACGACATTACAATTTATCGTAAATTATTTTAAAATCATGATTTGAACGTTCTCTCGTCTCTTACCTTATTTTGACGCTTTTTTAAATTACAATAATCAACTAGAATTTTCTGCAGTAATGCCAGGTCAATATACACGGAGTATAAAAATTAGGATTACATAATTAACAAATATATTTGGAGCATAAACTTATTCAAAAAACCATACAACAAATTGGGTTAAGCGACACACACTCTGGTCGTAGTAGGAGGTTGCAAGGTTAAACTTTTTTTTCCTTCATTTTAACAATTAAATAATTGTTTAGTTAATAAATTACAAATAATAAAAATATTTTAAAAATAAAAATTATATTAGTAAAATCAAATAAAATACATTAAATTGAAGAAAAAAATTTGCACTTGAATAGATGTGCCAAAATAATTAACATGTTATATTTTTTTAACAACTCCCTCCTATTTGATAGATAAATATATGTTATTTTAATAATTTTCTCCTATTTTACAGATAAATTAGCAACTTAATTCTATTTTTTTAACAACTTACTCCTATTTTTTCTTCGGATCTAATAAATGAAAATGAATAAGAATAAAATAATAATAAAAATAATTATAATTAAAAAAATAGTAAATTATACTAATTAAATATAATAAAAAACAATAAATTGAAGAAAGAAAAATATACATCAAATTTGAGTAGATGTGTCAGTATCGTTTGGGCAATGTTTCTTATTATGACGAGAGATCCGACATAATTTGCACTCGGTACTTTTTTTGTAGTGTCCATTTTTGTTTTATTACGTTTTACTCTTTGGGCGACCTTCATTGACTCTACGGATTTGAGGATTGTGACACACCTTAAAATCTTCATATTCTAGCCAATATCATTCGTTTGGTATAGGTTGGAACCTTTCGTCGTAGACTTTTAATACCGTTTCCACTTGTACACATCAGACATAAGCCTCAAATAATCATATTTTATGTTAGAACATGTTGTTATAACATGTGAACAAAACATATGTATAGCTTGATATTTCCCATAGTACCACCACTTCTTAAGAACAATGACAATAAAATGACCAATTGGTCGCCCTTCTATTGAATTTACTGTCTCGTGGACCATGATACTATGATTGCTCCGATCAGAACTATCAATTTTATTACTATTGGATTTATGTATTTCAGATTTCATAAAATTTATGTATTTTGTTGTGTATCCCAGACCAAAAGGTAAAATTGATACGTGTAGCTTTCCCTTTTGTTGGAAATAGTGTCTCTGTATTACAATAAGTTGATTGGACCAAAGCACTTATGGGAAAGTTATGCGTGCCTTTTAATAATTCATTTATCGACTCCACAAGGTTGATTATCATGTGACCCCAATGGCTACCTTCATCAAATGCTTTAATCTTTTCTTGTTGTATGTTGTCTAACCATATTATAGCCTCCCGATTTACTTTACTGATTTCACTTTGGTAGTATCTATATGTAGGCTCACTAATTGAGTAACTTATACTGACACAATAAACAATCTATCAAAAAATTATTAAAAATTACACTAATTAAAAAGTAAGAATAAAATTATTACCCATAGCAACAAATTTTTTCTTCAATGCATTATCCTTAAATTTCGTTGCAAAATTTTGTGAAATATGTCAGACGCAGAACACATGCTTTAACGAAGGATTTTGCCACCTATTATTTGGATTATTATAAGCACTTTTAATAGATTCGTGTCTATTTGAAATCAAACAAAGGTTGGTTTGTGGAATGACATATTTTCTCAAAAGGAAACTACAACCCTTTCTTGTCTCACCTTCCACAAAAGTATAAGCAATAGAAATTCTAAGACTCATAGTTTTAAATTCTAATTTATGTATTTTAGTGTATTTTGGTATTGAACTCTGAGGTTTTTTAGCCAAGTTATTGATATTTTGTGTGTTTAATGCCCAAAAATATCTTTTGATGTCCCGATTAAAATTATTCGTCGATAAATAAATTAGATTAAGTACAGTGAATCTTTTGTCGAAGAATAGTTTATTTATGTTATGAATAATTTAATTATGGGCAGTTTGGTTAAAAATATATCGGGCTGCTAAAAATTGTATCTGTCAATTGAGTTACAACGAGAGTGGATATTTTTATCAAATGGTTTGAGAGGTTATGGGTGAAATGGTAATTTTAATAAATATCTAGATATTTTTAGATATTTGTTAATTTATAACTAATATATATATGTTTGGAGGGAAAAAGAAAGGAAAAGGAAAAAGAAAGGAAATATAAAGGAAGGAAAAAGGAAGAAAGGAAAACTGAAACAAAATCATTTCCTCCCAGCCTTCGCATGAACTTCTTCTTCCTCCTTCACTGTTTCACAAACCTAAATCCACAAATACAAATCTTCACTTTTCTTCTAGATCAAAGTTTCATTTCGCGAAGAGATAGAAGGGAAAGTTGTTCATCTCCACGCTACGGTGTTAGTGAACAAACTTTAGAAGCGACGTCGCTAGCGAAGATTTTATCAGAATTAATTATGGTACCGTAATTGCGTGTTAGAGCTATCGTTAAGGTAAGGGCTCCTTCTAAACTTTTAGTTTGCATTTAGGGACTTATTTATGGTTATGTGGAAAATAAATTTGTTGGGTTTGAAGTGTAGATTTGGGGAAAATGAATTTAATGCTTTTATGGGTGAAAGTTTGGAGTTGGGTTTTTGGTGAAATTGATGAGTGTTTTCATGGAAAAGGAATTTGATTCATCTATGTGTGTTGTTGAGCAAAAGAAATTTGATGTGTTTGTGGTTTGTGAAAATTAGTTTGGCATGTGTTATGTTTGAGTTTTGTGGAAATTGTGGTGATTGATGATTGAACTTGGTGCAGATTTTGTGGTTTTTGAATTGATTGAATTTAATGTAAATTGTGGATTAAATTTGATGTGTGTGGTGGAAAATAAATGTTTAAGTATGCTCTGTGTGTAATTTGATAATCGTTAGAGTTAAATGAGTATTAAAAATAGGGAATCTTTTAATATCTGCATTTACTTAATGATTGTCGTGGATAGAGTTAGAGTATGCTCATGCATTTCATTGTATAAGGTGATCGGATGGGCCATGGTGATATTGGTGACCGGATGGGCCACGAGATGATTCCATGTGATTTGTTGGTTCATCTTATTCTTGCAAGGATTGTCGCGTCGTATAAGGTCCGCGATAGACTGCACATTTTTGGTAAATCATGCTGACCCGTGATAGGTGGCACCTCGGAAAATAGTACTTCGGCCTGTGATAGGCGGTACATTTACGATTTATGTTTTTAGTAAATCGTGCTGACCCGTGATAGGTGGCACCTCGGTAATTTAGTACTTTGGCATGTGATAGGCGGTACAATTATGACTTACGGCCCTTCAAGGAGGGTTTTGGTTTGGAATTCTGAGTCCAAGCATTTTGGCATATATGCATTGCATTAGGGTGCTTGGCACGCGAGTCATGTTTGATTCAAGGTTATGATTGCGTGTGTAAACTCAAATTGTTGTTGTGATTGTGCCATAATTGCTAAGTGTGATTGTTTGGATTTATGAGTAAGTGTGGATTGATTGCAAAACCTTTTCGAAACTCAAGTTGTCATTGTGATTGTGCTATAATTGCTAAGTGTGATTGTTTGGATTTGTGTTTAAGTGTTGATTGATTTCGAAATCCTTTAAAAAGCTGAATTTTGTTGTTTCTGCTGTTTTTCTGATGTGTATTCGAATAGATAAGGTTGTATTCGAATACAGACATCCTGTTTTAGCTACTGACTTATGAAACAGTCTTGTATTCGAATATAGAGATGTTGTATTCGAATACGACAGTGCAATTTTTTTAAAAACCTCATTTTTCAACTTTGTTTATGCATGTCTAGAATATGGAAACCCTTTTAAGGTGCATGCTAAGTTGAAAGGTTATTTTGTGCATTTAAAAACTTAAATGTTATGTGTTAATTGTTAATTTCAGTTGGTGACCTTTACAACTATTGTGGAAATCTGGGCTTTGCCCTCATATGAGAACCAGGATCTTCCCACCGGTTAGTACCCTGTGGATGGGAATATAGTTGGACACACTTGACTAGAGTTGTGTCTGGAGGATCTTGCGGGGCACGTGAAGATCACCCGAGATGTATAGTTTTTTTGTAGAATGATCAGTTTAGGTTGACGTATAGGGACTAAATGTCTTTCTTTTTGGGTTGTGTTTATTTTAATTTGGAAGACTGTACCTATACCAATATTGTCAGCTTGACATTTTATTTTGATAGGTTTCATGTACCACTTTTTGATGTGACGTGAGGAGGTTAAAATTCTCAGGGCAGTGCTTTTGTACATGTGTTTGCCGAGAATACCCCAGGGGTATCAGCTATGCTTGATAGGTCTCATAGCCCCGATGTATTTTGATGTTTAAATACTTTGGATTTCTGTTTCAAAAACTATTTTCGCTGCTTGTAAATATTGTTGACTGCAGTCGTTGTGTTACGACTTAAATATTTTATCCAAAAGTATTTATTTCTATTAATTGAAATTCGATTTTTGTATTGTTTTAAAAAAAAACGGGTTGTTACAGAAATTATATTGTCATTCCTATTTTGTGCAATTGTTATCAATAGAGCCCCCTTGTACTTGTCGTACAACCAAGTCTCATCCAATGTACAACTAGTTTACAGAATTTAAACGCATATATGCACGAAACAAAAACCCAAAATAGTCGACGAAAGATCCTTATACCACTCATCAAACTATTCTCATGATAAGTTGGAATTGTTTCCATTTCTATTTTGGTTCATGGAGAAAACGTTCATAACCAACAATCATTGTGGGATTTGATTTTAAGACTATTCCTAATTGCCATAAATTTGTTCTATCGCTTTATTTTTTGCTAACCAAATATTTCTATAACTTATTGTGTAGTTGTGCAAATCTTGAATTTGAGAAATAATGACATTCACTTTGATTGAAATGTCCACTTTTATAACTTGCATTACGCTTGTACATATCATGACATAAACGAGCTTCTGATGATCTTGTGACAATGCATAATTTATGTATGTATGAGGTATATTCAATTTACTAGTCACCCACAATTCACTCTTTTTGCATTTTAAAGCTCTACATCTAAACAAACAATTTAGACTTAAATAACTAATAACATACCTTCCAAATATGATTTTTGTATTGCAAAATTCAACGATTGTTTTAAATGGTAATGTTTGATTGCATATGAGCATTCATCCTTGTTTGCGAATTTCATTCCAATTGGCAGAGTTCCATCTATTGTTGGGACTTCGTTAAAAAACGTGTGATCAAATTCAGTTGATTGCTCTATATTCTCTAAATTTATGTTCTTTAAGTGAAATGGTGGATCAAATACAGGTAGGATAGGTTGGTCTTCTGATTTTATATCTTCGTCAACATTAATGTCGTCTTCAGAATCACCACATGACTCATCGAAGTATGTTTCATCCTCTTCACTATAATCTCATAATTCTTCCTCATTAATATGATATAAAACACTTAGCGGAAGATCGTATTATAGACGTGTTGGGGGAGATTCATGATGGAGTTGAAAACTATCTTAATGAGTTTGTTCAATTTGGCTAGAGTATACTTTGTCGTGTTGTGATGGAGAATATAATTCAGGTTGATAAAGGGTGTTTTGATCAAAAGATGAGGTGTAGTCGAGATGAGACACATTTGAGGTTGATGGCTGATTAATATTTGTTGATGTAGGACCATCTGGAAATGTAACATATAATTCGATGGTGCCGAGTTGTGATCATTATGCATAAACATCAAACATCAGTTGAACATCTTCTCCATCACAAATGTTCATCAGTTCAAACCTTGTTGTATTTTCACCAAAGAACATAAGGTGTCGATAAACAATATCAGTTATCATGACTTTGTCGTCGACTTGAAACTTTTTTTAATGACATTCTTTAGACGAGCAAGGTTTCTTCCAAAATGTTTTTTGAACGCCTTTTTATAATCACTTACAAATGTTTTACCTTCAACTCCGTCGAGAATTGAACCATTGTAATAAACAATACAAATTACTTGTTGAACAATTTTACTTCCAAAATGTTTTTACCTTCAGCCATAATTAAGTGATTGATTAAGTATGAAGTGTTAGAAGGTATGGTGAGATAGAAGGTATGGTGAGATAATGTGATTTAGTTTTCTATTTATACAACGTAATAAGGTGTATGTATTCTCTATTAAAACAATATGATTGGCTGAAACCAAATCACAAGGATTTGTACTACACCATCCACAATTGTTGATAAATTAGATTGAAGGAACAAAATTGAATCTTTAATAGAATACTTTGATTGGTTGAAACCAAATCACAAGGATTTATAGTACATCATTCACAATCGTTGATAAATTAGATTGAATGAACAAGATTGAATCTTTAATAGAATAATTTGATTGGTTGAAACCAAATCACAAGGATTTGTAATACACCATCCAACACCGTTGATAAATTAGATTTAAGGAACGATATTGAATATCTGATAGAATAATTTGATTGGTTGAAACCAAATCACAAGAGTGTTTACTACACTATCGACAATCGTTGATAAATTACATTAAAGAAACAAGATTGAATCTTTCATAGAATAATTTGATTGGTCCAAACCAAATAACAAAGATTCGTATTGCACCATCAATGATCGTTGATAAATTATATTCAACGGGTTAGATCAAAGCTGAAAATAAACTTAAGAGATCATTTCCCGCGGATGCAACCTCCTTAACAAATTGTGGTATGGGAATGCGACCCCTTGAATGAATCCTGAAACCCTTAACGGATCGTTTCCTGGGGACATGACCTATATAAACACCTCTTTATACATTCAAAGTTATATCAACGTCCTTTATCAAAATTTATCATGGGATTATCTAGGAATCACATAACTGAAATTCAATACATTAAAGCAATTGTATGTATTTTATATATTTAATTTACTTTATTTATAATTCTTTTAGTGTAATTGATTATTGTATTTTTGTTATATATTATTGATTTCAGATACCCTTAAAGGACAAACTGAAGTGTTAACAAAAAAACCAAATGAAGTCATATTACCGTATTTGCAAGAAGCCGAATTTGGTGAAACGATCAAACTCAAAAATTATAAAATAGACGTCGGTCTAATTACTGCTATGGTTGAAAGATGGAGCCCATAAACTCATACATTTCATCCCCCATTAGGTGAGTGCACAATAACTTTAGAAGATATATACTACATTTTAGGATTAAATGTTTTTGGTTTACGTGTTAGTGATTCGAATTTTATGAACGTTAAAGAAGAAGTTTGTCAAGCTTACTTAGGAGTTATCCCACTTGAGGGAGAAACAAAGGGTAATTTTATTAAATTAAAATGGCTTAAGGAAACATTTGACGATATTGGTGAAAATGCATATGTAGTAGAAAAACAAGCATCATGTCGAGTATATATCCTACAATGATTGGAGAGTTGTTGATGCTGGCCAAATCTAACAACCATGTATATTTAAAATATATTTTCACTATTGGGGGATTTAAGTAAAACATCCCAAAATAGTTGGAGTTCAACAGTTTTAGCAACACTTTATATAAAAATTTGTCTTGCTACGAAAATCAATGTAATGTTTATAGGAGGATGTGCATTGTTGTTGCAAAATTGAGAATCATATCGTTTGTCTTGTGTCGCTCCACAATCACCCAATACATGATAATTTCCACCTCCACAAAGATAACTATTGCAAATAAATTATATATATATATATATATATATATATATATATATATATATATATATATATATATATATATATATATTCTTTCTTTTTATAAAACTAGGTACTTGACATATTACTAATTTTATTAATTTTTTTATATATTCGACATATTTAATTTGGTGGTCTACATTTCAGTCACATGATGGTTGAGGAAGTAATATATTAATTCATATTTATTTGCATTTTGTTAATTATATTGTTTTTTATACTTCTTATATTTGCTTTAGCTTATTTTTTACGTATTAGTTTAATTGGAGGTCGTACCTCGATTTCCAACACAAAGTTTTCAAAGAAGAGATGGACACATGAAATGCATGTACCTATTTGTATTGTTATCATATTGTTAAAAAACATCATACCAATGGAGTTGCACTACAGTTCGACTTCTATCAATAAATACCACAACCACCATAGGACATGAAAATTTGTCATGAGATCGACATGAGGCGTGGCTTTAATGATAATTGGAACTAGGTTTGGAAAAAAAAGATTAAACATTGGAACTAGCGTCAGAATTAACTAGTGCAACGTAAATTCGTAGAAGGTGTTTTATGCCACAACACAAATTATATGAATTGCTTTATACAACAAACTAAATTATTTATATTTGTCGAATAATATTTGCGTGATTCTCGTTTGCAACCGTCATCATATCCTTATGTGCAATCGACCTCCCAATCAATCCCACAAGAACAAACCATAAAAGAAACATCAGAACCGTCTTTATCATCACCTCACCTACATGACCCAACAACAGTTCCATATTATAGTCCACCACATGTACATATATCTGCATAAATACCGACTCAGTATTACGTTCCATCAATGCCAGAAATACCAATCCCTGATCATCCGACATAACATGAGATTTTCTATAACTTGTTGGGATCTAAGTGCTCAACTCTTGAGTCAGCTTATGTTTTTTTTTTATTACATTTATAACCCCAAGACTCAAAATTATATGGAGTTAGGTGATAGTGGTTGTAATGCACATACAAATTACAATGACAATAATGAGCAAAATGATGATCAACCAGAATAACCTCAACTCGGTCAAAGAGCAAGACGAGTTCGACGACATCGTAGATTTGGATTTGGAGATCATTTGGGTGGACATCATTAATTTAAATTTGATGTTTTATTTTTCCTTGGACTTGATGTGTTTTGTATGATTTTATTAATGTAATCTACTTTTATTGTTATTATTATTATTATTATTATTATTATTATTATTATTATTATTATTATTATTATTATTATTATTATTATTATTATTATTATTATTATTATTATTTTAATATATATTTTTATATTTTTATGTGATATTTTGTTGACTTAAAAAAAAAAAGAATATTTAAATAAAAAAAAAATCTAATTTTAGTGTGTTTCTTTGTGATCTCTTGATTCGCTCAACTTTCACTCAAAATGTAAAGATCACAAATTATTAACTATCGAGTACTATGACCAAACCATATTCCCTCCTACGAAAAATAGTTTCCTAAAAGCTACATATTCTTCTAACCCTTATCGTAGAGGCTACAGTAGACGTGAACTTAGATACCCTTTTGTATTTCTTCAAACCAATAACACAAGATGAAAGCATATTATTTTACAACATTTGTAAGCATATTATCGTAGAATGAATTGAGTTATTTATACATGCTCTTTCTAAGTGTCATCTAGTTAACTAACTGACTAATTAATTAGTTAGTTATTACATACAACTAACATATTAATTTGAATTACATAAACTTTCAATATTAAGAGTGTTCTCCGTATTCTACAAACAATGTGTTTGCTTTTTTCATTTCCAATTGAAAGCAATTATGTTTTATTTTTAAAATAACTTTTAAAAGTTTTAAGAATATGTCAAGAAAGGTGTCTAAGTGTAGAATTTATGTAGTCTACCTCCATAAGTTTTTGTGGTTTTCGTTGACCCTAATAAATTCCAAGATCATCCTCTTCTAAACTTGTCATCATAGAAGAGCTGTTAAGAAATCCTATTTTTTTCATTGGAATCATTAACCAATTCCTCTTATATTAAATTACTCAAAGTAACCATCACAAATGTTGAAATTCTTACAGCTTTCCCATGGGGATCACCTTTACCTTAATTTTAATTAAAAACCTAAAACAACAATAAACTATCCAAATTACATCCGGAACATATTTGTATTATATCAGAATTAGATAATATAAAAGAGGTTAAATATGTTTTTTATCTTAATAATATAAAAAAAATATACAATCAACATATCACAACTATTTATAATTGTGATCATAAAAATTATAATAATTAAAGTCAAATATTTTTAAGTATTCCATAGTTATGATTGATTAATAATGTAAAAAGTCTTTACACCCCCTATACATATTGTTGGAGTTCAAAATTCATTTTTTTAAAAAAATTTAAATTGTTTTATGATTAATTGAATAAAATCTCAAATTGTTAACAATTGATTTGTATGTTTTCAGTTAGGCCCAATAAATTTTTTAAATTATGGCATTTCTATGGGCCTAATTTGGAAATAGTTTATAATTACTCCATTCAAAATTATTTCATTTTTTTAGGAAGTCAATCATAATGTGTCATTATTTGAAAAACAATAACAAAATCATGATTATGTAACAGTGTAATATGTACTTTTTATTGAAATATTTTTTTTTATTGTAGATAAATTGTTGAGTAACAAAAGATTTTAGATGCTTTTTAATTTCTAGATATAGTTAGTTCTATGTCATGTTTGTATTCTATATATTTTCTATGTTATATATTATTATCTGATAACTTATGTCAATTAGGAAGAAGAGCTTTTGCCTATTCTATTAATAAACCAAATCCAAGATAGAGTTTTTAATGTTTTCTACCAACTTACATATATCAACCACACCACCTCTAAATAAAATATATTTTTTTGTCATCCAAAAGACATCAAAATGTAGCAAGTTAAATTAAATTGCAAACATTCATGTGATTTCTAAACAACTCCATCAACATATTATTTAGTGTTATTCGTCTTTGCAAGTTTCTATTATACAGTGTTATTTGTCTTTGCGAGTTTCCAAGCATGAATTCAGTATTTGTCCTTGCAAGTTTCCAAGCATGAATTCACGGTCCGATCAACGCTATATGCTTCTGAAAAAATAAAATATCAAAATATAAGAAACATCATTTTTTAAGTCAACTCTATTAATGTATAATATTAACTTCATACATCATAACAATATATAAAATAAAAGAGAGGAAGTGTAAACATACCAACATTGTTGGACTTCGAAAAAGCACAACTAGTAGCACAATCATATGCAACTTGTGATGATTTTTTATCGCATTTCAATTTACAACCAGCAAGACAAAATGTAAAAGATACTTTATTTTTGATTTTACTTCTACATTTGAAAGCACACTTGGCAAGACAAAATAATTCACCAACTCTAACATCTGATGTTGCTGATGCTTCAGGTAAAGGTGTTGTTGGTGGAAGAGATTCACCAGTTTGAACAAAAACAAACATAATTATTGCCATAATTATGGCCATAGTCATAACATTTTTCATCTCACTCTTTGACATTGTTCTTGTTGGTGATATGATTATTCTATTTCTCTTTGTATATGTAAGTTTTATTTGACAATCTACGTTGAATAAACCTTCTCCATTTATAACCATTGAAAAAGTCATCTTGACTATATTTTTAAACCCTAAATGAGGAAATCATTCATGATTGGAAATTCTATACTAAAATCTTTAAAGTTACTTTTTAATACAATTAAAATTTAATAAAGTTTTAGCTTAATAAAAGAAATCAGATTCCACAGTTTATATAAGTCATAATATAACTTTGTAAAGAGAGGTTGAAAATAAGAAAAGTTTGAAATTTCAACATTGATATATTAATTTTTTACCAAATATATTCAATATTCAGTTTTTACTTCTTCATAAATAATTCTTAAATGGTTTCTTCACTAACATGTCAGCCTTTACCCATAAATAATTAAAACTTGACAAAAAAAAAAAATAGACAATTTATCAAAAAAAATAAAAATAAAAAATTTAAAAGTAAAAAACAATTGACTGATTCTCCTCTATCTCACTTACCACATATTGCACATTCCTCGTCTCCCGAAAAACCATATCAGTCGTTAGTTTCCTCCTCCTCTCTCACTCTCTTTGTGATCATGTGTAGCAATAAAGGCTTTCCACTTGTAGAATGTTTAATATGACATTGAATAATGTGGAACAAAACAATAATTATTATTATTTGAGCAAAAACACAGTAGAATAAAATCACAATAAGCAACAAATATAGGTGGGGTGCTAGCAACAGAGACAATACACTATCTTTTGGTAGAGATAAACAATGATGGAAATAGTTAAAAGTTTTTGTTTGATTGATTATGTTTCATCTATATCATATACCCATATTAAGTCAAATCAGAAATTGTTGGAACATAGAATATGTTAATGTATGAATTTAAAAATAGTTGAAGTCCCACATTAGAAAACTTTCCTTTGAGTAGTTTTCAACTCTATAAATACTAAAGTCTAACATTGGATAAAAAACATATTGGGGTTTGCTTCCATCATTATATAATGAGCTTCAAACTCGTGTGAAGATGCACCAAAGTCGGATGTATTTACCAACTTTCTATTTTCTCCCTTTTTTTCTTTTTTTTTGACCTATTTCTGAGTCACCTCTCCCCTTTCTTTCTGTCCCTTCGATATTTATGAGTGATTTTGTACCATTATCCCAATGATTTTTTGAGCAGTTATTTTGACGTACTCCCTTCGATTTTTAGAGCGATTGTTATGTCGTAGTCCCTTCAACTTTTAGAGCGGTTGTTATGCCGTAGTTCCGTTAATTTTTTAGTGGTCCTATAAACACAATCCTTTTAGAGTGATTTTTATGTCGTAGTTCGGTCGATTTTTTAGTGGTCATAATACCTCTATGAGCGGTTTTTGTGTCGCAGTCTTTTAGAGCGGTTTTTGTGTCATAGTCTTTTATAGCAGTTTGTCGTGCCGTATTCCTTTTGATTTATAAGTGATCATAATACTATATTGTGACAGACTTTAACTGCCATGAGGGTGAAATTCTAGAACAGATTTCTACAGTGCAGTGCGACTCTGATACAATAATTCTAATATGTTTTAACTTATGGATTTCGTGGTTGATAGTCTATCTTGCACAATTTAGGTAGTGCCGCAAAACATTTTAAAGAGAGCGACTTAGTCCGTGATACAACCTAGTAAATTCTTCAATGAAATAAATTTATTTTGAAATAGTTTTTTCGAAATTCAAAAACAACATAAATGCTTATATTATATATGTATTTCCAATTCAATACAAAGAGATATTGAGTACTTATATCTCTATTTTATATGTACCTCCTTCTATAGTGAGAATTAGGGTCACTGAATTTAAGGAGAGTGTGATCACAAAGTTTTACTTTTTGTGGGGTTGTTAAAATTGGATTTGATTTCTTTTTACTGCTTTTTTTTAGCTGTTATCTGTCAAGATTTAATTGGTTGTGCCTAAGGTATTACGTGTTAGTGGAGTGGCAAACCAAAAATTTATTGTCGCACATTCACTTATTCATGTGCATACAATCTAGCCACACATCTACTTGGTTGTGCGTCCACACACCCATGTGCATTCACTCTTGTATAAAACAAAAACAAATAAATGAATATGGGTTTGAATTGTCTTTTCAATTTAAAATTATATTTCGTATCTATATACTAAAGTAAAGAAAATATTGCGGGTAAAATCAAATAATGCATAAAGACATAAATGATTTATCCTAGTTTACCACCAACATAGTAGCTATGTCCATTCCTTTCAATCTTAAGGATTTAATCCACTAGATCACCATATAATCAAACATACACTTGAACACCTACTAGTCATACTGATTGTGTTCAATCTTCTCAACCTTCAAGTTTACTATAGCCAAGTTGTTGAAGAAGGCTACCACTACTGGACTAGGTTACAAACCAAAGCTTTTGGACTTTTCTGAATTAGCTCCCGCAGAGAGTGTTTACAAATTTATTACTTCATAACTTTTTCAGCACTAAAGTGAAATAGAATGATAATACGCAAAAGTGTAGATGTGTGTATTGCTTATATGTTTCTTGATGATTTCTTTTGAAATATGCACATCATTTTATGAAAAATGATTAGGGTTTTTGACTGTTGTCTTGATTGCAAGAAATCAACATAACTTTTGATGTTTTGTATCGTATCTTTTGAGATTGATTTTCTATAAAAACTTTCAAAAACTGACCTGGTAATGGATTTATCATATCTTTTTAAAACTAGTTGGGAAGAAGAGGATACATTAATTAGAGCATGTCTTAAGATCTTTAGACCGATATCAGATTTAAGATGTTAATCATTTGATGCGTAAATGCTTTGTCTTCTTTGAAGCGTTGTCTTTCATCATAGATTTGACTTGTTCAAAGTATTGACTTTTTTAGGGAGTTGACTTATTTAGAGGATTGACTTCCTCATTGAATACATGGCAACTTAGAGTTAGACGATCATACGCTTGATGTGATTATAAGAGGCAGAGACAATCACTTGTTTGTCACGATTATCAGAGATAAACAACCAGATGCTTGCAAAATTCATTAGAGGTAGATGATCGGTGCTTGATGAATTCATCAAAGGCAGACGATTATACGCTTATTGAATTCACTAGAAGCATATGATCAGAGTGCATATTGTAGTCATTGGAGGAAGACGATCCAAAACAAATTTGCATTCATTATGGGCAACTAAACTATGACAATGCTTGTGATTCTAGAGGCAACCAGAACACAACATTGCTCGTGTATCATACTTAAAGAAATGGAGTGAAGTGAAGTACTATTGTACCTTTTTCTTCGACCAATTATCAACGGATACAACATAAGAGTCTATAACAAATCTCTTGATCTAAGACTTGCACACTTAATAAAAATGTTAGTGCATTAAATTGTTCTAACAAATGATTTGTTATCATCAAAAGTGGGGTATTTCTTCAAACAAACTTGGTTCCAACAATCTTCCATTTTTTTATGATGACAAACATCTATTTTAGTGAACAATTTTATAAGATAGAAAAATAAAACGTTACAATAGAACTCCCCCTTAGAATGTGCATGTTTAGTTACAATAGAACTCCCCCTTAGAATGTGCATGTTTAATTAATAAGATGAAGTATATTAAAACATAGTAGATCATTGTGCATTAGTAATTGTAGTCCAATATAAGAAAAAATTAATTGGTTAAAATTTATCTAATGTACAACCTCCCCTTTTGGCATCAAACAAAAAGAGAGGAAAAAAGAGAAATACAAAGAAACAGAAGCAGTACAATGAAATACCAAAAAAAAAAAAAAAAGGCAACTAAAGGTTCAAATTTGTGATCCTAGCCGGAATTAAATTAAGGGTATTTTGTATATCCTCTTAATTTTTGGTAGTCTTCTCCATAAATGTCTCAGTCATAGCTTCTAGGCCATCAAACCTTTCTTTTTTACAAACTTAGTGGGATCGAACACGGGACCAAAGGGAGGTGCAAAGGGGCTTGAAGAAGCAAAATATGAAGGTTCTAAAGTAGTAGTAGAAAGAAAATCAAGATTATGAATCTCAATTTATGTGATGAACATCAGAAGCTGCAATGGTGCAACTGGAGCAACCACTGAAGTTTCTAGAAGAATATCAATAGAAGGAGAAGGAGCATCCTTAGAGGAGCTTCATGAAGTTGTTGTTAGAAGCTTTTCCAGATTAATTGCTATTGGCTTTCTGAAGTTGTACCATCCTTAAGTAGATGAGTTCGTTGTTTTTATGAAAGTTGCAGAGTTCTAGGAAGCCAACTACATTCCATGATCCCTATTTTCTTCAATCCAATTTGTGACAAAGGAGACAAATTTGTTCCATTGATTTAAAACATCAATAGGAACCAAACATTGAGCATTTTTATTTTGAGCGGAAGCGATTTTGGCAAGAAGTGAGGTAAGGAAGGTTTGGAGGTCAGAGAAGCTAGATGAAATAGATTGTGTGAAAGGAATGATTGATAGAGGTATGAAGGAAGTAATAGAGTTAAAGGGGGAAGAGATGGAAGGAAAAGGTACATGATTCTTCTGATAATGTATAAGAGACTAGGTCGACAAGAGCTGGTGAAACATGCACAACCTCGTGGAGACAAGGATTGAGAAAAGACGACGAGTTGGGGTTATATAATTTTTGGTTAAACATATGGCTGAAGTGTTATAAAAAAAGATAGAAATGTTACTCAAATAAATTTTGAGATTTTCTAGATGATGTTTTATTTACAACAATTGAGTGTTGCAACTAGTTGCTGAAATATACTCTGCTTCTGTTGTATATAGAGCAATAGTGCATTGTCTTTTGTTCGACCATGAGATTAGATTGTCACCAAAGAATGTATAATTTTCGTTGGCGTTCTTCCTTTTTAGCTTATCTCCAACATAGTCAGCATCACAAAAGCTACTAATATGTTCTCAGAGGATGGCTTATAATACATACCAATGTTAGTAATGCCTTTGAGACATCTAAATATCCTCTTAACATATATTAAATGGGATTCTTTAGGGTCTAACTGAAATATGGCACACACACACACCCACACACCAAACAAAATACGAGGTCCAGAGGTAGTTATGCAAATGAAGGAACCTATCATTCCTCTGTATACCTTTTAATCTACCTTTTTACCTAACTCATGTTTGTCAAGATATCAAATTGGATGTATAAGTGTGGACATTAGCTTATAGTCATCCATTTTAAACTTCTTAACTAGTTCTCATATGTATTTGATGTGGTGAATAAGTACATCCTCTAGGTTTTAATGAATTTGAATTTCCAAAATGAAATTTAATTCTTTCATCATGCTCATCTCAAATTTAATCTGCACTAGTTTAGAAAATTCATGATAAAGCTTGCCGTAAGTTGAACCAAAAATATATCATCAACATATATTTGGACAATGATAAGGCCATTCTTAGATTATTTTCTCAATAAAGTACAGTCAATTTGGCCTCTTTCAAAATAATTTTTTAAAAGAAAATTGCTTAGTATATCATACCAAACTCATGGGGCCTGTTGATTGTATCCTTGGGCTAGAACTATAGCTTTGTTTCCAACCATTTCACATTTCTCATTGAATTTGTTTCTGAAAACTACCTTGGCTGTAATTGCCTTCTTTTCATTAGGTTTGGGGACGAGATCCCATATGTTGTTCATTTTGAATTGATTCAACAATTCTTGCATAACTAGTATCCATACGCCATCTAATAGGGCTTTTTCTATGGATGCAGGCTCAATTTCAGATAGCAGCCCAAACATAGACGTTTCCTTGAGAGTGGATTTAGTTTTCATAAGATCGTTTGAAAGATAAGATAATTTGAATGAGAGTAATGTATTTCCAACTAGTTTTGGATTCTTGATGCTTTTGATTTGAGTTGTCAAGTGGATCTTCCAATTCACTTGGGACTGACTTTGATGATGTCATTGTTTTATCTGGCTCCTTTAAAATCTATAGATCTGCAAAGTCTACGTCTAGCTTTGACTTTTTATGGTTAAGCTTTCTGTCATTAAATTTCACATGGATTGAATCCTCAACAATCAATATTTCATTGTTGTATACCCTATAGGCTTTAGACCTTTCAAAGTATCCCATAAAGCTGCACTTTTGAAATTGTGAGTCAAACTTGCCAAGGTTGTCTTTGGTGTTCAAAAAATAGCATATACGACCAAATTGATGAAAATATGAAATGTTGGGCTTTAGTCCTTTCCATAATTCATAAGAAGTCTTATTGATAACATGTCTAATATAGACTCTTTCTGAATATAACATGCAATGTTCACTACTTCTGCCTAAAAGTGCTTGAAAATGTTCATTTCGTGAAGTATGGTATGTTTTTCCTTTCAACAACACCATTCTATTGTGGTGTTATAGGAGAGGAAAAATTATGTAAAGTACCATTCTCTTGACAGATGTTTTCAAATTCAGCGTCATGATCAATGTGATTCGTTGCTATACATAAACTTTTTTCTTTTTACACTTGTTAGCATAAGGTAGTGAAAAGTTTATATGACTCATCTTTGTGTTTTAAAAACTTTACCCATGTTAATTTGGAATAGTCATCAATAATAATGAGTCTGTACATTTTTACCACTAACAAAAGCAATCTTTACATGGCCAAATTGATCAATATGTAAAAGTTCAAGTGGTCTATATGTGAAAACAACATCTTTAGAGGAAAAAGAAGATTTTTGTCCTTTCTTCAAAGCCTATGCCATCAAAGCCATGTTTGCATACTCCTCATCTTCATCAGATGATTCATCAATCTCATCCCATGAGACCTTTATTTGAAGGTCTTGAAGTATTTCCTATGAGATTTTCCTTTTGTCAAGGTTAGGACATTCTGGTTCCTTGCATTCATATCATATGACCTTCTTTTTTTCTAATTTTCATTTTATTTTTTTCTATTTTGGGATTGTCTGAAATATCTTTTGGGAAATGATTTCTTTTTGTTGCTCCCTATGCACTAGATTTTTGTTGATATAAAGGAAAATTGTTCACCATCTGAGTCTTCACTCTGATTTTCCCATTCGCTTTCCTTTGAGTCTTCAATTGCTTGCAGAGCCTTATAATTGGTCTTATTTGATTGGGATTTGAAAGGCAAGGACTTTGACTTCTTTTTGGGCTTATCTTCTACAAGTTGATTCTCATGGGATCTGTGTGAACTCATTAGTTCTTCCAACAGTAATTTGTTTAGATCTTTAGCCTCTTGAATTGTCATTCCGTTTGATCTCCATTTATAGGGAAATCTTCTAAGGATATTTTTGACATGTTTGGCAATAGTATAGCTCTTCTAGAGAACCTTTGTTACATATATCATAGTTTGAAATCCATAAAAAAAAAAATTAATTGTCTATATCTTCTCCCATTTTCAATAGTTCAATCTTTTTAATGAGTAGATTAGCTTTGGCTTTTTGTACTTGTATGTTTCTTTCGTAGTTAAGAATAAACCATCAAAGATACTCTTAACTGTTTCTTTGTTGCTGCATTTTTTGAACTCCTTTAATGTGATAGCATTAGTCATGAAGGTTCTAGATTTATGATGCATTTTAAAATGTTTCTTTTGTTCATCATCGAAATTCTTTCTAGATATTTCAACACTAGCATTGTCTTTATGAGTACCATGGCCATATTCAATTTTGTCCCATAATTCAGGATCGTGAGAGATGTAGAAGCTTCTGAGTTTGTCATTCTAGTACTCAAATATCTCTCCATCAAACAGGAGAGGCTTATTAATGTTTCCACTAGTAACTTCTTTACCACAGTTAGCCATAAAGTAAAAAGATATTTACAGAAACACGATTAAGTGCTCAACTTTGAGACCGAGCTCTGATGCCAATTGTAGAACTAAAACTACAAGAAAGAGGGGGGGGGGGGGGGGGGGGGGG
>JBBPBR010000001.1:12750577-12771587 GCA_037974775.1 Cicer pinnatifidum
ATATATCTTTCATCAACTAAATAAAGTGTAAAAAAATATAGACTAAATTGAGGTTCAGGATTGTACTCAAGAATTAAAATGAATCTTCACTCTATACTTTAATTTTTTGACATTTACCATAATTAATCGAAAATAAATAGTTAGGAAGCATTAAATAGAATGCATATAAATTTAAAAGTAGCAATGAAAAATAAAGTATTGAATACATTATTGAATTACCAAACCCATTATCAGCCCTTTCCATTAATTACCCATGTAATGGATTTTCTCTGTCCTACAATAACTGCTCTATTTATAAAAAAACTGCTCTATAGACATTAATATTCAAACTAACATCAATTACCAAAATAGAAAATAATAATTAATGTTAGACTGAACCAGAAGTATCTTATAAATTACCAATAGCATCATAAATCCATTCCATTAAAGACCACTAAAAAAATTAAAAAATTGTCAAAATAAATTTTAAACATATTTTTAAAATTGATTAACAATAAAAAAAAAAGTTGATTATCAGTCAACAGTCAATGGCACAAAATGATCAAGTCACTTTTGATAAAAAAAAAATGATCAACTCACTACGTACACAAAGTTAATAAATAAAATGATTGTACATGAAAATTTATTGATACAATGTTTTTTACAAAAAATTATTCATGTGGCCTAAATTAACGTTTTAGCAATCAATTTAAAATTAATTAAATAATTTAATTAAAAAATATTTTAAATAATAATAACTAATATTAAAAATTATAAAATCGCGAATGATATTAAATCCAAATAATGCAAACAGATTCAAAATACATAATATCTCTTACTACGTAAGTTGTCACTAGGGGTGGGAATAGGCCAGGCCAGGTCAGGCTTTGAAAGGCCTGAGCCTAGCCTACGATTTATTTTTTCGGCCTAAGTCTGGCCTACGGCCTATCATAGGTTTTTTTTTCGGCCTAAGCCTGACCTTTTTAATAGTTTGGCCTGGCCTGGAAGCCTTTTTAAAAGCCTTTTTTAAACGAATCCATTATTACTTCTTAAACAAATAAGGAACAACTACTAAGTGATTGACTAATTGAACAGTTACCGAATATAAAACGACTACCAAATATAGAACTGCTACCGAATATGGAACGACTACTTAATATGGAATGATTAGTAAGTGATTGTCTAATTGATAGAATTTAAAATAGAAAATAATATTATTAATATAATAATAAAAAATAATATTAATAAATAATAAATATATATAGGCCGGCCTGTTAGGCTTAACAGACTTTTTTATAAGCATGAGCCTGACCTATTTAAATAAATAGGCTTTAAAAACAGTATGAGTCTAGCCTTTTTATTAAATAGGCCAGGCCAGGCCAGACTATAAGTAGGTCAGGCCATAGGCCCCTACGGACGACCTAGCTTATTCCCATCCCTAGTTGTCACCATGGAAAAATAATTAACTTTAAATAATATTCAAAAGTATTATATAAATTTTATTTATAAAAAACTTATAATAATGTTAATAATAATAATAATAATAATAATAATAATAATAATAATAATATACTATTAAAAATATGAATGAACTTATTTGTAATTTAAAAATTAAATTAAATTAAATATAAAAATATCTAAATTAAGAGTTTTAAAACCAAATCAAACTACAAACCAAGAATAAAGCCAAATTTAAATTACAATAAAAATTAAATCAGATCAAGCCAGTTGTTTCCAATTTTGCCTGTGTTTTGTCTATTATTGCCTGTCAAACCCTGTTATGTTGAGGATGACTGCCATTGATGCACAAGACATGCTCACTGATACATCTGTACCTATTTTAACTAATTGGAGAAACAAAAAAAAATATTTTTTTACTAATCAACCTTTGCACACATGATAAGAACAAAGAGACAAATTTTTGAGTTTAAAAAAAAGAAACTAAAAGACAAATAAAAGCTCAGCAATGAACATATCAGAACAAATAATCTAAAATTATGAAGGCATCAAAGGTGCAGAAAAATGCAGATGATGAGTAAAGAGAACGAAACATCAAACATGACATTGATGGAGAAGGACCAAGCCAAGCAAGAAAACAACTAAACAGATAAAAAAACTCTATAAATACACCCTATCAGAGAAAAAAGAAAGGGGGAGAGATCTGAGATTAATATTGATGAAAAACACATAAACAGAAAGAGAAGAAGAAGAAGAAACAAAAAGCAGCACCATTGTTTCAACTTCCACCGCGAACCACCGTCTCTGTCTACATCGGTATCTAGAAAGGCATGTATCTTCTCATTATCTTCATGTTTACTGCTTAGATTGGAAACTAAAATTTAAAACCAGATTTAATATATTTGAAAGATAGAGTTTTGTTTTGGTTGTGTGAATGTTGTTCTTGGTTGAAATTATTTTTTATTATGTTAATAAAGCTTAAAATTGGACTTGTTGATGCTCACGGTTTCCATTTTATGCCATCTTTTCAAACATTTTTGCTTTATGCCAACCATTTGCCAGGCTGTTTAACACTTGCTTTCATGACTTGCTAGAGTATTGGACTTCACGATGCTTTGCTGGCTAGTCAGTAGTCACTATAGCCTTGCCACTTATATTTCCATCACTCTATTCCATTTAATTAATAAAATTCTGCTATAATTTTCATTTTATTTTTTATTTATTATAAATAATTATGGATGTAATTAAATGATAATAAACATTATTTATTTTATTTATGAGTGATATTAATCGATTTTCTTTTTTAACTTTGGATTGTGCTATTTAATATAAAAATGAGTTTTGTTTCAATCACTTATTTACTTAAAAGTTATTTTGAAAGAGTTTACATTTAAATATGTTTTTTCTATTATTAAAATGTTTATTTATTTAATAGATCATATTACAAGTCTATGTATTTTTATTTTATTTTACCATTTTTGTGTGTTTACTACTGACTTTATTTTGCAGAATTATTTAAACTTATTTCATATTTAACATCAATTTATTTATTTTTTTTTAAAAAAATAAAGATAATTTATAATCAAATTTTGAAAGATTAATTAGATGTGACATCTTTTAATCTTTGAGTTGTTAGGACAAAAGCGGTACAACTTGATAGTCCTAAAACTCTCTTTATTTATTTATTTATTTATTTATTTATTTATCTTAATGAATTAATCTAAAATCGACTTAAATTTGATGTAGTATTATTTTTTTATCTTTGAGTTGTTAAGACACATATTGTACAACTTGGTGTTTTTTTTTCATATATAAATCGAAAAAATAATTTAAAATATTGTTAAAAGGGATTAATTAGATGGAACATCTGACACAAGTTGTACAACTTGATAGTCATAAAACTCGTATTTTAAAGTATTTTTTTTAAGTCAGACAAATTATTTTTCTTTTCTTGTCAAAATATTTTTAAATATAACAAAATCCATTTTTTTAAAAAACACATCAATATTTTCTAACCAAGAACTACGTAGCTTTGATTTCTCCATCGCACCGGGAGATACGTAGGAGCAAGATCACATTCTTGTCAAGCACATAAATAAAAATTTATTTTTTTGTCCTTTATTTGTTAAGTACATATTTATTTCAAAATCATATTTTAAATATAGTAATAATTGTTATTCATATTTAATAATAAAGAAAAATAAATATACTTAAGTTAATATTAATTTTGCACAATTAATTATAGGTAACCGTATTTTAACGGATGTCGTAGGGTGCTAGTACATTCTCTACGCATAATCGACTGCCGAACTCAAAATTTGATTTCTAAGACCATTTTTTTTAATATTTTAAGGGTTTCCCAATATTTTCCCTATTTTAAAATAAATTTTGGTGGCGACTCCATTGAATTTCAGAAAACACTCGAAATTTTAGGCCGCGACAGCTCGCGACTCCACTGGGGAAATTTTAGAGAGTCAAGCCAAATAAATTAATTGTGCATAATTTTTAACTTTTTATTTTTATTTTTGTTTGTTTTTTATTTTCTTTTATTTTATGCATTTATTATATTTTAATAAGTATTAGTTGGCATTATAATATTTTTTAAGCTTGTTGATTATTCTTATTTATTTATTTATTTATTCATTTATTTATTTATTTATTCATCTATTTATTTATTTATTATGTATATATGTTTTATTATCGTCATGGAGTTATTAAATTATACTTATTCCACACCCTACACTTTTACTAAGACACACACTTATGAGTGGAACCTTACACCCCGGGTTTGAACAAAACTTAAGTTTAGTTTCGAGGTTGTGTAGTGGTAGCCTTCTGGACGTACATCCTGTTTGGTTAGCATGAAAATTTCACCTAGAGTTTGATCTTAGTGAGGGCATTGTCACTCCAAATAGTTTACCTATTGTTGTTGACAATATTCCAAAATGAGATTATTGGCTCTAGGAACCGTGTTTAGAACTATAGAGCCACCCTTGTGAGAATTTCACTGCATAAGCCAATAGACCCTTTCATCATAAGAATATTTATATAAGTAAAATACCTCATACATTCATTCAAAATGTTATATATTCACAACTGTCATTCTACATAATTGCATTCATATCTCATGACATTGTTTCTTTTTAAAATAAATCGGCATTTTGCATCAATTTTCAGGATTGTTGGGGAATCATAAGAATCTTAGTCACGTGTTAAACTAAAGTAGACAATGGGATCAGAAAAAAGAAAAACTTTACTTTTAAAGTTCAAACAACCTGATTTGAAAAGTTTAAGAGACATCAACAATCAAATGGAAACTATACAACGTGATAGTTTCTTTCTCAAATATGGGAAGATCCTAAATCTCTTGGCAGTAAATGTGCAAACAGGGGCCCTCACGACTTTGGCTCAGTATTACGATCCTCTCTTAAGATGTTTCACCTTTCAAGACTTTCAGTTGGCCCCGACATTAGAGGAATTTGAACGAATATTGGGTTACCCCTTAGATAAAGGAAATCCTTATCGATATACTGGGCAACCACCGAGATTGGATGCAATATCTGAAGTTTTGAAAATCAACATAAGAGAGTTTACCAGTACAAAAGAGGAAAAAGGAGCCATTCATGGCTTTTCAATAAAATATCTAGAACAAAAGTGCCATGATTTAGCCGCTAAAAAAGAATGGAGTAGTTTTATAGATGTTTTGGCTCTGATTATCTATGGCATTGTTTTATTCCCAAACCTTGATAATTTTGTAGATTTTGCTGCCATCAATGTCTTCTTAGCTTTTAACAAATATAATCAAAATCCAGTTCCCGCGATTCTTGTTGATGTCTACTACTCTCTACATATGCGGCATGAGAAGAAAGGGGGAACAATTTTGTGTTGTACTCCAGTGCTGTATACTTGGTTCATGTCTCATATGTTCAAAAGAGGGTATCATGTTGGAATTAAAAATAATCGTGAATGGGCTCAGAGTATAGCTAGCCTTACCGGGGACACAATTTCATGGTATCATAGAGAACAAGGGGTGGAAGAAGTAATATGTCAATGTGGAGATTTCCCAAATGTGCCTCTCATGGGAACCAAAGGATGTATTAATTACAATCCAGCGGTAGCTTTGGGACAGCTTGGCTACCCTATGTTGGAAAAACCAGATGATAAGTCATTGGAAGCTTTTATTTTGCACAATACGGGTATGGTAGACCCACCGATGTTGTGAAGGATAAGTCGAGCTTGGGAAAAGCTCATTAGAAAAGGAAAAGTACTTGGATGTAGAAGTTGCAGCACAAAAGAACCCTACCGACAATGGCTCAAAAATAGAGTCCAAGAAATCAAGTTGCCTTTCCACAGTATACATTCGAGTGATCGGGAAATATTTGAACCTACTCTTGCTACCAATGAAGAGATAGAAGAACTCAAAGCATCATTGTTGAAATCCGAAGAGGAGAAAAAAGAGCTAAAAGCAAAGTTAGAAAAAGTATCCCAAGAGAATGAGAACTTACGATCAAAAAACACTTGTAAAAGTTAGTTTATTGAAAGAAGTAACAAGAGGTTGAAAATTGAAAAAGGAAATAAACTTGACATACAAGATTGTTTGAGAGGTGCAAATGAAGAGTTAGATGTGCGAAAGCAAGAAAAGAATGCAGCTATCGAAGAGGCCTATATGTGGAAGCAATTGTGGACAAAATCAACAAGCTCTAAGAAGAAGATAAAAAAAGAGTTTGAAGATTTAAAGAAACAATTGAAAGAAATGGTAGCTGAGTATGAGAGTCAAGTAAGGAATGAGAGGCAGCACAATAAAGAAATTGAAGAATTACTCTCAAAACATCAAGACGCACTAAGAATAGAAATGGAGAATTCTAGTGAGCTGAAGAATTACATTGATTACCAAGAAAAGATCTATAGTGACCTAAAGGGCGAAACCATATATTGGGAGGATCGATTTATGATGTTGCTAGGTCAATTAAAGAATCAAGAGATTTATAAAGAGCTGGAAGATAAAGGAAGACATTGGAAAGACTACTTTTCAAAATTGGCAATGCTTGCTAATCAAGCAGTCTTAAAAATTCCAAAGCATCTAAGAGAGATTGATGCGGTAATGCATCCGTTGAATACTCCAGTCAAAGTCTACAAGTTCGTCGAATATTGCAAAAATTTGGTAGAAGAATTGGAGGAGAAGATTGGTTGTCCTATCAAAAGAGAAGATTGAAATCCCACAGTCAATGTAGTTTTTTAATTTAAATATGATGTACTCTTTCTCTTATCAATGAAGGATTTTCTATTTTGATTTCCAGTCCTCATATTTTCTTCACTAATAATTTGTTCTTGCTATTACCTAAGGCATATGATTCCCCAATATCCAACAATCATAATTCACTAATTCATTTCATTTCCATCACATTCATATTTTAATATTCATAGAAAATTTATTTTATTTATTTATTCTTTTTTTTTTTTATAAAAAAAACAGAAAAAATCAATAAAGCTGATTCCCCGACACCCTTATCGAACGCGCGCGAATTCTAAGATCATGGATGAACTCGAGCAAAACCAAGAGGTGATAAGAGCGGATGTCAACCAATTGAAGGAAAAGGTCGATCGAATTCTGGAAGCTATACAAGCTTTGGCAAGGAAGGAGAATATAGATGGGGATCCTCCTATTGTAAATGAAGAACACCAAACTACTCCTTCTCACCCACCGATTTTTACCCTGACTAACCAACAATTCCGCATAGTAGCTGTGCAATTTCCTATATATGGTATCCCGCCTGGTTATACTCCACCTGTAATCATCAACCCCATAGAAAATAATCAAAACCACTCAGCTGCCAACCCCCAAAACTTAAACCAATCACAAATTCCTCCTCATCTGGGATATGTGCCACCCCAAAACACTATACCCGCAGCAAATATTCCATATAGTGTACCTCAAGTGCCCCATTTTGATGTTAACGGAAATTGGCATCAATCTCACATTGGGGATGATACACAATCAAAGGAAAAATTTCATGTCTTAGAAGAGTGAATCAAAGCAATTGAGGGGCATAATGTCTATGGTCTCGAAGCTTTCGACATGTGTTTGGTTCCTGATGTGACTATCCCTCCAAAATTCAAGGTTCTCGACTTTGAAAAATACAAAGGCAACACATGTCCTAAAAATCATCTAACTATGTATTGCAGAAAAATGGCTTCTCATGCTCATAACGATAAACTTCTCATTCATTTTTTCAAGATAGTTTGAGTGGGGCATCGTTAAGTTGGTATATACATTTTGAGCGAAGTCGTATTCGTTCATGGAAAGACTTGGATGATGCCTTCTTGAGGCAATACAGGTACAACATTGACATGGCCCCTGATAGGATGCAATTGCAAAATGCATTGAAAAAGGACAACGAAGCTTTCAAAGAATACGCGCAACGGTGGATGGAAATGGCATCACAAGTAGAACCTCCATTATCTGAAAAAGAAATGGTTGGTATGTTTATGGATACTCTCCAGTCGCCTTTTTATGATAAGATGATTGTGAGTATGTCATCAAACTTTTCTGACCTTGTTATGATAGGAGAAAGGATAGAAAGTGGGATGCGGAGTGGCAAGATTGTATGTCCAGCGACTAGCATAAAAAGGCCCCAACCGACATTCACAAAAAAGAAAGAAGGGGACGCTAACGTTGTAATGGTAAACCCCAGAGTCTCCTATTTTCCACCCATCAATTCTTATCGACCCCCAAACTTCCAGCCCCTGATACCACAAGCTCCTTACATTTCTTATCCATATGTGGCCGCAACCACACAAGCTTCATACCCTCAATATCACCCTTCAAGACCACCTTTTATCAATCACCACCTACCGCATTTTCCCAACAAGGTCAATGGAACCAAAGTCCAATCTCAAATCACTACAGACCACCTGTCAATCAAAAAAGGATAACTCATTTTGACCCAATTCATGTCACGTACAACCAATTATTGCCTCACTTACTCCAAAATTCAATGGTAGTCATGAGGCCAATGAAACCTCTAGAACCACTATTCCCAAAATGGTATAATCCTAACGCCAAATGTGAATACCATGCTGGAGCTGTGGGGAATTCCATCGAAGATTGTCAAGCCTTAAAAACTAAAGTACAAGAATTGATCAATGCAAAATGGCCTTTAAGGAAGATGGTCCCAACGTGGGGAATAATCCTTTGCCGGGTCACGGAGATACTGCTGTCAATCTCATTGAAGAAGAGATAGACCAATATACAAAAGATAATCACGTATTTACCATATTTTCATGCATGGAAAATGATAGATCTTTTCCAAAACCATTGTAAATCCTCTATAGAAAAGAGAATCCTAAGGCAACTCATAGTGGGAAAAATGCCATAATTGTTCAAGCACCAACCTCTTTTCCTTATGAAAATAACAAGGCAGTACCATGGAGTTATGAAGTCACATCCTATTTAGTCAACCACCAATCAGACGATAGCTCTAAACATGAAGGTACTGATGTCACCAATATTTCAGGGATTGGTGGGATGACCCGTAGTGGTCGAGTATACGCTCCTGAACAACTTAGGAAAAAGGAGGGTCAGGACAAAAAAGGGAAGGAGACTGTGTATCATGCCATAAAAGGACCGGAAATTTGCAAAAAGACAGTGCCTACAGAAGAAGCTAATGAATTTTTGAAGTTTATAAAGCAAAGTGAGTATAAGGTGGTAGACCAGTTAAATCAGACCCCTTCCAAGATATATATTCTTTCGTTGTTATTAAACTCTGAAGCGCACCGAATGGCACTGATGAAAATTTTAAATGAGGCCCATGTGACTCATGATATCACTGTCGACCAATTTGATGGGGTTGTCGGTAATGTCACCGCCAGTAGCAGTTTGAGTTTTAGCGATGTTGAATTACCATTTGAGGGGATGGAGCATAATAAAGCACTACATATCTCTGTGAGGTGTCATGATCATATTGTTGCACGAGTGCTAGTTGATAACGGTTCATCATTAAATGTGATGCCAAAATCAACACTAACAAAACTATTTGTTGACGGGGCTTGTTTGAAGCCTAGTAGTATGGTGGTAAAAGCCTTTGATGGATTCAGAAGAAAAGTTGTTGGAGAGATTGACCTTCCGATTCAAATCGGACCCCATATCTTTGGAATAACCTTCCAAGTGATGGATATTAAGCCGGCGTATAGTTGCCTTTTAGGGAGACCGTGGATTCACGCTGCTGGAGCAGTAACATCCACTCTCCATCAAAAGCTAAAGTTTATAGTAAACAATAAGCTGGTGATAATATCTGGGGAAGAAGATATGATAGTGAGTCATCTATCTTCTACGGGATACATTGAAGAAGTAGAGGAAGCCATTGAGACTTCCTTCCAAGCATTAGAAATTGCCAATGTTGTCTTCATCGGTGAAGGATTTCGTTTAAAAGAACCAAAACTATCTACCACATCATTGAAGTCTACAAAATCCATGTCGGAAGGAAGAGCTTTTGTTAAATTCGGGAAATTGATAGAAATACCAGAAAAGAAGGATAAGTACGGGTTGAGATATGTACCTACCAAAGCTGATCAAGAGAATGTTGTAAAAGAAAAACGAGAAAGCAAGCTAGCTAGTTGGAAAAATCGGGTACCAAATTCACAAAAGACCCCTATTTGTGACATTCACCAAACCTTCAAAAGCGCTGGAATAATATATGTTGATCAAGTGGCTGTTGTGGAAGAGGATAATGTTGATGATGATACCCTCAAATTGGTGTACCCTTGTTCTCTAAGCACCAATCTCAATAATTGGAAGATCATCGAGTTTCCCGTGTTTGTTAATTCATGTTCAAAGTAATTATGTATTTTAACTCTTTTTGCTCTGCCCAAGGCTATAAGGATAACTAATAGGGCACATGTATTTCAATTCCGTATTTATTATTAATAAATGTATTTTTGAATTCTCCCGTTGTTTTTGTTTTCCTTTTTTCTTTTTTTTTTCTTTTTAGCAATCTTTATTCATTTTTTTTTCCTTTTTCTTCTTAATTTAAACAATGCAGATTCAAAAATGAATATGTTGAAAATAGCAGCGCTAGAACCCTTTTTTTGTAATTTTGAACATCCAATTAATTACGCTGATGAGAATTGCGAAGATGATTGTGAGTCTCCCCCAGAACTAGGAAGGTTAATTGAACAGAAAGCTAAGATAATCCAACCCTATCAAGAACCTTTTGAGGTGATCAATTTAGGGACTGAACATGATAAGAAAGATATTAAAATCGGTATGTCTATGAAAGAAAGTGAACGAGAAAAGCTAGTCAAACTTTTATTTGATTATGTGGATGTCTTTGCATGGTCATATCAGGATATGCCTGGGCTAGACACTAACATAGTTGAACACAAGCTACCACTCAAGCCTGAATGTGCTCCAATTAAGCAAAAATTGAGGAGGATGAGGCCTGATATGTCACTTAAAATTAGAGAAGAAGTCAATAAGCAATTTGATGCTGGTTTCTTAGCTATGGCAAAATATCCTCAATGGGTTGCTAACATTGTTCCGGTTCCAAAGAAAGATGGAAAAGTTCGAATATGTGTTGATTATCGGGATTTAAATAAAGCTAGTCCAAAAGATGATTTTCCTTTTGCCCCACATTGATGTCCTAGTAGATAGCACTGCTCAATATTCTCTTTTCTCCTTCATGGATGGTTTCTCAGGATATAATCAAATCAAGATGGCTCCCGAAGATATGGAGAAAACTACATTCATAACACAATGGGGGACTTTCTGTTATAAAGTGATGTCATTTGGATTGAAGAATGTTGGGGCAACCTACCAAAGAGAAATGGTAACTTTGTTTCATGACATGATGCATAAAGAAATAGAGGTTTATGTGGATGATATGATTGCAAAATCTCGGACCGAAGAAGACCATGTTGTTAACCTTCAAAAGTTGTTTGTCCGATTAAGGAAGTTCAAACTCCGTTTAAACCCTTCTAAATGCACTTTTGGTGTAAGATCAGACAAGTTACTTGGGTTTATCGTTAGTCAAAAAGGGATAGAAGTGGACCCAGATAAAGTAAGAGCAATACAAGAAATGCCCGCTCCACGCACAAAAAAAGAAGTCCGCGGCTTTTTGGGCAAATTGAATTATATTGCCAGGTTCATATCGCATCTCACTGCTACATGCGAGCCAATTTTCAAGTTGTTGCGAAAAGACCAAAAGGTTGAATGGAATGAGAATTGTCAAAAAGCTTTCGAAAAGATTAAGCAATACCTGTCAAAACCTCCAATATTAGTGCCTCCAATTCCTGGAAAACCACTTATCATGTACTTAACAGTACTTGACGAATCAATGGGTTGTGTACTAGGGCAACATGATGAATCTGGTAAGAAGGAACATGCTATTTATTATTTGAGTAAAAAGTTCACCAACTGTGAAACAAGATATTCACTGCTTGAACGAACATGTTGCGCATTAGCATGGGCCGCTCGTCAGTTGAGGCAATACATGTTATGTCATACAACTTGGTTGGTGTCTAAAATGGACCCAATTAAATATATCTTTGAGAAATCTGCTCTTACTGGAAGGATTACCCGTTGGCAGATGTTGTTATCATAATACGATTTGGTATACGTTACACAAAAAGCTATCAAAGGAAGCGCCCTAGCGGAGTATTTGGCCCAACAACCTGTAGAAGATTATCAATCAATGCAGTGTGAATTCCCTAATGAAGGTATCATGACTTTATTTGAAGAGATCGAATCATCTGATAAAGAAAAATGGACTTTGGTGTTTGATGGTGCTTCTAATGCATTAGGGCATGTAATTGGAGCCATTTTGATTTCCCTAGAGAACCAGTTCACTCCATTTACAGTAGATTGTGTTTTGATTGCACAAACAATATTGCAGAATATGAGGCATGTGTCATGGGCATTCAAGCAGCCATTGAATCAAAGATAAAAGTTCTTGAGGTATATGGAGACTCATCTTTGGTCATCCATCAAACAAAAGGAGAGTGGGAAACTCGAGACTCCAAATTGATTCCGTACCATACCCATATCAAAGAATTGGTAGAACACTTCGAGCATATCACTTTTCACCATATTCCTCGAGAAGAAAACCAATTGGCTGATGCTCTGGCCACATTGTCATCAATGTTCAAAATAAGTATCGGCCAGGATGTGCCAGTCATAAAAATTCAACAAAAGGATAAGCCAGCATATTGGTTATCGATAGAAGAAGAGATTGATAGTAAACCATGGTTTTATGATATCAAATTCTATGTTAAGAATAGGGAATATCCATCAGGTATTTCAGAAAACGACAAGATGGTTTTAAGAAGGCTGTCAATGAACTTTTTCTTAAATGGTGATGTGCTTTATAAGAGAAAACATGATATGGTTCTCCTCAGATGTGTGGATCAAGCAGAAGCAGAAAAAATTATTCAAGAGGTTCACGAAGGTTCTTTTGGGACTCATGCAAATGGGCATACAATGGCAAGAAAAATCTTAAAAGCTGGCTATTATTGGTTGACTATGGAATCTGATTGCTTTAGTTACGTAAAGAAATGTCATAAATGTCAAATCTATGCTGATAAAGTACATGTACCACCCACCTCTCTGAATGTTTTAACATCACCATGGCCGTTTTCAATGTGGGGGATGGATGTTATTGGACTCATCGAGCCTAAAGCTTCCAATGGTCACCGGTTTATCCTGGTAGCTATTGATTATTTCACAAAATGGGTTGAAGCCGCTTCTTATGCCAATGTGACGAGAAGCGTGGTTGTCAAATTCATTAAAAGAGAATTGATTTGTCGATATGGCTTACCAAATAAGATAATCATTGACAATGCAACCAATCTAAATAATAAGATGATGAAGGAGTTGTGTGATAGTTTCAAAATTCAACATCATAATTCTTCGCCATATCGTCCAAAAATGAATGGAGCTGTTGAAGCAGCAAATAAGAATATCAAGAAGATCATACAAAAGATGGTGGAGACATATAAGGATTGGCATGAAATGCTTCCCTTTGCATTACATGGCTATAGAACCTCTATTCGTACCTCAACAGGGGCAACTCCTTCTCATTGGTGTCTAGAATGGAAGCGGTACTTCCCATTGAAGTAGAAACTCCCTCGATCAGAGTCTTGATGGAAACAAAACTGGAGGAGGCTGAGTGGGTTCAATCACGATTTGACCAATTGAATCTCATAGAAGAAAAAAGAATGATAGCCCTATGTCACGATCAGCTATATCAAAAAAGACTTAAAAAGACATTCCAGAAAAAAGTCCGTACTCAAGTGTTTCAAGAAGGGGACTTGGTGTTAAAGAAAATATTGCCCATAAAAAAGGATTCTCGAGGAAAATGGACCCCGAATTACGAAGGACCATATGTTGTAAAAAAAATCAAGCATTTTAAACTGGGGCAATTATTATTGGAAGCTGATTATTAGGATTTCTAAATTACAAGAATGACTAGCGTTTGTTATGTCTCCACCTAAGTTAAACATACTCGTCCCCACATTGTAACCCCTACCCAAATTGTTTTGTTTTCAATGTAACGAATGTACATTTTCCAATATTGTCATTCGATATTGTACATTACACTCTTTATATACCAATCCAGTTTCATTATTGAGTGTTCTATTGTTTCAAAATCTTATTTTATAATAATAAATATTAGAATTTGAAATATGTGAAAATATAAAAGTATTTTAAATATTTTGACACTTGAAAATATATACACGGGAACTCGTTTGATTCTCAAGATATATGAGTGTGTGAAGAATAATAAGGAGGATAGTCATTTTAAACAATGGATTTTTGCTTCACTTTGAAAAAGCAGTCATTCGATAGATACGAATAGTCATCATGTGGAAACAATATTTGTCTTTATTCATCCATTGAATCTTGGGACAGAGAAAAGCATAAGGATCGGGGAATCAAATAAAAGAACAAAATTTTATCTATAATACATGACATATAATTTACTCATACTCACATAATCCATGCATCTTCGTTGACACTTTACCTATACTCAATGCATCACACACGCATGAATCATTCATACCTTATCGTTTGAATTGCAAGTATCATATACTTATCCTCTTTATCTACCTTCAAGTTGGACCAATTACGATCTACGCATCGGTAAACAATCCGAAGACGATCACTTTCATTTCTGTAGATCTACGCATCGGTAACCAATCCGAAGATGATCATTTTTAGTTTCTATAGATCTACGCATCGGTAACCAATCCGAAGACGATCATTTTTAATTTCTATAGATCAACGCATCGGTAACCAACCCGAAGACGATCACTTTCATTTCTATAGATCCACGCATCGGTAGCCAATCCGAAGACAATCACTTTCATTTCTATAGATCTATGCATTGACAACCAATCCAAAGACGATCACCTTCATTTATGTCGATCTACGCATCGGTAACTAATCCAAAGACAATCACCTTCATTTACGATCACCTTTATTTTTGTCGATCTACGCATCAGTAATTGATCTGAAGACGATTATTTTGCACATCTAAAAAATTTGCATCATTCTCACTTTAACATTTCAAGGGCACTTTAATACATGTGTTTGTTACTGGACAAAATTTGGGTCCTTATATTTACTTATCTTTTATCTGATAACATGAAAACGAATACCATTGTTATTCCTATTTTCATATTTTTCAAGTTAAATATAATTAAATAGGGGCAGTTGTAGTACCCTAATTTTGTCCATTTCGAAATAAAAATAAAAAAGGAAAATATGTATTTAAAAACAGGAAATAAAAATAATTACAATAAATAATTTCATTATGTATCATAAATTTACAATTTCAAATCTAATTAGAGTTTTAAAACCAAATCAAATTACAAACCAAGAATAAAGTCAAATTTAATTTACAATAAAAATTAAATCAGATCAAGCCAGATGTTTCCAGTTTTGCCTGTGTTTTGTCTATTGTTGCCTGTCAAACCCTGTTATGTTGATGATGACTGCCATTGATGCACAAGCTATGCTCACTAATACATCTGTACCTATTTTAACTAATTGGAGATACAAAAAAAAATATTTTTTTTACTAGTCAGCCTTTGCACACATGATAAGAACAAAGAGACAAATTTTTGAGTTTAAAAAAAAGAAACTAAAAGACAAATAAAAGCTCAGCAATGAACAGATCAGAACAAATAATCTAAAATTATGAAGGCATCAAATGTGCAGAAAAATACAGATGATGAGCAAAGAGAACGAAACATCAAACAGGACATTGATGAAGAAGGACCAAGGCAAGCAAGAAAATAACTAAACAGATAAAAAAAACTCTATAAATACACCCTATCAGAGAAAAAAGAAAGGGGGAGAGATCTGAGATTAATATTGATGAAAAACACATAAACAGAAAGAGAAGAAGAAGAAGAAACAGAAAGCAGCACCATTGTTTCAACTTCCACCGCGAACCACCGTCTCTGTCTACAGCGGTATCTAGAAAGGCATGTATCTTCTCATTATCTTCATGTTTACTGCTTAGATTGGAAGCTAAAATTTAAAACCATATTTAATATATTTGAAAGATAGAGTTTTGTTTTGGTTGTGTGAATGTTGTTCTTGGTTGAAATTATTTTTTATTATGTTAATAAAGCTTAAAATTGGACTTGTTGATGCTCACTGTTTCCATTTTATGCCATCTTTTCAAACATTTTTGCTTTATCCCAACCATTTGTCAGGCTGTTTAACACTTGCTTTCATGACTTGCTAGAGTATTGGACTTCACGATGCTTTGCTGGCTAGTCAGTAGTACCTATAGCCTTGCCACTTATATTTCCATCACTCTATTCCTTTTAATTAATAAAATTATGATATAATTTTCATTTTATTTTTTATTTATTATAAATAATTATGGATGTAATTAAATGATAATAAACATTATTTATTTTATTTATGAGTGATATTAATCGATTTTCTTTTTTAACTTTGGATTGTGTTATTTAATATAAAAATGAGTTTTGTTTCAATCACTTATTTACTTAAAAGTTATTTTGAAAGAGTTTACATTTAAATATGTTTTTTCAATTATTAAAATGTTTATTTATTTAATAGATCATATTACAAGTCTATGTATTTTTTTTTTTATTTTACCATTTTTGTGTGTTTACTACTGACTTTATTTTGCAGAATTATTTAAACTTATTTCATATTTAACATCAATTTATTTATTTTATTTTTTAAAAAAATAAAGATAATTTATAATCGAATTTTGAAAGATTAATTAGATGTGACATCTTTTAATCTTTGAGTTGTTAGGACACAAGTGGTACAACTTGATAGTCCTAAAACTCTCTTTATTTATTTATTTATTTATCTTAATGAATTAATCTAAAATCGACTTAAATTTGAGGTAGTATTATTTTTTTATCTTTGAGTTGTTAAGACACATATTGTACAACTTGGTGTTTATTTTCATATATAAACCGAAAAAATAATTTAAAATATTGTTAAAAGGGATTAATTAGATGGAACATCTGACACAAGTTGTACAACTTGATAGTCATAAAACTCGTATTTTAAAGTATATTTTTTAAGTCAGACAAATTATTTTTCTTTTCTTGTCAAAATATTTTTAAATATAACAAAATCCATTTTTTTAAAAAACACATCAACATTTTCTAACCAAGAACTACGTAGCTTTGATTTCTCCATTGTATCGGGAGATACGTAGGAGCAAGATCACATTCTTGTCAAGCACAAAAATAAAAATTTCTTTTTTTGTCCTTTATTTGTTAAGTACATATTTATTTCAAAATCATATTTTAAATATAGTAATAATTGTTATTCATATTTAACAATAAAGAAAAATAAATATACTTAAGTTAATATTAATTTTGCACAATTAATTATAGGTAACCGTATTTTAACGGATGTCGTAAGGTGCTAGTACATTCCCTACGCATAATCGACTCTCAAACTCAAAATTTAGTTTCTAAGACCATTTTTTTTTTACTATTTTAAGGGTTTCCCAATATTTTCCCTATTTTAAAATAAATTTTGGTGGCGACTCCATTGAATTTTGGAAAACACTCGAAATTTTAGGCTGCGACACACTACAAATCATCAATATTCATTATAGAGGAATTTAATAATCTACACAAGATTGTTTTGGATAGATTCGATCAAAGATGATCAACAAAGGCAAAGCAAAACATCAAGATCAATCTCCAAATTGATAAGCTATGAGCAAGGAAAATCATGACAACAAGGACACTATTGTTACACCTTTTTGCAGAAAGCACATCATGTTTCTGAGACAAATGACTGACACATAATAGATATCAAAATCCAACACTCATGCAAAACAGAAACGAAGAATGTTTTTGTTTTACAAAAGAACATTATGGTTATTCTCTTTTAAAGGAAAAATTAAAATAAATGATTTTCCACTATCTAAACCACATATTAAACAGTATTAAGAATGCTCAAATCAATGGGGAAACCCAAAACTCGAGCTGAATGCCTAAATCAGGAAAAACAACCTCAAGATTAATCTCCAAATTGATGAGTTGTGAGCAAGGACTCAAGTACATTGTACTTACAATATTCTACAGAAAGATCTACATAATTCTGACATGAAAACAATATCAAAACTGGCATTTAACAGTTCACTCACTCACTCACTCATTCACGTTTCCTTTCAAGTCTAAAAGCAAGAACATTCTCCGATTGTCAAGAACATTCTAGACAACAAATAAACATATGTTTAATTGCTTTAAAATATATTCGACACTTAGAAAGTGTGCCTAACGGATATATTCATTTTAAACTGAATATTCAAAAGATTTTATCATCTATAAATTGAAGATCAATTGGAAGATGAAGACAAGAGTTCAATTTACAAATCTACCAACACTTGTTCAAATAACAAATCAAAAAAACTCTTCAAGCAAACTCCAACTCTCTTCACTATATCTTTGGATCGTTATTTACTGAGTTTGTCTTTCATTTTTCTCAAATAAGTATTGAGAAATTTCAAGATCCCAAATAGTTTTATCATACACATCATTTGTAACTCAAATCTATCTTTTATGTTAGATTGAGTGTGTTTGTAAAAATTATTTCAAGGCTGAAAGGTGATTGTAAAAATCATTTATAGGTTGAAAGGTGAAGATTGTAATAGATCAAGGTTGATTTGGATTAGTGGTGTAAAAACCAAGAATGTTCTCCATTTTGAACATTTAGTGAAAAATATCACGGTTGTGATGACTAAACATTACCCGAGTTCGGTGAACCATGATATATATTTGTGTGAAATCTCATTCATTTTCTCTATTTATTTCTAGTCTTTTGATTATCAAATTAAATAGATAAGTTAAATTGTGTGTTTTTCACTAACCAATAACGTTCTCCGTTTTCTATTTTCATAACCAAGATTAATATTGAGTTAATTTTGTTAAGTTTTTACAGAAAATTTAAAAAAAGTGAAATCACAATTCAAACTCCAATTTCTTGTGATTGACATTGCTACTTCAACAACTTCAATCTCCAAGAAATAACAAAGAGTGCCTAAGTCATTCATCTCAAACTGTTTGACTAACTATAATTTCAACTCATTGATTCCACTAACATCATCAACAGTAATAAAATATCCTCAACATACAAAGAAAGTATAAGTCAACTATTTGGTCTAAACTATCACTGATCTATTTCCAATTTGGTCATAAACTATATAAATGTACAAAGATTAAATAAATCCCTAAATTATTTTTAATCCATCAAGTTAATCTTTCAATTGTTTTAAAAGTATGATAAAAAAAATAATAGATTAAGGGCTAAATTGGTGTATTAATAATAGTTCATGACTATTATATATCAATTAAGTCAATATAAATATTCAAGATAAATCTAATTTAGTGAGTGAAAAAAAAATTCATATTTATGAAAGTTAATGTAATTAGTTTAAATAAAAAATTTAAAAGCATAAAAATTTGAATCCATATTTATCTGAATAATTTATACACAAACATAAGTTGATCATATGTCAATGCCATTATATCATAGACTAGTTTGCTCATAAAAATTACATTTTCATTAGACTAATTTGTCGGACATTAGTCTATGCACAATTATAATGAGGTGTTAGATCAGTGTAAAAGTTTTATGAACAATCTAATAATTTAAATTTTATGGAAAATAACATGTATTTTCATCATATTTATAAAATGAACATTGCTTTTATGAATTTATGTATTTTAATTTTTAAAATACATTTTTATGAATTACACTTAAAGTGGTGTTTGTTTCAATGACTTCATTATCAACAATCAAAAGTTTCTATAGTTATCTATGATAATATAAGAATCAATTTTGACTTTTAGAAGTCACTAAAGAATTTGGTTGAGTGTTGTGAAAAAACACTTAAATCTTAGGTTTAATTGCAGTTTTGGTCCTCCTATTTTAGCTAGTCCTCCTATTTTGTTTCTCCCTAATTTTGGTCCCCAAACATAATTCTGGTCCAAAATTTGATGAAATTTCATTTTTGAAAGCCGTATTACACAATTTATGATCATATATCTAGGTACAATTGTTAAAAATGAGATTTTGAGGCATGGTGTGACTTAAATAAATATAAAAAAAAAAATGAGATTTCATGAAGTTTTAGACCAAAATTCTGTTTGGGGGACCAAAACTGAGGAGAAACAAAATGGGATGACTACTTTCACGATTCAGCTAAAATAGGGGGACCAAAATTGCAATTAAGCCTAAATCTTCTTATTGTTTTGTAACAATGATTCAATGTATGGAAAGTCTATAGCTATAAAGTCTCATTTTAATAAGCTTCAAATTATTTATTTCAAGAGCTATCCAACATAAAAGTTGTATTAAACTATTAGCATTTTGATAAAATAATATAGGAGCATATATAATTGTAGAGCACATAAAAAGTGATAATTTGTTAGATGAACATAGGTACAAAATATCTAAAACTGAAAGTTGATATTATTCTACTTATTAAACACTACAACGTACATTTCATTCTATTTTTGAAACAAAATAAATGCGATTAAACTCTTGTCATTCCAACTATGCATTTCCACGAAGTTTTCTTGTCTTATGGTACAATGGTCGTGATTGCAAGAGTTGTAGTACTAGATATTAAAGCTCAAATTTCTTATTGAAATTCCTTCTAATAGAGAGTGGTAAGAAAAATATAAATAGATTATGCTTTTGTTTGGCCAAAGAACAACTATTACCACAATTATACAAACAACAAATGATTTTTAGTTTATAATCTTCTATTTGAAATATTATATTTCATAATCGAAATCAACTTTCATAACCAAAAATAATAATTTATATTTGAATTGGCAATAGAAGAAGTTAATGTTGGACTCTAACTATTTGAGTTATTCTTCACAATTAACTCCAACTAATACAATTGGACAAAAACACAAAACTATCACAGCTAATAATCTCATTATACTATTCAAAATGTAGATTATAATTTCTATTTTCACATACCAAAATCAAAAATTCATTGTCCTTTGAACACCTTTAGAACCATAATAGACTGTTACATTTTGATCATTT
>JBBPBR010000001.1:12772170-12789523 GCA_037974775.1 Cicer pinnatifidum
CTTTTAATTTTTCTCCTTCATCTATTTTCTTCTATATCTTGATCTTATTTTCTACTATATAAATTTCATGATTTATTCAAATATTATTCTTCAAATAATCATTATATAATTTATTTAATTAATTTTGATCTTACATATATGTATTGTTGACATATTTATATTTAAAGATAAATTTCATTGATAATATGAGTTGCTAAATCATTTTCTTGAAATTCTCAAGTTTTATTTCATGTGTATATTTTTGAACAATTTGTAATAATTAAGCAATTAAACATTTCATCTTATTTTGATTTTTTTTTATATAGTTTATAGCTATTTAAATAAAATATATAAGTATAATTTGTTGAATTTTATTTGTTGAAGGAAGTTTTGTGCTCTAATCTATTTATATGCTAAAGGTTGTTTTTGAGATATGCATATGATAATGCAAAACGTAAATTAAGTCTTTAGAATCTCTATATAAAGTTTTATTTTGAAGAAATTATTTTGAAAGATATGATTGTTTATTATTGATTTAAAGAGATTAGAATAATTGAAACACATATAATTGTAAATTTAAAATTTACAAATCATATTAAATTTCGTTGTTGGCAAGACCAGATGGAACATCTCAGATCTATTACGATGCAAAAAATAGTTACATATTTTTTATGTCATACATGTATTGAAGAGCCAAAAAAATTATTCAATTCAATAATTTTGTTTGTTATTAGTTTCCAAAAGAAGTTGACAATTTCAGAGAATGAGTCTCTCATATTTATAGAACGTATATGAAGTAGTATTTGTGAATCAATACACTAATCTTGTGAATCAAGTGGATTAATACACTGATCATAAACTAATAACAATACGTATGTTTGATGTCAACTCACAACTAGAAGTTTGTGAAATTATTGTGTTAACTAGTTTGACTAAGAGATATAAGTATTGAATGTTTATTGAATTTGATGTTACTATGAGTTTGTGAGATTGTTGTGTCAACTAATTTGGCTAAGACATCTCTTTTATCTAAAAAGAATTTGGAAAACATTGAATCTTTATTGGATTTGATGTTGAACATCATGTAACATATATTTATACACAAAAATGGACTTGAAGATCCATTATTTATACGTCTGAATTTAATTTACGACAAATATTTATGAAATCATAACTTTTAAGTTTTACTTTAGGGATATGCAATCACATATGTTGATATATTAATTTGCTTTAAAACAATATGTTAATATATGTAAGTCTTTCCTTTAATTTGCAAATGTTTAGTTGATAACCTAATATTCCTCATATAAGATATTATTTTAGATGTGTTGTGTATGTTTCAATTACTTCAATATAATACACTAAAATGGGTCATAAAAGAGTATTGAGGATAATATTAGAAATACATATTAGATATTAAATTTCCATTTATAATTGAGTATATTTAACCTATAAATTGAAGATTTGTTTACAAATGAGTTTGTTGATTATCATTTGATAAATTAGTATTCCCAATATTAGGGAGAAAGAATAAACAACTAAAAATGATTATTGAAATATATTGTTATCACATCTTGATCTTCGTACAAACTAGTTTGAACCAGAAGTTTAAAAGCTAATTCATTTGTAAAATTTATGAAACCAATTATCAATTGCTAATGTTCCAATCAAAATGTTGGATATCTAATATGGCTGAGAAGTCGGTTCCAAGAAAAAATCCTCAAATAAGAAAATGAGCTAAATAGAAAGATGACCCTAGTGAGGATATGAATATTCTAAAAGGGTAATTTGACATAACTGGTTTTCAGTTCCAAAAGAATTTATCAAGTACCTGAAACTGTGAAAATAGAGATATCTCAATAAATTAGGTCATGAGTCAATTATGATGAAACCAAAAGAAAATCAACATTGACAATATTTTTACATTATAATATAGTTATGTGATTATGATAATGAGATCATGAATTAAAGTCTATTAAAGATTATAGACTGAGAAAAGTTTAGAAAATAGAAAGAAGCAATAGAGTTGAATTAAGCTCATTTTACAAAGCGAAAATTTTTTGGACTTGAAGTCTGCACATATAAAGATGTCAATCTAATAAGATGTGATTGGTTTTTCGTGCAAATTGAAATACATATATTCAAAAGAATTGATAAAAGACTATCATTGATTTTGAAGAAACATATTTACTTGAAGTGAATTCAAAAACTTTTTCATACATGAAAGGTTCAATTTGCATATGATGAATGTGATGATAATCCTTGAAGGATTCTATTTTTGTAAGGCGTACAATTTAGGCTCTCGAAGAGATTACTTAATCGAAAGAAATAAGTCTCTTTATGCTCTCAAACAATCTAAATGCATATTGTATACTATTATTATCAAATATTATTAAATGAGGGATATGACAATGACATCATTTGTCCATTTTAAAAAAAAATATTAAAAATGAATTTAATATAAATATTATTTTTCCCTACTGGATTTTTCTAATAAGATTTTTTACGAGGCAATTCTCACATAGAAAAAATATTATACTTTTTTCTTTCACTAAGATTTTTTTCCATTGAATTTTTTTAATGCGATTTTACTGATGTATATTCTCAATAGACATCAAAGATGGAGTGATATGAATATTTATATTAGTGGATATTCATTTCTTTTAATCTTCTACAATCCTTAATATCTAGGGATGGCAATTAGACCCAGACCTAGTGGGTACCCGCAAAAAAAACCCACAATGGGTAGGGTAAAAACCCGCATAATGGGTATGGGTACGGGGATGGGTAATTACCCGCAAAATTAAGCAGGTATGGGTACGGGTACGGGTACTATAGTACCCGCCCCGCACTCGCACTTATATAAATATATTATTTATTTATTATATTAATATTTAGTTTAATTAATTGTTTTCCTTTATATTTTAATATCTATTAATATCATTGGACCATTACAATATTTATAATCAAATCAAAAGATAAACATTTGCAAATTTTTTAAGAATTTGATTATGATTAATAGTTAAATAATTGTGACTTTATAACTAAGAATTATATCTTATTAATTGTGTCTTTATAATTATACTTGCAACTTATAAATTGTTTTTACAGATCTCAAATAATATTGTCGTAAGACTTGCAACTTCATAAAATATTATTATGGATATTTGAATGTGTATTGTAACGAGTGTTCACTTGAAATGTTTTGAGTTAGAAAATATTTTGATTTATAATATTTTATGATTTAATTTATGATATATGGATAATTTTTAAATGGATAAATACCACATATAGTCCCTTAACTTAATTTCAGTTAACATTTTAGTCTTTTATCTTTTTCTTTCCTCCGATCTGGTCCTTTATTTTGATTTTAAGTGACAATTTGATATTTTATGTTTTAAAATGTCAACAATTTTATCCTTATTTTATGCAAAATTTCAAAAAATTCATCAAAAATTTCAAACAAAACACATAAAATTAATTATCATCCTCAATATAATGCTATTTCATCAAATTTATAACTTAAATCTTTAAATAAACTCATATTTTTATCTCTAACAACATCAAATAAAGAATGGCAAATATGAGTTTATTTGAAGATTTGAGTTACAAATTTGATAAAGTTTATTTTATATTAAAGAATATAACTAAATTTATGAGTTTTGTTTGAAAATTTTGAGTTTTGTTTGAAAATTTTGATGAACTTTTGTAAACAAAAGGATAACATTGTTAACATTTAAAAAAAAAAGATTAAATTGTCACTTAAAATTAAAATAAAGAACAAAATCGGGAAAAAAAAAAAAAGATAAAGGACTAAAACGTTAACTGAAATTAAGTTAAGGGACTATAGGTGGTATTTATCCTTTTTAAATTTAATCACAAAATAATATTTATTTATCGATTTATTTTAGTTAAAGTGTGGGTAATGGGTATGGGTACGGGCACTTAGGTACCAAGAGGGTAAGAGTACGGATATTAAAGTTGATACCCATGAGAATACAGACACGAGTATGGGTATTTTTTTAAACTGCGGGTATGGGTACGGGTACTATAGTACCCTACCCAAACCCTACCCACATAGAATACAAAAATAGGACTCCTAAAACATTATAAAGTCCACATAGAATACAAAAATTATATTATTCTCTATTTCAAAGTTACTTTCTTCTATATCTTACTCTCATTTAATTAATTTTATAGATTTTTTTTATAAAAAGTACTACTCATTCCATCTAATATTAATGAATCATGTGTAAAAAAAAAATTTAAATAATTACTCTTTTAATTTTTAACACAATTTAATAAAAATAATATATTATCTATTTTATTTATATGTTTTTTGTGAATCAATCAAATGGCACAACATAATTATTTTAGGACATAAAGAGTAATTAATAAACCCTTATTCCCTCAAAACTCATTGTAGTACGGCACTCACTCCCTTGTGTGGCCTGTCACGCTTTTTCGACATACCCCATGGTCATCATCAGATACTTTCGCTATTCCCCAAACTAACCCTATTTCTCACAAGTTTTTACTCCTTCTTCACAACGCGATCTAATAATAAACTGTCATTTACTTCATCACATATTTCACTTCTCACTATTTTCATCTTCGTTCTTTCATTCATTCATCAAAATTCGATTTTCAATTCATCGCCGACCACATTGTTTCATCGTTAATATTAAGGTAAGGTTGTCCCTTTTCTCTCTCTCTCTCTCTCTCTCTCTCTCTCTCTCTCAATTTCTATTTCAATTTATTTATCTTTTGATTTTTCATCAGCATTGCGAATTTGCGATTTTTGTAACCTAATCGACAATGGACGACAACAATTCCCAATCCGAGTCATCAAAATCAAAACCAGATCTAATCGATGAAAACTCTGAACTTTCCAATTCCAACAACGACGACACCTCGTTGGAGAACATCGTTCGGAGTTTCCAAGATTCAATGTCTGTAAGCAAAAAACACAAATTTTGGGAAACACAGCCTGTTGGTCAGTACAAAGATGTTGGAGACACAAATTTACCTGAAGGACCAATTGAACCACCAACACCATTATCAGAAGTGAAACAAGAGCCTTATAATCTTCCTAGTGCTTATGAATGGACAACATGTGACATGGATTCTGAAGAAACATGTAATGAGGTTTATCTTCTTTTGAAGAACAATTATGTTGAGGATGATGAGAATATGTTTAGGTTTAATTATTCAAAAGAGTTTCTTACATGGGCTTTGCGTGTTCCTGGTTATTATAAGAGTTGGCATATTGGTGTTCGCGCTAAAGGGTCAAAGAAATTGGTTGCTTTTATAACTGGTATTCCTGCTAGGATTAGGGTTAATGATAAGGTTGTTAAAATGGCTGAGATTAATTTTTTATGTGTTCATAAGAAACTTAGATCGAAAAGACTTGCACCTGTTATGATTAAAGAAGTTACTAGGAGAGTTCATTTGGAGGATATTTGGCAAGCAGCTTATACGGCTGGGGTTGTTCTTCCGACCCCGGTTGCTACTTGTCAGTATTGGCATAGATCGTTGAACCCGAAGAAGCTTATTGATGTTGGGTTTTCGAGGCTCGGTGCTAGGATGACGATGAGTCGAACTATTAAGCTTTATAAGTTGCCTGATTCGACGGTTACTAATGGGTTTAGGAAGATGGAGCTGAGGGATGTTCCTGCGGTTACGCGGTTGCTTAGGAATTACTTGGCGCAGTTTGTTGTTGCGCCTGATTTCGATGAAAATGATGTTGAACATTGGCTTCTTCCACATGAGGATGTTGTGGATAGTTACTTGGTTGAGAGTCCTGAAACCCATGAGATTACTGATTTTTGTAGCTTTTACACGCTGCCTTCTTCGATACTTGGGAATCAGAGTTACTCGACTTTGAAAGCTGCTTATTCTTATTATAACGTGGCGACTAAAACTCCGCTGCCTCAGTTGATGAATGATGCGCTGATTGTGGCGAAGCAGAAGGATTTTGATGTTTTCAATGCTTTGGATGTAATGCAAAATGAGGGTTTCCTTAAGGAGCTCAAGTTTGGACCTGGAGATGGACAGCTTCACTACTACTTGTACAACTATAGGATTCGTAATGCCTTGAGACCGTCGGAACTTGGGCTTGTGCTCTTGTAGCCTGCCTGATGTATGTTTTTTCAATTTTGGTTTTGTTATGCAATTTGGGAAAAAAAACCTCAGTTGTTTTGTTTTATTAGTAGTTTGTTGTTTGAACTCAACACCATTTATTGTTCCTTTAAAATATTGGCAATTTAACATATTATTGCAGGGTATGTTTGTGAGAGAGCTTATTTTTTGGTGACTTTCTGCTAATATGCTTACATTGCAAAATTATGTTGTTGTTATAGTCTGCTGCTTCAGTTTCCCTTTCGCTGTATTCTCACCGCATATTTCATTATGCGTTATCACTTTTATAAGTTGAAAGAACTTGCCTACAGGTATTCTAAAATTCTTTCTGTTGAGTTGCTGTTTGGCTGCATATGTTTTGTTGCTTATGAGTACGGCTGGCTGTTGGTTTTCTCATTTGATCATATTTGATCCATATCGGTGTTTAGGAGGTGTTGATGTCTATCTAAACAGGATTTTATTGGTTAATTTACTGTTTTCACATTGGATTTAGCAGCATCTACTTTTGATTTTTAGTAGACTTCATCATTAGGAAAGGTGTAAGTTAGCTCTCTATGCAAGGGATGTCTTTTATTAACAGGTTAGAAACAAAATCTCCTTAAAAATCACCCTTCCAACTGCTAGGTTAAAAGTAACTGCATAAAGGTTGTGCCTTGTTGTGAGGATCACCTAATTATTGATGTAAAAATGTTGAATTCGTTTTAGTTAAAAAATTAGTTTTAATTTATATCAAATAGTCGAGATTGGTAACTGTGTGATGTTACTGCTTGGAATTTGATTCCATGTCGTGTGGTGCCTGGTTAACTTTTTCGTTGTTGTATATTACCTTAGGTCCTACTCCTATATATAAAAAAGAAAGTTGGATAAACAAAAATTAACTTTGACTTGTCACCAAAATATTGGGATGAGAAATGTTCTGTGATGAGTTCCAAGTTTTTGTCCTATTAAACAAAAAAGAACAAGATCTTGAACAGTAATAGCCGGCCCGCAATGAAAAAACATTATTTGCACTATTCTATATGAAGTACACATTGTTGTGTAGTAACACTTCTGTAATCAATATTAACTAAATCACAGGTTTGAATTAACAAAACACTGTATGGAGCCTACTCAAATAAGCACAAAAATCTTTGTGCTAATGGAACATTTTTGGCATGAGCTCTTTCTGAGTTTATCCTCTTAATATTTGGTCTTTCATTGAGAGAGTTGACTTTTCGGCAAGTGCTATCATAAAGGGTGCTGATTGGTGGAGTGTTTTCATCAAATAAAGTTCATTGAACTGTCATTCAGTGATGTTTCATAGAGTGAAAGCCGACGTCAGTGATTCATAAAAAGCTCGAGTCAGTGCATATTTTACTGCTACATTGTGTTTGTGCTCGAGTCAGTTTGAATCCATTTTAAAACAAAAAATTATCTCATCTAAAATTAAATTACATTTTGGACGACATATTTTTTAAAATTTAGATCCAATTATTAATGATTTAATTTGGGATATCTACATTACAACTCTAAAACATATAATAATTTTATAAGAATCATATCAACAACAAGTGTCTTTAGAACACTTAAAGATTTTTTTTTTAGTATTTTCCAACATTTTGTAAAATAGTAGGTTTGATAAGAAAAAAAAATTAGCAGATTGGATGCAAAATATAACGTATACTACAATTTAAAATTTATAAAATTATAAAAATAAGTAGATTAAATTAAACTAATAAGTTTTATTATAAAAAAATATTAAAAAAACAACTAACAATCTATAAATGTAATATTTCATATTAATAAAAAGTTAAATATAATATTAAAATTTATGTATGCAATTTGATTTAGTTTTGAAAAAGAAATTCAACCTGATTTGTGTAATATTCCCAAAATAATATTCGATTTTACACTGTTTTCAATTTTTTTGAATTAATTTATAATTTTATATTAAATTATTGATATGTGAAAGTAGAGACTTTGCCCCATTATCATGGTCTTTTCCTCAAAAGTCTCTCATTTCATATGTACCTCAACATATGCTGCCTTGTATCCCAATGAGAATTTCGTGGAGTTGACATAAACTAACAATAAACTTAGTGCATTAAATGGATCTAAACGTGTCACAGTAAGATAGTTTAACTAATTTTAGAATAATACCTCTTTTGGATCTATTTGAAACTTTCCGTCATTTGCTCGGGGCAATATCACTACATGATCAAGGACATGGTTTCAAATACATGTTTACATGTAAATGTATTTTTAAAAAAACACTACTTAGTTAATTTAAATTAATATTAAAAAATTTCGTATTTTTTTGTTTTTGAAATTTTAAAGGGAAGAGAAGAAGCCCACTTTAACAAGAGTGTTGTTAATTCTATGTCCAACAAACTGAAAATATTTTTATCAAGAGAGTTGGTCTATTTTTCATATCTTGTCTAGCTCAGTTTGTCAAACCCTTTATATATTGGTCATAGTTTCAGGCGTTGGAGGAGGTCATAAAAAGCCCACAAAATTTCAAGGGATTTAGGAGGTCTATAAGTCTATTTTCAAAAAATAAAAATCAATAATTTTTTTAAAATAAAAAATATTTCAGTTTTTTTCAATTTGTTTTTTTTGTTCTTTCGATTTTTATGATATCTTAATCTAAAGTTTAATAAAACATAGCATATATGATATGATAACAACTACTTTATACAAGTTTAAGAGTTTTTATTAGACAAAATAGTAGATTTTAGTGTTTACAAGGGAGAATGATATAAGCGAATAAATTCACTATTACTAGTTGATTTATGGATTCATGGATCAACAAAGTAATGAATACAAACATAACATTCAAAGGTATATGCAAACATACAGTTTCAAATATAACAAGTAATCATGCAATCATCTTGAAAACAAGACCAATAGAAACAATTAGATAATCAATCATGAGATAATTTTGCAAGATTAAAAAAATTAGAATACTAAATTTATCATTCATATTTTCAGAAAAACCATGTAACCTGTTTCGAGTATAAATCAACATTTGAATGTGATCAAGAAGAGTGAAACTTTTGTATTTGGTAAGAACACGTCCATCAATACTAGAAGACTTTGATGCCACTGTGCTGATAGGAATACTTACCACATCTCGTGCCATTAAGGAGAGTACGTGATACTTTTTCTCATTAACCTTCTAGTAAAGACGTACCTCAAAATCTTCATAGTATTCTTCATCAACTTCAATCGACTTTTCTTCAAAATATACATCTAATTCACTCATCTCATTGTTAGATATAGGTTGATTCTAAAAAGTTTTGAAATCCTATAATGTATAGAAAATCAATATCATTCATTATCAATAATCTAAAAACAAGAAGAGTTGAAATAAAATAAAGTTAATTACTGTTTTATACTGTTTTAGGATAAAAACCCTCACACTTATGATTTTACATTTCTTAGTATTACTTCCCTCTCTAGACGGCTTCAACAATGAGATGGAATATTGGGATGATTGATTGAGGGTAACACTTTCATTATTGAAAATGCTCACTTAATAAAACACTCTAAATCTATCCTCCACATTCTTAAGCTTAATGTTGCATGTTGGAGCATCAAGGCTAGTGTAACAATACTTCATAAAGGGAACCTTCAAGAGCGTGGGTCAAGAATAACTTCAAAACTAGTACTACACTATAACAATTCCAATATTTGTCAAATTTTGTTTTCATATATGTAGACATCTTCTTTATAATATCATCAGATTTATCTTGGTTTTCTTCTAATATGCATTGTACTTTCCACACTTGCATACAAGTTTGTAGTTGAATATGATGATTCTGAGATTACTTTGGTGATTTTATAAAATGATTCTAAGAACTTCTTATCTGCCACCGGAAAAAACTCAAATATTTTTCTATATTTTAAGACACTTTCAACCATTAAATAAATGTTATTCCATCTTATAGACATCTAAGTTTAAAATTTGGAGATTTGACGTTTAATAAAGATGACTTTGAGATTCGAGACTTTTTTGAAGCTATAATTTACTAATATAAAAAGCTTACACCCAATAAGCCAATAATAACTACTCTATTCATTCCTTATAACTTGTCTTTATATTACTTATTATTTTGTCTATTATATTCTTAAATAATTATTATAGAGAAAAAATTATATTAAATGAGATACAAATTGTTAAAGACGTTATAGAAAACTAATAAACAATTTTTTATCAAATAAAAAAAGTTATTATTAATTTTTTTAATACATGTAAATAACTTTAAAAGGTAAATTGAAAAGGAACAGAACAATTATTTGGCAGTGGCGGCATCCTTGTGTTTTGGGAGTCAGAATGCATATACCAGCAATTTATAATTTTAAATTCTCAATGCATGCACAACTTCACAGTGCTCCAAAGTGCTGAAATTGATCGTGCTTATCTTCAAAATATTTTTAACTAAGAGTGGCTTTGATTTTGTCTTCATTCACAATCTCAAATACAATATTTACATGTGTTCTGTAAAAAAGAATTAAAAAAAAAAAAAGAAGAAGATGAATATGTGATCATATTAAATTTACTCAAATAGGAGATTCACATTTCTTATAATTTATTATGATCAAAATTATTGACATTTATTATTTATAAAAGATATAGATAAAATAAATTAAAAAATATAAATGTCTAAAATAAATATTTGATATAAGATAAAATACAATATATATATATATATATTATTTAAATAAAAAAAATAAAGTTGCAACAATATATTTTACAAAAATGAGTTGCTTTATGTTTTATTTCTTGCCTCTTGGCTATAAATAGAGCTATATTGTTAGGTGTGTTTGGCAAATACATCCTGAGTTAACAACAACAAAGGGAAAATGATGAATAAATCATGCACAACTATTGCATGTGTTTGGCTTATGAGTTTCTTCATTTTGAGTGTAGCTATACCTATGAAACCCCAATTGACACCAGATTTTTACAGCACAACATGCCCTGATCTTTGGAATATAGTTAGGAATGAGGTTTTGAATGCAATGAAAGATGAGATTCGAATAGCTGCTTCTTTGCTTCGCCTTCACTTTCATGATTGCTTTGTAAATGTAAGTTAGAGGAAATTATACTTTTACTTCTCATATGACAATATATATACATACATTTTTTTTTTTTGGATAACTACGGACTTTGATTCCCTATATTTAGAAAAGTACGCATTTATTAACGAAAATTGATCTAATTAATAAGAAGTTGAATCATGTCTAAGAAGAACGTGAGTTCCATTTTCACTTCTAACGTAATAATTAATTTGTTAATAGATAATTTTTTAAGTACTTTATATATATATATATATATATAATATGATAATTGTTGTGAAACTAATTAAATCAAGAACAAAATATTGCAGAATATAGATGAGAGAGGGGAAGAGAGAAAAAAGATGAAGAAATAATTAATAGTATTATTTTCTTATTATCTTTTTTTCTCTTTTTCTTTGTTCATCTATATTCTCATACATCTTGCTTTTGATTAATTTCACAACATGTTATCAACATAAAGCTCCAACAATAGCAAATCTAATCAATATATATTTTTTTCATAATTTTTTCTTGTTAATCTTTTAAATATATATCATGTTTATTTACTCTTATAAAAATTGTTTTATATATTATTTAGATCTATTATATAATTCTTGAAATTTTTTAAAAACATTCAATATTTATTCTCTATAAATTTCAAAAGAATTCAATATTCATACATACTTAAAATATTACACAATTGTATTAATTTAATTTTTCTTCTTTTTTCTCTGTTCCTCTCCCTCATCTATATTATCTTATATACTACTCTTGATTCGATTCATTTCACATCAATAATATTTGTTTGCTTTTGATCCCTATTTCTAGAGAAAATGAATCCTCATAATTAGGCATAGCAACGGGGCGGAGCGGGGCGGGGGCAGATTTCGCCTCCTCCACACCCGCACCCGACTAATCGAAGAAAACCCGTCTACGCCTCCGTTACATAGCGGGTGTAGAATTTAGGCACCCATCCCCGCCCGCAACGGGTCTCGGGTTTCCCCGTCCGCACCCGCACCCACTCATATTTTTAAAATTATAAATTTAAAAATTATATTTATTATAATAAAATAATAATTATTAAACAATAATAAAATTAAAAAATATTTTATATAGAGATAAAATTATAATTTTTAATATTTCAAAAAATATTAAATATATTAAATATGTACATGTATATAAAATTTAAAAATTATAATAATAATACTTGCGGGGCGGGTTCGGATGCGGGTGCGGGGTGAATATCATCACCACAAACCCGCCCCCGCCACCGAATTTTATTGTCGGGGAAAATCCGCACCCGCACCCGCACTCAATTAAAGCGGATTTTCCCCGCCCAAATCAAGCGGGTTTGGGTGGGTACCCGCGGGTGCGGATTTTATTGCCATCCCTACTCATAATCTTATTTTAATGAAATAAATAAAATGCAACGAAAAATTGTTTCAATAAAGTTTAATTAATGCGTAATTCAATATTGTGGGTCACATCATTCACTCTCTGTATTTTAATTAGTACAATAAACCGTAAATTTTAATCAAGAAAATAAAATTTAATCGAATTTCTCTTAGCGTTGCAAAGGACAAGTACAGATACAAATATAGGTACTAGCATCAAAGTTAATTAAAAAAATATGTACATATATTAATTTAACCTCGGTACCATATTATTATAATATTTTCCAAAATTCTTATACAAATATCTGAGTAGATGTCTCTATAAATCATTTTTATATATTGTTGGTACATAAATTGATATGCATATATTTCCTAATGTTTGATTTTTCCTTTTTATTAAAAAAAATTAATATTTGGGTGGCAGGGTTGTGATGGTTCAATTCTGCTTGATGGAGACGAAGATAGTGAGAAATTTGCTACTCCTAACTTGAATTCTGTTAGAGGATTTGAAGTGATAGATAAAATAAAAAATTCAGTGGAGCGTTCATGTAGTGGAGTTGTGTCATGTGCTGATATATTAGCCATAGCAGCCAGAGATTCCGTTCAACTAGTATGTTCATCAACTTCAATCTTTATTACTATATATTCATAACTCATACAAATAAATAAAACAAATCTCAATTTTAATTTTGGTGAATCAATATTACCTTAATTAATTAACTGTGATAACATTTTGCAGAGTGGGGGTCCTTTTTGGTACGTTAACCAAGGACGCAGAGATGGATTGGTCTCAAACAAGACTCTGGCAAATCTTGCAATTCCTTCCCCTTTTGACACACTAGATACTATCATTTCTAAATTTGACAACGTTGGTCTTAATCTCAAAGATGTTGTTACTTTATCAGGTATTATCTTATAATCAAATTTGAAACAATAGTTTTACAAACCTGTTTTGAAAAAATAAACTATTTGAAATCTCATTTGTCAAAAATAGATTATGGGAGACACATTTCATGTAATGTTAAAAAGAGAACTACCAACTTCAATAGAGTTTAATTTATGTAAAGCTATTATCAAGACATGTTTAATATTTATTAAACAACAATCATAGTTTAGTGCGAAAACCAAATAAACACATGGAAGTGCATATTTTAGAATCTATAACATGTTTGACCTATCAAAAATATTAGAAATATTTAAATTTATGTGTTGATAATCTTTCAACGCAAGTCTCTAAACATCTTGAAAAGATATACAGATGATGAACATTCGTTGACTTGTAGTTCTTCCTCAACCTCGAATCATTATGCTCTAAGCACTCTTGAGATAGGGAGAGACAAAGTACAATGTGTCTGGTATATTGTGTTGTATACTCGATATATAAGGTGATGGTCAAATAGGGTTTCCATTATTTTCAAATGACTATCAGTAACAACTATTTATATTTGAGTTCATATCAATTAATTAAATAATTAATCATCTAAATAAAAATCTAATAAGTTTTATTACTTAATTTGGTCACTAATCAATTAAGGATCCTAGTTGATAAATAACTAATATAATTAAATAAATATATGCAACCACAAAATAACATTTGAATATAATAATTAAATAAAATATTCCAAAAATCTCCCATTTTGGCAATATGTTTTAATAATTATATTATAATTCTTTAGGTGCACATTTGAATGTTATTTATCTTTAGATTTCTCATTTACAATCTGATTCATCTCATACATCAATAATGGAACCACCATGGTTGTCGTCACTGACATATAATGTGATTAAACCCCAATGTTCATCACATCAGTGTACTTGATGACATAGATTGATATGGACAAGTGACATATAAATTTCATGCAATATGATCTCTACATCATGTCTATTTTCAATTGGTCGAACTGAAATTTTTAGTGAAATCAAACTAAATTGCTTAAAGTGTAAATTTAATATTTGCACAGACGATATACGATATAAAAACGAGTATAATAATAATTCCATAAAAAAATTAAAACACAGAGTATATATCATAAACAAAAGTATAAAACAAAAAGAAAGTCTATATTGTAAACAAAAGTATAAATTATATCTCAAAATGTTATATTCTTCAACAACAATAATATATATTAATATATATGTCAATACACTTTATAAAAATTTGTTAAAACATTATGCAATTGACTTATGTCATAACATAATTAAGTGGTTTTTCAAAATTTTAACTATAAGTAACCAAGTGAAATAAATAAATAAACCATTTCTTGAATTAAGGTGTCTACACTTTACATAGACATCTAAAAGATCAAAATCAAACATATTAATGATATCCAAATTATAAGATCTTTGATTGTGATCAAAAACTCTATTGTTCTCTTTAATAATATTTATAGTTTCCTTTAGTAACAATTCAAACTTGAATTGCTCATGTCGAAAAATCCTATTATATAAGCTATTTCAAGATGTCTATAAATAAAATCACACATAAGACTAATTAGTGAGACTTAGACTATGTGTGTAAGGCTTAGACTTTTGGCTAAGCACTCAGATGGGGAGAAAAGACTAGGTTATATGATATTCTGGATTATTTGAGTCCATATAAATTAATTAATAATTGTTTTCAAAATTATTTTATAAACTTTTGAAAATAGAATATATAAACAGATCATTTAAAATAGTTAATAGATTGTTTTCAATTTATTTTTCACAAAAGAGCTTATGCAAAGTTTCTTGTCATTTCTCCTCCATTGTTGCCTAAGGGCTTAATCAACTATTTAGCCAAAAATTTATTTTGTCAATGTATCATTCTATCTAATCTTATATTAAGAAAAATAAAATTAATTTCTAGCTTACTTTTCCTCCTAATTGAATTTATTACCAATATCTTTTTTTATATATAATTGTTTCTAATTTTGTTTAGGTGCCCACACAATTGGACGTGCAAGGTGCACATTTTTTAGCAATAGATTATTCAACTTCTCTGGAACAGAAGAACCAGACAGTACCTTAGAAACTGAAATGTTAATTGAATTACAAAATTTGTGTCCACAAAATGAAGATGGGAACACAACTACTGTTCTAGACTCTAACTCAGATGATTTGTTTGATAACCATTACTTCAACAATTTACAATATGGAAAGGGTCTTCTTAGTTCTGACCAGATTCTATTTTCTAGTGATGATGATGAGGCAACTTCAACTACTAAAAATTTGGTCCAATTTTATAGTGATAATCAAAGAATTTTCTTTATGGAATTTGCATATGCTATGACGAAAATGGGGAATATTAATCCACTTGTTGGTTTTGAGGGAGAGATTAGGAAGGATTGTAGAGTGGTTAATTCTTAATGATGTATTTTATGGACAGAAATACAAGAGCTAGGAAACAAATGAAGCATCACAACTACTTCTTCCAATTGTTTTTATAAAAAATAATTGGATCAATAAAATATAATAATTTTTATCGATGAAATTCTCTCTATCTAAAAAGACATGAGGGAATATGATTTTTTTTTGAGCAATGATATTTGAACACAATTTTAAACACACATACAAACACAAATTCATGTGGTTCCCACATAGTATCTCTCTTCATTTAATTTCCCTCTTTTTTATTTTCCACACAATCTCTCTCTTCCTTTAATTTCTCCCTCTTTTTTACTTTTCCCTTTTTTATCTACCTTTTTTTACTTTTTTTTTATTCCTCTATAAAAATAAACTTCACATATTCATCTTTTTTTTCTTTCATAATTCCTCCTTTTTCCTTTTATTTACTTATTTTAATCAAAAAATTTATGAAGTAACTTGGACATTCTAATCAAACAAAATAAAAACTTGGTTAATGACTTAAAATAATATGGTTAATTCCTTACACAACTTGGTTAATGAATTTGAATAGAAACTTTGGTCATTCTAATCGTACAATATAAATTTGGTTAATGGCTTTAAGAAACATGGTTAATGTTGTGAACACTTTAGTTAATGAATTCGTACTGAAAACTTGGGCAATATAATCAAACACGATATAAACTTGGTTAATGACTTAAAACAATATGGTTAATTCCTTGCACAACTTGATTAATGGATTTGAACAAAATGTTTGGTCATTCTAATCAAATAATATAAATTTGGTTAATTGTTTTAAGAAACATGGTTAATGTTGTGAACAACTTGATTAATGAATTAAGAAAAGTAAACAGTTAAGAAAATATAAGAAGAACTAAAATAAAATAAAAATCTATTTTAAAAAATAAAATAAAAATCTAAGAAGTGTAAATTAGGAGAGTAATGTGTAAAAAATACAAGTGAAAAACAAAATCTAGGTCAACACAAAAATTAGCTGATTCATCCAAAAAGAAGAGAGAGAGAGAAAAAAAAAGAGAACGAGAGAGAAAGAAGATGGATGAAGATGAAAAGGAATAAAGAGAAGAGAGAGAAAAGAAAGAGAGAAGAGAGATAGTGTGGTGTTTAATTTGATTTTATTGTTAATCAATGAAGAGAGAGTAATAGAGGTGCATTAATGAAGAGAGAGAATATAAATATGTATAAATGTATACAGCGTATAGATATACAGTATTTGTGTTTGTATTTGTGTTTAAAATTGTGTTTAAATAATATTTCTCTTTTTTTTTTATTAGAGTGAAGTTCTATCGTAAAAAAAAATTAAGAATAGTGGTATTGTAATATAAAATTTGACATAAAATAAAACATGATCTTTCTGTATTTTATATGATATTATATTTGTATTTTATATTGTGTCAAATTTTATGTTTCAATAATATTATTAAATAAAAACTAAA
>JBBPBR010000001.1:12790924-12812723 GCA_037974775.1 Cicer pinnatifidum
AAAAAAAACAAACTTAAGAAAAAACTAAAACGTCAAATAAGATAAAATAAAACTAAAACAACATCACCATCTTCTTTGTTGTCGTAGCCTACAAAAATGGTACAATTAATTTGTTTTCGACTTAAAAGATTTTTTTTTTTTAAAGTACCATTTTGGCAAGGAAAGAAGGCGTTGTAATTCTAACACAAGAGAGTGGTAGCAATGAAATGGAACTTAATAAACATAAAAACCTTGATTTTCGATGGAATGAAACTTAAAGAAATTAAAACCTTTTTTTTTTTATGTAATGAATGTTTTTTTTGTTTCTTATGGTGGAAATTTAATAACGGAATTGAAATTAATGATGCTCCCTTTAAAAGTTTTGCAAATTAAAATGGATTATGTGTTGTTGCTGCTTCTGATTTGGATTCCCACAAGAACCTATTATTTTGACAAAATCAATTGAAGAAATAATCTAGAAATTAACAATAAAAAATCTGTATTGGATTTAGATTCTTGGATTGTATGCATTTAATTTGTTTTATGATCAGATGCAATTATGGGTTAAATTTCTTGTTTGCCTTTTTATCTAATCAACCATTTATTTTCAGTTTTTGCTTTGTTTTATTTTTAAAATTAAACTAAATTAATTGGGTTTTGTTATAAATGTATTAAATTAGTAAAACATGTAAATTTGTTTTAAAAAAAAAGTAAAAACATAAATTTAATATAATACGGTTGTCACATCACATTATAAAATTGACATATCAACAAAATTGAGAGTTGGATAACATGTTAGAATTTTTAAAAACATAGAGTTTAAAAATATGAGGTTAAAATTATAAATTGAACTAGGGACCTAAATTGTATTTAAGTCTAAACACTACCGTAATAACTTTAAATTAAGGACACCTAAATTGTATTTAAGACTAAATACTACAAGAATAACTTTAAATTATGGAACCAACAGCCATAAGGTAAGGCCTTCCATAGCCATCATGATTGTAGCCCTCAAAAAGCCATTAACAACACAAAACAAGGAATTTAGTTATCTTTCTAGCAACCAAAGCCCTAAAAAACCTTAATATTTTTGTCTGACGATCATAATCCTTAGAATGTAATGGCACATAAAAGAGGATAAATGAGTTTGCACATTTCGAACGTCCAAAGTGTTAAATGTAATTCAAAATGATTGTAATTAGTTAGTTAAAATGTAGTTAGAAGTTAGTTAGAAGTTGGTTTAATTTGTTGAACTAAATCAGTAAAACTGCTTCTATAAAAGCCAAGATCAATGTAATGCAGAATCAGATCAATCTCCAGACGGTAAGGATCAATCATATACTGAACCAAGATCAATCTTCAGACTACGAAGATCAACCTTCGTTTTCTGACTTTTCTATTTTACTCTCTTTTCTTCTCAATTTCAATTCCTCTCAAAATATACAACTTGTTCTAACAATTGACATCAAAAGTTTGGGTTCTAGACCTTGGGAAACACGAGTGCAAGTGTGAGAGGGAATCAAAATTGGGAAACACAAGTGTGAGTGAAAGAAAAGAAAGAAGAAATGAATGGAGGAGGATTTCCATCGAATTTGCCAATTCTGGATGGGAAGAACTGGGAGAGGTGGTCTGCATCAATGAGATCGTTGTTGGGAGCTCAAGAAGTGTTTGTTGGTGCGAATCCAACAGAAAGACAACAAACAACTTTCAAAGATTGCAAGAAAAGAGATTGCAAGGCATTGTTTTACATCCAGCAAAGTGTGGATTCAAACAATTTTGAAAGGATCTCAAAGGTATCTACATCAAAAGAGGCATGGGATATCTTGGTGAAGTATTACACAGGTGATGAAAAAACCAAGAAGATCAAACTTCAAATGCTAAGAAGAAAGTATGAATTACTGCAACTGGAGAATAATGAGAATGTGATTGACTATTTCAATCGAGTGCAGACAATCACTAATCAGATGAAAGCCAATGGAGAAGTGATGACAGAGGTTATGATCATTGAAAAGATTCTGAGGACACTAACACAAAGACACGATCACATAGTGGTGGCAATTGAAGAATCAAAGAATCTTGATACAATGAAGCTGGAAGATCTGCAAAGCTCCCTAGAAGCTCATGAATTAAAGTTAAAAGAAAGAGATGAGGCACACACACACACACATGCACTGCAAGCTCAGATCAGCAGGAAGTCCAATCAAGATGGAGTAAAAAACAAGAAGTGGAAGGGCAAGTCAAAATGGCACCAGAAACAGGATCAAGATGAGGAGGCTGGAGGCTCAAGAAGTCAGCAAAACAGTGACAATAAAAGCAAGAAACCATATGGCAAAAAGAAATTTGACGAAAGGAAGGTCCAATGTTATAATTGTCAAAAATATGAGCATTTTACAGATGAACACAGATCCAAGAGTGTACAAAGAGATGATGGTGAAGTTCAATTGGCCCAGGCAGATAGTTCTGACTCAGATGAAGTGCTGCTAATGGCATCTACAAGTATGGAGGATGACTGTCAAGGATTAAGATATCTTGACATAGGGTGCTCGAATCACATGACTGGCCATAAAGATTGGTTGGTAAATATTGATGAGAAAGTGAAGAAGGAAATCAGATTTGCAGACAATAGCACAGTAACAGCTAAAGGTATTGGCAAAATCTTGATTCAAAGAAGGGATAGCAAACAATCTTTCATATGTGATGTGTTGTATGTGCCAAATATGAAGAACAACTTGCTAAGCCTTGGACAGCTGCTTGAAAAGGGGTATTCTATGAAGACGGAGCAGGGTGAAATGAGATTGTTTGATGATTCAAGAAGATTGATCTTGAAGGCACCACTATCTAAAGAATGTTGTCAGGCCAAACAACACAAAAATGCATTCAAGGCTGAAGTGCGAACTCGATCTTCAAGAATGATGGAGATAATCTACTCTGATGTGTGTGGCCCTTTTGAAGAAGTATCAATAGGAGGTAATCATTACTTTGTATCATTCATTGATGATTTTACAAAGAAAATTTGGGTATATCTAATCAATAGAAAGAATGAAGTGCTTAAAATACTTAAAAAATTCAAGATAATGGCTGAAAAACAAAGTGACCTTAGTATGAAAATCATCAGAACAAATGGAGGACGAGAATACAACTCTCATGAATTCCATGGTTTGTGTGAAAAAGAAGGGATATTGCATGAAGTAACTGCACCATACACTCCCCAACATAATGGCACGACTAAAAGGAGAAACAGAACCATAGTGAACATGGCTAGGAGTATGTTAAAAGGGAAGAAAGTGTCTCATAAATTCTGGGGAGAAGCAGTATCAACTGAAGTGTACATATTAAATAGGTGTCCAACCTAGAGACTGGGCACAAGGACACCTAAAGAAGCTTGGACTGGAAGAAAGTCAATTGTGAATCACTTGAGAGTGTTAGGCTCATTGTGCTTCAGGCATGTATCAGCTCAAAACAGGAGAAAGCTTGATGACAAAGCTGAACAAATAGTGTTGCTAGGTTATGATGCCACTGTGGCTTACAAGTTATATGATCCAAACAAAAACAAAGTAGTGATAAGCAGAGACATACTAGTGGATGAATCAAGAGGTTGGAACTGGACAATGAATGCAATCAGCCCAGTCATACCAACCAGACTAGCCAGTAGTGCAGTAGCAATTGAACTGACTGAGGACCAGCCAGTAGAGGTAGCAGACCAGCCTGCTTTTGAACCTGTGAGGAGATCAACAAGAGCTAAACAACCTTTAATCATATTGCAGTCATATGAAGTAACATCTGACTCAGCCATCAATGCATATGGAGAATTAAGTCATTTTGCCTTGCTTGCTGAATCAGAACCAATAAGTGATGAAGAAGCATTAATTGATCATAGATGGATAGCAGCAATGGATGAGGAGCTTGAAGCCATAGAAAAGAACAAAACATGGGAGCTGATGACCCTACCAGTGAACAAAAGGCCTATTGATGTGAAATGGGTCTATAAACTAAAATTTAAACCTGATGGGCAGATTTCAAGGTACAAGGCCAGACTTGTAGCAAAGGGATTTTTGCAAAGACATGGGATGGACTATGATGAGGTATTTGCTCCAATAGCAAGAATTGAAACAATAAGAATGGTAGTTTCAATTGCTAGCTACAAAGGTTGGTCTATGCATCAATTGGATGTTAAATCAGCCTTCCTCAATGGCTCATTAGATGAAGAAGTGTATGTGAAGCAGCCCCCTAGATATGTGAAAACAGGCAAATAAGATCATGTTTACAAATTGAAGAAAGCCTTATATGGCCTGAAGCAAACACCTAGAGCTTGGAACAAGAGAATTGACAGATTTCTCATAGAGCAACAATTTGAAAAGTATGTGAATGAGCAGGGAATGTATGTCAAGAAGGGAGCAGCAGCACCTGCATTGCTGATATGCCTCTATGTTGATGATTTACTGCTAACTGGTAGTGATGAAGTGAAAATCAGTGAGTTCAAATTCAGAATGGAAAAGGAATTTGAGATGACTGATTTAGGCGTGCTGGCATATTTCTTTGGTATTGAATTTGAAACCAGAAAAAAAAATGGAATTTTTATGCATCAAAGGAAGTATGCAAGTGATGTATTAAAAAGGTTTAAAATGCAAGATTGCAATGGAAGCAGCACCCCATCAAAATCAGGGCAAGTGCTATCCACAGAAGGCAATGATGAGTTGATTGATCCTACAACCTTCAAGCAAATTGTAGGATCCTTGAGATCTTGTGCAACACTAGGCCATATATCTCATATAGTGTTGGGCTGATTAGTAGGTACATGGAGAAGCCTATGACATCACACTACATGGCAGCAAAAAGGATATTGAGATACATAAAAGATACCATTGAACTGGGTCTGCTGTATTCCTCAAAACTAGATGAAAAGGAAGTTGAATTCATTGGCTTCACTGATGCTGATTGGTGTGGAGATATGGATGATAGAAAGAGTACCACGGGCTATGTATTTACAATCAATAACTCACCAATATCATGGTGTTCAAAGAAGCAAAGCATAGTAGCATTGTCCACATGTGAAGCTGAGTATGTGGCTGCATCCATGGGAGCATGCCAAGCTGTGTGGCTGGCAGAATTAATGGCAGAACTGGGACTGAGAAGTAACAATGCAGTGAAGATGAAGATAGAAAACAAATAAGCAATAGACCTAGCAAGACATCCAAGTGTTCATGGGAGAAGCAAGCACATAGAAACAAGATTTCATTTCCTAAGGGATCAAGTAATGAAGGGCAAGATAAAGCTGGAGCACTGCAATACAAATGAACAAAAGGCTGACATCTTAACCAAAAGCTTGAAGAGAGTGAAGTTCCAAGAGATGAGGATTAAACTTGGATTAACTTCAAATTGAATCACTTTTGAATTAGGGAGCATGTTAAATGTAATTCAAAATGATTGTAATTACTTATTTAAAATGTAGTTAGAAGTTAGTTAGAAGTTGGTTTAATTTGTTGAACTAAATCAGCAAAACTACTTCTATAAAAGCCAAGATCAATGTAATGCAGAATCATATCAATCTCCAGACTGTAAGGATCAATCGTGTACTGAAGCAAGATCAATCTTCACACTACGAAGATCAATCTTCATTTTCTGACTTTTCTATTTTCCTATCTTTTCTTCTCAATTTCAATTCCTCTCAAAATATACAACTTGTTCTAACACAAAGCACTCGTTACTAACCATTGGTCATCCAAACGTTAAATAGGGCACTAAAGTTGAAATTTGAATTTTTTGTTGATGACCATAACACTCGTTAATGACACATTTGCTTACTAGCAACCAAAGCTCTCAAAAAACCATGATGTATAAAGAAAATTTGAAAATTTTATCATTGTCGAATGTGTTAACTCTATAAAACCATAACCATTGTCCAATTAACCATTGTCCAATTATGAGGACCAAAAGCCTTATGGCCTAAAACAAATCCTCAATAGAATGATTGTGTTTCTGAATATCAAAACTCACGATAATGTTAAATAAAAGAACACATTTATATTCCTCCCTCCATTCTAATTTTAGTTGTATTTATCTTCAATAGTATGACCAATATAATTGTTCTTTTTAATATCGTTATCTTGTATTTTTCATTTGTGACATCATAATCCTCAAAATAATATATATATATATATATATGTATATAGTTTATAGCATATTTTTATAAAACTTTATAGAGGGTAAATACAAATTTTTTCAAAGGAACAAAAAAACTTTTATGAGTTATTTATGATATCATATTTCTCAATATAGACATGAAACACTTCAGACTTTTTTCCTCTCATAAGATAACGCAATCTCAATAAATTTGATTTAGCTATAATTTCTTAATTTAATTCAAAAAACTACTTATAAGGCTTTTATACAAAAGTTGTTTTAAATTAAATAAGTAAAATACAACTTATGACTCTCACTCCCGATATCACCTATTAGAGTGAAACTTCTCCTAAACTTGGACTTCAAGACTCATTAACGTGTAATAACTACGATTTCACAAACGTGTGATCAAGTAGGTCAAACACAAACAACGAAGAAGGTAAGTTTTGAAATCATGTTAATAGTACAATATAAGTAAGAAGAACACATAAATAATCCTAATAGACCGTATCATAATCACATCATGATATATCAAAATATTCAAGAAAATAATATCATATTATAACATCAAAGTAACTCAAGTAAAATCATTATCTCATTATAATATACATCAAATCATCTAAGAAAAATTATTATCACTTTTGAAACACATTAATTACAACAAAACAATCACAAGAAAATGCAATGGTATGCATGAGCTTAGACTTTACTTTCTTCATAATTTGATATTATTCTAACTCTGACGTAATTCATTAGGAGGCTTGATACTATGCCATCACGTGAGATGACAAACAATTCAAATTGGTCATGTCCTCATAGATCCCTTCAACTCAACCCGAGACACATATACACGTGAGATGCCACCACATGTAGATACTATGCCACCACGTTTAGATATTATGCCACCACGTGTAGTATGGTAGCTCCTGACATTTGGAGGGTTACCTCCAAGTTACCTAGGAATTCCCTACCCGAATACCTTCAAGGTCTAACAATATTGCATTAAGGGTCAATAGCAGACCGCAACGATCAGACTCATTCAACTATATTTCCCCAAAATCTCTAGGTTTGTTAGGCCCTATCTACATGATGACAAAATAATAACCACTTCAAAAAATTTCAACATCTATTTTCTCCCATTATTGGCCTAGACTACTCTATTAAGATCACAATATTTAGCACAAGTTAGAATCATCACTAATTCATCAAATATGGGTGACATCAACATACTCATCATTTTTTTAATAACATCTCAATCGTCAGTCATCATCGCCATCATATATTATTATGTCAAACAATACATTCTTCAAGGTTTATCATCACATCACAAATTTATAGTATCACTATCATCAATCATACATCATCACATAAATTAATGTCATATAATGCATCCATATTTTATTATCACCTCATATAAACTCATCTAATCAAACATATGCACACAATCCATTCAGCATCCAATATCACAATAATATCAAATACCACACATTCAACAAAATTAAATCAATCAACACCTTATAAGTGTAGGTAAAATTAAAAAAAAAAAATCCATGGTAAGTTTCGTTCTCATCATCGCTTTCATTTTTCTTCTTTCCTTGCTTGTGTCACTTCTTTTTTTTTTCTGAGTTCTCTCTATTTCTTTCATAACTTTTTACGGTACTTTGTTAGAGCGCCAATGCGTCAAAACCTCATTCTCCATCGTGGTCTTCTCCTTCTTCATGATTGTGTATTATTTTTCCATGTACTTCTCAGTAATCAATTAAAAAACTAAAAATCCCAATTTTAATTTGAAACCCTAACTCTTCCTCTATCAAAAACCCTAATTTTAGAAAATCCATCCACCTTTTACTTCAGAAAAAGCCTAATTTTTTTTATGTTATTTGTTGCTCATAAGTTTCAAGATAAGACAACATATGTGAAGTAACACCGTTGATTTACAAGAAAGGGGGGTTTGAATTGTAAATGCACCTTTTAAAAATTCCTGCTAAAACTTAAGAAAATAACTCAAGATTGATCTTGGTTATGAAAACAGAAAACGAAGAACGTTCTTGGTTTTAGTTGTAAAATAGAGAACGTTCCTTGATTAGTTTTAAACAGAAGATCAGTTTATCTCTTATCTTAGTTAATCAATATGGTACAACAAATAAAGAGATAGGGAATAGAATACCACACAAAGATTTATCCTGGTTCACCAAATGTGGGTTACGTCCAGTCCTCACGCTGTGAGATTTTCCACTAAGTGTTTAAAACGAAGAACCTTCTTAATCTTACAACACCTAGTATAGATCAACCTTGATCTATTTCAGCCTCTATTACTTTCCACCTAGAAAGCAATGACAACACCTATCTAACCTTGATAGAAAACAATCTTAAACAAACTATAAAGAAACTCTTATAGTTTGAGTTTTTACAAATGGATTGATTTTGACAGAATCTGATATTGCTCAACTCTTGTTTGAGAATAGATTCTTTACAAAGGATCTAATGATAATTTCGCAAATTGATATATGAATATGTAACAGCAGCTGTTTCGCGAATTGCAGAAAATGATATTGCCTCTGTTTTGCAGAATTTCAAGCTTAAGTGTGATTGTATTGTGAATTACTCAGTGCTTGAATTTCTTGCTTTCATACTTGATTAAGGCCTTCTATTTATAGGCTGAAGATGCACTGGATAAGTACGAAAGAGCTGTTGGAGAGGCTCTGCTTTTTTCCTGGTTTTAAGGCAGTACTTTAATCATGCTATGACATAGCCTTTTTTTTACTTTTGGTTTTTGCATTTAAAGCAGTCCTGTACTTTTCTGACAACGTCCTTGATGTTTCTTCATTGTTCTTGGATGATACATTCTCCATCTTGAGTCTTGAGTGCAGCTAGACAAGATTGGAGAGGAGTTGCAAGCTGAAACAGAGCAGGTTGTAGTTCTGCTGCTGCTGTGCAGAAAACGGAGAACAATAAACCTTCTTGGTTTTTAGAATGAACGTTCTTGAGCATAAATAATCATTCTGGAGTTCTCGTTTTAATTGTTATGGATTTCCTTTGTAATTGTCTTGTCATATGTTAAGATTGATTGAGCTTTCTTGACATTTGAATTTTTGGAGTTCTTCAAGCTGCCATGAATTTTGTCCATCTTTGAGTCCTTTTAATTTTGAGATCAAATAGCCTTTTTGAGCTTGGATGAATCCTATTTGTTCCTTGCCATGTACTGATTAAATATGGGTGAATTTCATGGGCAGATTCTTTGTTAAGAATGTAGAAAGGTTTGATCAATATGATGTGATGATCAATTCTTGAAGCTGTAGATCATTCTCTGTTTTGAAGCAGAATGATCTTGTTGCTATTTCCTTTGCTTGATTCTGTTCTTAATTAAATTTACTCAAAAGCACCAGTTAAATTAACATAACATTTTAGAATCATGATTAACTTTTTTAATTAACCTTTGTTTGTTTTCATCAAAACTTTAAATATAGAGTTTGTCTCAACAATATGTTTTTGACAAATCAATTTTGTGACGTACATTTTAGTTTACTTGCAAAGTATGTTATGACATTGGAGATTCTTGTTTACTAGATTCCCTTATTGATATCAATTTTTTCTCATTATTTAGGAAGCATATTGAGCTAGATTTTCATAATGCATATGTTAGTTACTTTCTTATTCTTATTTCAAAACTTCACAGCCAACACTTTTATTTCCCCTGCCTTCTTTTAGCAAATCATAATTAACAACACGTTTGTGTCATTATTTGGGGAGCCAATTGACGAGGTTATATATAGAAGCAATGTATCTTTATCATTGAGAATTTAGTAATGAAGTATGGTGTTTGATTTTGCAAGTTCCATTTTGTATTGATTGTAGCTTAACAAGTTGCTAGTGTGCCTTGTTTTCCTAAAATTTGTTACACTATCATGTAGCTTAACAAATTATTATTCTTATTCTTATTTCATGTATTATATAACAACAATATATTGTTGAAGTTTAACACATGAATGATTTTTTTTACATGATTTATCCATGATCTAATGGTTCTTCCTTTCAATGGCACACCACTCTACATGTTTCTCCCACTCTGTTTGTGTTTTGAGATCTAAATAAGCATATAATAAAATAAACATACATATACATATACATATACTAGTTTGTGTGTATTTTGTTTATAATCATATTGTATCTTATATTAATTTTTTGTTTGTTTCCATTGTGACATTTAATTTATTAAATAGTTTGCTCACAAACTTGAGTATTTCTAAATGATATTACATATTGATGCTAAAAAATCTTAGGTAACCAACTCTACATACACATGTTACTTTAATCACTCACTTTGTGTAGATACATGGGTGGATATTAGCAAAATTGTATTTATTTATCTATCTTGCTAATCTACCTTATTGACATATTTATCCAGTCTAGATCTGCAGGACTACTTCTCTTAGGCAATTGCATGTTTAATGTGTCTTCTCTTGATAAACAATAGATTGATTCATTTACTTGTTCATTTTTTATTTGTTGACTTTCAAGTGTTGTTAGAGTCAAACGGTTTGTGGTCTCTTTATTTTTGTGAAATACAAGGTAAACTTTACTGACAAAATATATTGTCATACATGAAAATTCTAATATTCCAAGAAACACACTGGTATGTCTCTGGTTACTAGAGGGAATTCATTAATAGTAAGTGGTTATAAATTATATAATATGGTTTATTGCTTGTGATTCCCTCACCCTTTCCTGTCCAGCATTTTGGTTTTGCTTCAATTTTCATTTAGGAAACTCTTCTAATATAAATTTGGTGTACTGCTTGTGATTTCTTAGGTTAATGTTGAACATATGGATTGTTTTCCCACTTAATTTGCAGGTCAAGAATATTATGGCAACAACGAAAATGGCCAGAAGTCTGAAAATGAAGAAATTTTTTCATACATGATTGTATTAAAGATGTATGTTTCTTGCATTAGTATTCAGTTAATGTTAATTAAATAGCATTTAATGTATGTGGTTCTTTCAAGATCTTGAGTTGGTGTTATTATGTTGGTCAATGTATCAAAAAAAATTCTACCTAATTTATTGATAAACACGTTTTTATCTATATCACCTTACACTTTCAGGGAAAGTCTACAATTATAATTGGATCATTGACAATGGAAACATTATTTACAAAGAGGTAGTTGATGGGGGAATAAACACAAAAATGCAATAACAAGTAATACGCAGCGGATATAAAATTCCTCTAACTTGCAATAACTCGTGAGGAGCGACAACAAATGTATGACAGCAAATTAATCAAAATAAAGAATGTAATGAACTCCGATATTTTAACGTGGAAAACCCCTCAATGCAATGGTAAAAACCACGACTCGTCCAGACCAAAGAAATAGTTCCACTATAATCAAATAAGGATACAAGAGAGTCGCAAAATGATGCACAGAGTGTGCCTCAATAAAGCCTACAAATGAAAAACAAGAAGAAGAAAAACACCAAAAACCTGTTGTTGTGTGAGCACACTTTCTCCCTCTCTGAACGTCGTTTCGCCGATCCGACCGTTGAAAATGAAGACCTGAATGTTGCGAACCTGTTGTCTAAAAAGCAGTCAGATCCAACGGTTAACAAATGCACAATCAAAGTTTTTCTGAGACTGATTTAACAAAAGCGGGAATAGGGTTACTCCTCTCTTTTCTCTTTTGATGGTTGTCTTTTCTATCAAGTTAGTCTCTCTTGTAACCCTAATTAGACCACTCTACACATAAATAAGTGAGACACATGGACTAAAATATTTGGGTCTTTCTCCACATAAGAAGGGATCCCATACCAAACATATCACCCCCTCATAACTATGTGGAGATAATCGTCAGACCTGCGATATCACAACCAATTTCAAACTTCCCTCTTGATAATGCTTTAGTCATCATATTAGAACCATTATAATCAATATGAACTTTAGTCAATTCCAACAACTTAGCTTCCAAAACATCACGTATCCAACGATACCTCACATCAATGTGTTTGGACCTGCTATGAAACGTCGAATTCTTACCAAGCTGAATAGCACTTTGACTATCGACAAATAATACATATTTGTCCTGAATAAAACCAAGCTCCTGCAAGAATTTCTTCAACCAAATCAACTCTTTGCATGCTTCAGTAATGGCAATGAAATTTTCCTCAATTGTAGACAATGCTACACATTTTTGTAATCTAGACTGTCAAGCCACAGCTCCATCTGCAAATTTAATCATGTAGCCTGAAGTTGACTTTCTCGAGTCAATATTTCTAGTCATATTTGAGTCGGAGTACCCCACCAAAATAGGTTTGTCACCTCCAAAACAAAGCCTCATACATGTAGTACGACGAAGATACCTCAAAATCCATTTTACAGCATTCTAATGCTCTCTACCTGGATTTGACAAAAATCTACTGACTGTACCAACAGCATGCGCAATATCTGGTCTTGTACACACCATTGCATACATCAAACTACCCACAACAGAAGTATAAGGAACTCGTTCCATGTCTCTGTTTTCATCTTCACTAGAAGGACTTTGTTTAGAACTCAACTTAAAGTGGGCAGCAATAGGAGTACTTGCAGCCTTAGAGTTTTCCATCTGAAACATTTGCAACACTCTCTCAATATAGTGTTCTTGTGACATCCAAAGTTTCTTCTCCTTTATGTCATGCATGATTCTTATGAAAAGAATCTATTTAGATGCTTCCATATCTTTCATGGCAAAGGACACGCCCAATTGCTTCTTTAACCTGTCAATCTTGGAAATGTTTTTCCCAACAATAAGTATGTCATCAACATATAATAACAAGATAATGAAATCATCGTTAGAAAACTTTCTAACAAATACACAATGGTCAGAAGTAGTCTTCATGTATCCTTGGTCAAATATAATAGACTCAAACTTTGTGTACCACACTGCCTTGGAGCTTGCTTCAAACCGTATAGACTCTTTCTTAGTCTACAAACATAGTCTTCCTTGCCTTCAACAAGAAAACCATCAGGTTGCTTCATGTAAATTTCTTCCTCCAAATCACCATGAAGGAAAGTCGTTTTTACATTCATTTGCTCTATCTCTAAGTCAAGAGTAGCTGCCAAACTCAACACAGTTCTAATTGATGACATTTTTACTATAGGTGAAAAAATCTCATTAAAATCAACACGTTTTCTTTGACGGAAACCTTTCACCGTTAAAATGGCTTTATACCTCAGAGACCTTGAGTTACTCTCAATTTTCACTCTATAGATCCACCTGTTTTCCAAAGCCCTTTTGCCTTTTGGCAATTTCACCAAATCATAAGTGTGATTATCATGCATTGCATCCAACCACTTTTGACTTTCTTCACTCTCCATGGCCTCTTGAAAACACTCAGGTTCCCCTTCATCAGTCAAATTCACCTACTCGTTAGAACCATACCTTGTAGATGGTTGTCTCTGCCTCTTAGACCTCCTGAGTTGGGTTAGAGATGATTCAAAAGCATCACTATGATTCTCATCGTGTGGCAACTCATGATGTTCACTAGTTGAAATATTTACCTCATCTCTAAGTTGATGATCATCACCACAATCATGTGGCTCATCATTCTCAACATTACCATCATTAGTATCCAAATCAGGAACAGGTGACCGAGATGGATCACCATCAGCTAAGACGTAATTTCTCTCAGGTGTAGTCTTCTCCACCTTATCAATGTCTTCAATAGTTTGGTCTTCCATGAACACTACATCACGACTTCTGATAACCTTTTTGTTTATAGGATCATACAATTTGTAGTCAAATTCATCCTCGCCATAACCAATGAAGATACACTACTTTGACTTTGCATCCAACTTGGATCTTTCATCATTCAGAACATGCACAAACGTCTTGCAACCAAAGACTCTCAAGTGATCATACTTGACATTCTTGCCAAACCATACCTTGTTTGGTACTTCACTATTCAAAGCGACAGTAGAAGTAAGATTAATAGCATGCACCACCGTGTACAATGCATTACCCCAATAATGTTTAGGCAACTTAGCTTCAGAGAGCATACACCTCGCTCTCTCAACAAGTGTTTGATTCATCCTCTCTGCCAAAGTATTCAGCTAAGGAGTTTTAGGAGGAGTCTTTTCATGTGCTATACCATATTGTTTGCAATAGACATCAAAGGGTCCACAATACTCACTACTGTTGTCAGTACGAACACATTCCAGCTTCTTGTCTGTCTGCCTCTCAACCAAATCATGAAATTGTTTAAATTTCTCCAACACTTGGGTCTTTTGTCTTTAAAACATAAACCCATAGTTTCCTGGAACAGTCATCAATAAAAGTAACAAAATATAGTGCATCACTAAAGGGCCACAAACATTAGAATGCACCAACTAAAGCAACTCTGACTTTCTAGAGGGAGGATGCCTTTTGAAGGATACTCTAGTTTGTTTACCAATCATGCAGTGAGAACATTTCTCCAAATCTACATTCTTCAATCCTAGAAGCACATCATTTCTAGCTACACAATTTAACCCGTTTTCACTAATATAGCTAAGCCTTCGATGCCACAAAGATGATTCCATATCCACGACATTCACATTATCTTTTGCAGCCAAAGCTTTTGTCCAATACAGCTTACTAATTTTCTCCCTTATAGCGACAACCAAGCTACCTTTACTTAGTTTCCACTTTCCAGAAGCAAAATGAATATCAAAACTACTTTCATCGAACATATGCACAAAGATCAAATTAAAGCGAACATCTGGAGCATGTTTGACTCCTTTAAGCAACAATTGCATTCTCGTGTTGGTTTGCAAGCATACATCACTAATACCAATTACCTTAGATATACCATCATTACCCATCTTCAAAACTCCAAAGTCACCTGAAGTATAAAATATGAAGAACTTCTTCTTCGGTGTAACATGTAGTGTAGCACCACTATCAATTATCCACATGCTCTCATCAGATACAAGATTAATTGACTCATAGTCACGGAGAATAACAAGAACATCACTAATAGCATTAGTAGCACGGTCATCATCACGACCCCTTTGTTTCTGCTTACCCTTATTGCCTTTGTTCTCCTTTTTCCACAGAAAAAAATTCTTCTGTATGTGCCCCGTTCTATGACAATAATGACACTCTATATTTTTGTATCTAGACTTGGACTTGCTTCTGCTATTTTCTCTACCACCCTTCGGTTCTTTTTTCTGACTTTGCCCCCTATTTTCAGTGACAAGAACTTTAGATTGAGATGAAGAACCCTATGCCTTCCTTCTCATCTCCTCATTCAAAACACCACCCTTAGCCGTTTCCAAAGAAACAATACCATTAGGAGTTGAACTCGTTACAGAAACCTAAAATATCTCTTAAGACTCTGGTAAAGATAATAGTAAAAATGGTCCCAATAGTTCATTATCAAACTTGATACCCATTCCAGACATTTGATCAAGGAGCCCTTGAAATTCACTCAAGTGGTTCGAAATAAACGCTCTCTCCTTGTACTTCAAACTTATGAAAATATTTAGTAAGAATAATTTATTATTCCCTCATTTAGAGGCAAACAAAGTCTATATCTTATCCCACATAGTTTTTGCATCTGTCTCATTAGCAATATGATTATAAACATTATCTTCTACATACTGTCTAACAAAACCACATACCTGTTGATGTTCAAATTCCATTCTTCTGTAGATTTACAAACCAACTTTTTAGAAAAAATACGAACATGCATTTTCTTAACAAATAATAAATCTTTCATCTTGCCCTTACACAAATGGTAATTAGTACCATTCAAGCATACCATCTTTATATTCATATTTGTCTCCATCCTTCAAGCAAGTCAGATAGTCCTTCAACCAAGATCTCTGATACCACTCTGATGGGAATAAACACAATAACATGTAATACGCAGCAGATATAAAATTCCCCTAACTTGCAAGAACCCGTAAGGAGCAGCAACAAATATATGGCAGCAAATTAATCAAAATAAAGGACGTAATGAACTTTAATATTTTAACGTGGAAAACCCTTCAATGCAAGGATAAAAACCACGGATAGTCCAAACCAAAGAAATAGCTCACTTATAATCAAATAAGGATACAAGAGAGTCTCAAAATGATGCACATAGTGTGCCTACAACCAGCCAAAACAAAAAAGCAATAAAGCCTACAAATAAAAAACAAGAAGAAGAAAAACACCAAAAACCTGCTGATGTGCGAGCACGGTTTCTCCCTCTCTGAACATCATCTTTTCGCCGATCCGACCGTTGAAAACGAAAAACTGAATGTTGCAAATCTGTTGTCCAAATATCAGCCCGATCCAACGGTTAACTAATGCGCAATCGATGTTTTTTGGAGACTGATTTAACAAAATCCGGAATAGAGTTACTCCTCTCTTTTCTCTTTTGGTGGTTGTCTTTCCTATCAAATTAGTCTCTCTCTTGTAACCCTAATTAGACAACTCTCCACCTAAATAAGTGAGACACATAGACTACAATATTTGGGTCTTTCTCCACATAGGAAGGGAGCCCAATACCCAACAGTAGTTGAGGCTACGACATAAGTTTTCTTGTAAATTGTGTATATTTTGTTTGTGATTAATAAACTTGAATTAATTAGCAATGAAACAAGTGTCAAACACAAAAAATTGTTTATTTTTAGAGTAATATCATAGTTTACTTGTTATCAAATTTTATTAAGACTTTTGAATTTCAACACAAAAAATTGTTTATTTTTAGAGTAATATCATAGTTTACTTGTTATCAAATTTTATTAAGACTTTTGAATTTCACCGTGTTATATATATCATTTTGTTTATCGTTGTTTAGTGGATGTAAGTTGGATGAAGTTGTTTAGTTGATATAAGTTGGATGAAGTTGTTTAGTTGATGTAAGTTGGATGAAGGCGTGTATTAGATCTTTTAATTTTTTTTATAATTTGACATTATCCACGGAAATGTCATGGGAAACGTCAAATTTGTCCTTGGGGCTACCTCTATAGTCTATACAATAGCCTCCATAACCACACTAATATCAACTAACTTCTTAAAATAATTTTAAAAAAGAATAACTAAAAAGAAATACTAGGTCTCAATTATAAGAACTTTGTTTTGGAGATTTCTTTGGTTTTATCTATGTAAAAAAATTGTGACTTTTAAAAATATTTTTATTGTTTAAATTAATTTTTTTTTTTATTTTCATTTAATGTTTTTCTTTTAAATATCAGTGCATGTATTGAATGTCTCATATTCCATGAGAGATATATTGATAAAAATATTCTAAAAGTAATAGTAATAAATAAGTTTATTATTATTGATATTTTTTTCTTCTTATAATTAAGACTAGAGAGGATATAATATTTGAATAAATAATTTTTTTAAAATAAAATTACCGAGGTCCATAAGCCTTTGGTAGTACGATGATCATAAGACTCCAATTACTTTCAAGGTTCTTTTAAATATGTTCGATGAAATATATTTTCGATAAAAATACAACCAAGTACTATGTGACACTTTAAAGTCCATCGAAAATTTGCAAGATTATTTTATATAAAAAGATTCATTTAAAATCTCAATCAAAGTACTATGCGACACTTTAAAGTCCATTGAATATGAGTCCACAAGCAAAAAGACATTGTTATTTGACTTATTGTCCTTCAATCGATCTAGCTCTAGTCAAGTAAGCGTATCCTAAATCAGAAAATAATAAGTCGATAATATAACAATGGTTTACATAGTCATTTTGACGTTGATTTCTGTAAGACCCTTAATTTTAAATTCTAATTTATGTATTTTGGGGAATTTTGTGCTGAATTTCTGAGGCTTTTTAGTTAATTTTATAGCATTTTGTGAGTTAAATACCAAAAATATCTTTTTAGAGACCCGATTAAAATTATTCGTCGATGAATAATTTTATTTAATTACGGTGAATCTTTTGTTGAAGAAATTTTTTTCTGAGATGCAGCATTTTTCAGAAAAATTCATCTGCCGATAGAATTGCGGCGAAAGTAGATATTTTTCTGAAAAAATAATTTGTGATGTGATGTGAGGTGACAGGCGTAAAGATAATTTTTTATAAAAATATCTAGATATTTATTTAGATATTTATTATTATTATTATTATTATATATTATTATTATTTTAATATATTATATATATATATATATATATATATATATATATATATATATATATATATATATATAAACTTAAGAAAGTAAAGAGGAAGAAACAGAACCCAGCCATCCTCTTCGTTCTCCTTCTCTGTTCGTAAGTTCTTTATTTTTTAAAACCCACAAACAACAAAAATCTTTACTTTTTTCCTAGATCTAAGCTTCGTTTCGAGAAGTGACAGAAGAGAAAGTTGCTCATTGTCACACTGCGGTGCTAGTGAGCTAGTTTTCGACGCAACGTCACGAACTTAAATTTTACTGGAATTAATTACGGTACCGTAATCGCGTGTTAGAACTATCGTTAAGGTAAGGGCTCCTTCCAAACTTTTAGTTTGCATTTAGGACATTATTTGTGATTTTGTGGAAAAGAAATTTGATGTATTTGAGGTGTGATTTTGTGAAAAATTAATTTAATGTGATTATGTGTAATTTAGTGGAATTTAAATTTGAGGGGTGGTTTGTGGTGATTCAAGTTTGGTGTGATTTATATGTTCATAATTATTATTATGAATTTTTGAGATGTGATTTATTTGTGGATTTTGTAGAAAATGAATTGATGAAATTTGGTGGTTTATGTGTAAAAATGTGGAATTTTGAAATTGGGTAAGTTATGTTTGAATTGTTGAAATTTAATTGAGGTGTTATATGTGTGTTGTGGAATTGAATTGATTGTTGTTGATGTGAATTGGCGATAATTAAATTTGATGAGTTTGAGTTACGTAATGAGTTATTTTCACATAAATGAGTTTGAACTGAAATTGAAATTTTATAAAAAAATTAGCGTTGTTAAAGTTGTGAAAAAGTTCAAATTTTAACTAAGTTAAAGTGTTTGAGCAAAAAGATAGATTGAAATTAAAAATGGTTAGAGTTTAAAATGTTACTCTTTTAATTACTCTTTGATTGAGTTTAAAAAGAAAAAAAGTTTTGAGTATTTTATTAACTCAAAAATTTCGGTGCTTTAATAGTCGAGTGTGTGTATGGGAAATTTTGACGATATTTGTTTTATTTAGTTTTAAGTAAATAATATAGATTATTTGGTTTTAAAACTTTGGTGTGTGAGAAAGATTTAATTTTGGGAATTTTGTTGTGTTTGGATTAGTTTTATTGTGAACAAGTTGTTATAAATATTCATGTTTATGTAGTTAGCTCCTTGAGTCTCGAAAAGGAATCGAGACCGTTGGCATCGAGTTAGCGGTGGGGAGAACTCTGATATATTAATTTTGTTGTGATGATTTATGGTTGAAAATTTTAGAGATCGAATATGGTGATTAATGTTTGGAAATTTTGGTGATTTATGTTAGGTGAAATTAATGTGTTCATAATTAATATTATGAATTTTTGAGATGAAATTTATGTGTGACTTGGTGGAAAATGAATTTAAATCAATTTAGGGGTGAATGGAATTTGGAGATGTGATTTATGTGTGGTTGTGGAAATTTTAATTGGTGTGAATAAATATGTTTGAGTATGCTCTCTGTTGTGTTTGAAAAATCATTAGTGTTAAATGAGTATTAAAAATGGGGAATCTTTTAATAGCTGCATTTACTTAATGATTACGGTGAAAAGAGTCAGAGTATGCTCATGCATTTCATAGTACATGGTGACCGCGATGGGACCATGGTGATAGTGGTGAACGTGATGGGCCACGGGATGATGCCATGTGAATTGTTGGTTCATCTTATCCTTGCGGGGATTGTCGCGTCGTGCTGATCTGTGAGAGATTGCACTCTAGAATATGCTGATCTATGAGCGATTGCACTCTAGAAAATTGTGATGGTCTGTGAGCGACTTCACTCTTGTATGTCGTGTTGGTCTGTGAGAGACTGCACGCTAGTAAATCGTGCTGATCTGTGAGAGATTGCACCTCGGTAATTAGTACTGGTCTGTGAGAGGCTGTACAATTATGATTTACGCCCCTCGAGGAGAGTTTTGGTCTGGAATTCCGGAATCATGCATTTTGGCATATACGCATTGCATTAGGGTGCTTGGCACGCGAGTCATGTTTGTTATACTTTGATTATTGTATATACATATTCGGTTGTTATTGTGATTTCTCGTAATTGCTTTGAGGTGTGAAGTTGGGTTGATTAAGTTTCAATGTAATTATGTGTTCATAATTGATAATATTAATGTTTGAAGTGTTGATTGATTCATAGCCATTTTAGAATTGAAAATCTACATTTCCTCAGTTGTATTCGGCTACGACGGTGCAATTTGTTAAAACTTCATTTTTCAACATTGTTTATGCATTTTTGTACATATGAAAACCCTTTCGAGGAGTATATATGCTAAGACGAAAGGTTCTTTTGAGCATTTGAAAATATAATAATTTTGTTAAGTGTTATATGTTAATTTCGGTTGGTGACCTTTTACAATTATTGTGGAAATCTGGGCTTTGCCCTCAGATAAAAACCAAGATCATCCTACCGGTTAGTACCCTGAAGATGGAAAAGTAGTTAGTCATACCTGACCGAAGTTGTGTCAAAAGGATCTTGCGGGGAGCATGGAGATCACCCGGGTTTTGTAGTTTTGTAGCATGATCAGATTAGGTGGTTGTATAAGGACTAGATGTTTTTCTTCTGTGATTGTATTTATTTCATTTTGAAAGATTGTATCTATGCTTAAACTGTTTGATGATTTTGTTATGGGTCCATGTTCCACTTTTTAATGTGACGTGGGGAAAGTTAAAATTCTTGGGGCAGTGCTTTTGTACAGGTTTGCCGAGAATACTCCAGGGGTATGAGCTATGTCTGATAGGCTTCATATCCCGGTGTATTTTGATATTTGAATACTTTGAATTTTTATTTCAAAAAACTATTCCACTGCGTGTAAATATTTGTTGACTTTGTCGTTATGTTACGACTTAAATAATTATCCAAAAGTATTTTCTTCTTTAGTTCTTCGTTTTTATTTCCTTTGTTTTGAAAAAAAATACACTCGCGCTGTTAAAAATCGGGGTGTTACAATTTCACTCAAATCGTATTTATGATAAGAAGAACGGTACAAAATAATGAATTATATAAATATATAAGTCAAATATTTTAAAGAATAATTGGAATGGTTAAAAATTTGAAAAATATATTTAATAGACTAATAAATAAATGAAAACAACATATTAGAATTTGGATAAAAACGAACCAAGTAGACGTTCTATTATTATTAGGGATTTAAATCCCTACACAAATATGGACCAAGCCCCTCATTTATTTTATTTTCTACTATTTTTATTTTACTAAAAAAAATTAATAGTTATTTAATCTCATTTTTAATTCTCCTCTGAACATCATTTCATTTTCAAAATATTTCTTATATTTTAGAACTAATATATGATAAATTAGGGTAATTAAAATAATTCACCTTTAAAAAAAATTATATATATTACTAATAATTGAAGCTATCATATTCAAAATAATCATTATAATTATATTTATTGTTTTTAAATACTCACATAAAAATACTACCATCATTAAATAATAGTCAAAATTATAAAATAAATAAATATAACATCAACACTTTATATTAATTACTAAACCATAATAAAGATATATAAAATCACCA
>JBBPBR010000001.1:12820414-12836193 GCA_037974775.1 Cicer pinnatifidum
AAATAGTCTTTTAAAAATCAAGTCAAATACATATATATACTTTAACTAAATTTTTTATTTTATGAAAAATTAATTGATCGATTATATAGAGAAAACAAAAAAGATAGAATTAAATTACTTTTAAAATATGTTTATTGTTTAAATAATTTTTTATATTCATTTTATATTTGTCTTTTAAATGTTACACAATATTCTACGAGGGTTATATTTGTAAAAATTTTGTTTTTAAATAATAATAAATAAGTTTATTGTTATTGATGTTTTTTATTTTCTCTTTATACTTTGGAGTAGAGAGAAAAAATAACAAAGTACTATACAACTCTTAGAAGTTCACCGAAAATACGGAACAATTATTTATTATACATGTGTATATAAAAATATAAGATAAATATTTATTATTAATAAAAATAAAAATAAAAATAAAAATTACATGATGTATATACGTTATTGATACATAAAAAAACACATGAAACATATTTCTCATCGATAAATATAACAAAAAATTAAATAAATATTTATCATTAATAACAAAAATGTTAACAATGAAAAGAGGAAGAAGAGAGACAACCAAAAGACAACCACTCTAGGGTTTCATAACATAGAATGAATCAAACTTTTGTTAATAGGGTTACAATGAGTATATATATATAAAGGAATAGAAATATCTAAAATACCCTTACTACTAATATATAATAACTGTCTAAAATACTCTTACTACTAATATATAATAACATTATCTAACATCTCCCCTCAAACTCACGATGCATTAACATAGAGCATCGAGAGTTTGTCAACTAAAAAACGAAAACTTTTAATGGAGTGCATCTTTGTGAGCAAATCAGCAATCTGTAAAGAAGAAGAGTACGAATACTGATCATGTTGGCTACAGGAGCAAAAGTTTCTTCATGATCCATACCATAGTGTTGAGAGAAATCCTTAGCAACAAGACGTGCTTTGTAGCATTCAACTGACCCATCAGAATTAGTTTTAATCTTGTATATCCAATGAGACCCAACAAAGAGAAGAGTGGTTGGATAGCCAGAAGAACCAACAAAGAGAAGAACCAAAGAAGAAGCAACAATCAAAGAGAAGAACCAACAAAGAGAGAAGCAACGACAGAAGAAGCATAAGCCAAAGAGAGGATCATTAGCTATACCAAACAATCACAATAAAGAGAGAAACCAAACCAACAAGAAATCATATCAAATAGTCACAATCAAGAGAAGAACCAAGCCAACAAAAAATCAAACCGAAACCAAATCAAACCAAACAAAACTAAATCAAACCAAACTAAACAACATCAAACCAAACTAACCAAAGAGAGAAGCAACCAATAACAAAAGAGTGTTGATTTAGAGAGAAGCAACCAAAGAGAACAATCAATATGGAGAGAAGCAACAAAGCAAATCACTAGAGAGAGGAGCAATCAAACAGAAGAAGCAACAGAGAGAGCGACAACACAGAAGAAAGCAACCAAAGAGATAGGAGAGACGAACAATTAAATTACCAACCAAATCAGCAAAGAACCACAACAATTGAAATCATGTGAACCAAACCAAAATCAGAACTAGAGTCAATGGTAGGAGGAACAGAAGCAACAACATTGGACGATGGTCCCCTAAAATTCTTCTTATGTGCTCTCCCCAATTTCGGACAATGTGTTTTCCAATGTGCTTGAAGAGAATCATCCTTAACACCAGCCATAACAAATAATGACAGGAAAATACGACAAACACAATCACTGAGACAAAATAAATTAGGGATAACCTGCTGCTGTTCGAGCACGATTTCTCCCTCTCCATACGTCGTTTCGCCGATCCGACTGTTGAAGACGAAGACCTGAATGTTGCGAACCTACTGTCCAAAAATCAGTCCGATCCAACGGTTAACGAATGCGCAATCGATGTTTTTATGACACTGATTTAACAAAATCGGGAATAGGGTTACTCTTCTCTTTTCTTTACAATAGATCCCAAACTGTTGGGAACTCGACAGCGGAATAGAGGCAGAATCGTTCAAGGAGGATCGAAATAGGCTCTAGATACCATGTTAACAATGAAAAGAGGAAGAAGAGAGACAACCAAAAGACAACCACTCTAGGGTTTCATAACATAGAATGAATCAAACTTTTGTTAATAGGGTTACAATGGGTATATATATATAACCAATAGAAATATCTAAAATACCCTTACTACTAATATATAATAACTGTCTAAAATACCCTTACTACTAATATATAATAACATTATCTAACAAAAAACACCAAAAAAGTATTTATCATTGATATATAAAAAAATACGGGACACATTTTTTTCATTGATAAATTTTAAAAAATTCACGAGATAAATATTTGTCATTAATAAATATAAAATATATGTGAAAAATATTTATAAATGATAAATATAAAAAATCTAGATTAAATATTTGTCATTGACTCTTAAAAATAACACATGACAAATATTTATCATAGATGTATATATATAATACAAGATAAATATTTTATCACTAATAAATATTAAAAATCAAATAAATATATATCATTGATTCATAAAAAAATATCGAATGCATATTTAACAACAATAAATATAAAAAAAAAATATGGAACAAATATTTACTAGTAAGAAACATAAAATAAAATGAGATAAATATTTATCATTGATATTAAAAACATGTAACATATAATTGTCACTGATAAATTTTAAAAAATTATGGGATATACTTATCACTAATAATTATAAAAAATATTAAATAAATATTTATAATAAATAAATTTAAAAAACGAACGACTAATATTTATGATTGATATACGAATTTTCTACTTTTCCATAGCCTTCACGATTATGTCAGTCGACTTGTTTCTGATAAGGGTAGCCTTACAAAAAATTGCAGCCAATAAGAGACCTCCACGTGGAATTCGGATGAATGTTAAACATGTCAGTAAATTGACACGTGTTCCATACGAATACCATATCCCTCTACAAGACGAAAACCAAAACGGAAAACAGTAAACACTAACGCAGAAAGTAGTCGAGCTCGTGGTGTTAATGTTAACGACGTCGTCGTTTTAATACTCAACATAAAAGCAGTTACTTAAACGCCATGGTGGGAAGAAACAAGTGGAACAAAAACGAATCATAAAAAAAGAAGTAGCGTCATAACATAAACACAAAACGACGACGAATATCACAGCAACGACAACAACAATGGAGTGCGTTGGAGCGAGAAACTTAACGGCAATGGCGTTTTGCTTAAGTCCTTCTTCGAGGTTACAGTTAAGGAGAAAGAAGCTTTGGAGAAGAAGAGGAGCTTCGTTGACTTACGGTAACGCTGTTCGGTTGCGTTCGCATTCTGTGAAGGTGGTGGAAAAAGCAGAGAGTTGCGTTGTTGCTAAAGAGGATTTCGCCGATGAGGAGGATTTCGTTAAGGCTGGTGGTTCTGAACTCGTTTTCGTTGAAATGCAGCAGAAGAAAGCTATGGAAATGCAATCTAAGCTTGCAGATAAGGTTTCTGGTTTTTACCTTTGTTTCTTTTATTTTGATTCTAATTCGTGTTGTTGATGCATTTTGAGCTTTGATATCATTGGTCCTGAGAGGGTCATGAGGTTTGAATAGAGTTTTGTGCTCATTGTGTGTGTTTGTGAATGTTTTATTTTTCTTTTTGGTTGAAAATTTATAGGATAACGTTATGGACATATTTTCGTTTTGTCTTTTTGCTTTTAGGTTACTATTTGTTGATTGGATTTCCTTTTTAACTGTGATTCTGGAAAAAGTTAAGATTTGTAGCCTTGCAAAATCACTGTGATTATGGGAAATTTATTGTGATACTAAACATGCATTTAGATGCTATTTGTTGATTGAATTGCCTTCTTTAGAAGTTGCAAATGTAGTGTAGCCATGTAGGATATGTTTCATAAAAAGTATCCCATAACGGATAACTTATAGCGGATAAGCTAAGTGTTTGGTAAGATTATCAACCGAATTAATCGATAAATATAAAATGCCATGAAAATATGTTTTTAAATAATATTTTAATTTTTTTCAATTAAGATAATGTGGGTAAAATTGAGATAAAACATTGTACATTATAAGCTCAAACGCTATTTGAAGTAGTGTATGAAAAAATGTAACTATATGTTAGTGAAAAAGCACCATAAGTTCAAGTTTGTGAGAGAAAGACCATTGCTAAATGAATTCACTAGTGGTTTGGCATTGCCAAAGTGAGCCTTAACGTGTTTGGAATTTCTTATTCTGATAAGAATTTCAATTTCTAAGTAATTGCATTCGGCTCTGTCAACTTAAAATGGAGTTTCATTTCTTTAGGGCGTGAGATGATATTTGAATTCTATCGATGAAGTTGAAACTCCTTCTATGAATAAAATGACGTGAACTGTGGCGTGTTATGGCATACATTACCATGCATGATTTATGGTGTTGGTAATTTTGCTGGTAGCTTTCTGAATGCATTGTTAAGTTTCATGCACAGATGCACCAGTTTTCACTGTTTGGAGATAAGAAAATTGATTATTGGACTTGTCTATGTTGTGTGTGTGTGCCTGTGTTTATTCTTTTGAGAGTTTATGGCTAATAACTCTTGCAGTTGCCACCTATCTCTATTGGAGATGAAATACTGGATCTAGTTGTGATTGGTTGTGGTCCTGCTGGTCTTGCTCTAGCTGCTGAATCTGGCAAGTTAGGATTAAAAGTTGGGCTTATTGGTCCAGATCTCCCTTTTACAAACAATTATGGCGTGTGGGAGGACGAATTTAAAGGTATCATTTTTGTTGCATCATTCTGATTACAGTACATTATATTGTATCGGTATGCTATTCGTGTAGATTTTATCTTGGATAAAATGTTATAAAACATGTTAGACAATGTTTGCATGCTTGTCTGTGAACTAACACTTTTAATTCTTATGATTTCTGTCTTGTTCTTCTTTTTATGAACCATAGAAACAGCGATCTTAAAATTTTCCTACTTTCATTGAACTTGTGTTAGTACTGCCTACCAAATTTCATTTAAAAGAATTTCTGTCCGCCTTATTCTGATGATCTATGAACTCTTTGATATTTTGATAGTTTTCACTCTCCAGCTTGGATATTTATGCCCTAAAAAACAATATATATTTTCCTTTTTGACATGAGCATATACTTTGCTTCCTTAGTGGATATTACTCATTACCAAGTGCACGTCATTATTATTTTAGGTCTTGGACTTGAAGGTTGTATTGAGCATGTTTGGAAGGATACCATTGTATATATTGATGATAAAGATCCCATTTCAATTGGACGTTCTTATGGTCGTGTCAGTCGGCATTTGCTTCATGAGGAATTGTTAAGAAGGTAAAACTGTTGGTGATATATTTAGTATCACCATTATATTATAATTTTACTTCCTTGTAATAAATACTTTATTTAATTTTGTAGATTTGTGATTCATATTAATTTTCACTAGGTGTGTCGAGTCAGGTGTCTCGTATCTTAGCTCAAGAGTAGAAAGGATTGTTGAAGCTAGCAATGGTCATAATCATGTTGTCTGTGAATATGATTTTGTAGTGCCCTGCAGGTATGATTTGCATGCTCTTATAATTTTTATCCACTTATCTATGCAATGTTGAAACTCCCCAAACTTTGCTATGGAAGTAGTTTTATAGCACCAGGTCACCCTTATTATATATTGAAACTTGTGACCTGTTATTATAGGCTTGCTACTGTTGCATCAGGAGCAGCTTCAGGGAAACTATTGCAGTATGAGGTTGGGGGTCCAAAGGTGTGTGTCCAAACAGCTTATGGAGTTGAAGTTGAGGTAGGAGGCTGGCTCTGTGGTTCTACTTCTAGTGTATTTTGTTAGACTGATGGTAGTGTGACTATAAATATCTTACCTTTCAATATTAAATGTTGAGTGCCCTTTCTCTTATTTCCTAAAGCTCCAGATTACTCCTGTCCTACATAAAATAATTGAATTTCTGTACTATATAGTAAAAGCAGTCTGCTGCAGTGTTGTGAAATAGCGGCGCTATAGCAATATCGAGAAAAAGAGAATTTTTGGGATTTTAAAAATACTAAAACTGAAAATTTTGCATGAACACCAAACATGGCCTATTTGTATAATAGAAAAGCTAAAATGTTTGTGAGTATTGCTCCTATATATTCACTGAAATACATATACCTTTCAATATATAAGCAATGTTATGACTCCATTCTCTTTTTTATTTATATGCAACATGTCTTTTTATATATATAATTTACTTATTTCAACCTCTATGCGGCCTCTGCTATTTGACCACAATGTTATCCGCTATTGCACATAGCTTCTTTTGTTGTAATCTTTTTTATAACAATACAGCTGTAATACAAGTCAGTTTAAAGCAAATCATAATTGGTGCTTATATGCTAAGTTCAAAATGGAAATATTAGAAAATGTTTTTGATGAACAAGACAGATAAATAGTACCAAGTCCAGGTAGTTTCTATATTGGTCTATCTTCTTCCTTCCTTGTCTTTAACAATATAACATGTATACTCTTTTAAATTGAAAAATATTGATGTATAAAATGTGATGGATAGTAAGAAATAATAATGAGTTTTTTTTGTTATAATTTTAGGTGGAAGACAGTCCTTATGATCCAAACGTGATGGTGTTCATGGATTACAGAGATTATATGAAGAAAAATGTTCAATGTCTAGAAGCTGACTATCCAACATTTCTTTATGCAATGCCCATGTCTCGTACAAGAGTGTTCTTCGAGGTTTGCTCAACATTATTTCATTGTAGTGTTTTACATTAACCATTAGAGTAATGTTTGCATTTATTTAAATAATAATTCCAATTGCAGGAAACATGTTTGGCATCAAAAGATGCCATGCCTTTTGATTTATTAAAGAAAAAGCTCTTTTCAAGATTAAATACGATGGGGATCAGAATTGCAAAAACTTATGAAGAGGTAAGGGCTTTGATAATGTTAGTTTGATTGTTGACTGGTTAACTGTATTATATTTTGAAGAGTGTTAGCAATACACTCTCTAACACACTTTTCTTAACACACTCTCATGGGTTGAAATTTAAATGGGTGCCACTATTTTAGAAATGGATCTCACTAATTTGTGTGGGTTCAACGTAAATTTTGTAGGAGAAATGATTTCAACTAATACAAGAGTGTTTGTTTCTAGCATTTCTCCTAAATATTTTAATTTAATATACATATACATATACATATACATATACATATATATATATATATATATATGTAGTGTTCACGAAGGGCTCATCCATTTTCAATATAGGAGAATACTGAGTAGCTCATTTATATTGGTAAACGACCACTCTGTCTTATTATTACATATCTTACTCTGAAAAAAATATAATTACTGGTATTTCCCGCATTCATTGGTCATCAAGTTTATTTACTTGTTCAGTTCTTTTCCACTGAAAGCCTGATTATACTGGAGAACACTTGAGGGGTTGAAAAGCAGTGCTTCCCTCGATAACAAAGTCTTGTACCCTCGATTTGCGATTGTCCTTTGAGCTGCTACATTATAGTACTGAAATTATAATGATATATCCAAATTCTTTTGTGTAGGAATGGTCTTATATCCCAGTTGGTGGATCCTTACCGAACACAGAGCAGAAGAACCTTGCATTTGGTGCAGCTGCCAGCATGGTGCATCCAGCCACAGGTATGACATCCACACATTTTCATAATATGCTTAATTTAACTTATAGCTCTTTAATATCGGATTTTTCCAATAGGCTACTCTGTTGTGAGATCTTTGTCAGAAGCTCCAGAATATGCTTCAGTAATTGCCACTATTTTGAATGATGGTAATGCAAGGAACATTGTTACTCGTGGAAGAAGTAATGAGAATCTATCTATGCGAGGTAATCAAGTATACTTGTAAATTAGAACCTTAGATTAAAAGTATACTTGGACTAAGCTTTGCAAAGCATGAGCCTGTCTTACTTTGAAAATGTTAGATCTAAGTCTGTCGTGAGCACGTTTTTAAGGTCTGGCCTGACCTTTTCAAAAGTCTATTTAAAATATTACTTCACTATATTTTTTACGAAGTCTACTCCACCCAAGTGAAGAATAGTGTAAGTTTTTGTAAATAGACTAACTAGTAAATATGTTAATAAGCCTAAGTTCTGTTGATATCTAACACGACTTTTAGAGAATGTAACATTCCATGATATCATATTTCAATTATACTTTAGAAAATGTTAACAAATTTATGATTTGACACAAGGTCAAAGTTTAATTTAATAATAGTCATAAAAAATTTATTTATATTTAACTAAGTAGACTGGCTTAGTAGGCCTAAAAGACTATTTCAGTGGCATTTAGCCTGGCCGTTTTAGCTAAATAGACTTTTAAAAATGTTTTGGCCTGACCTATTAAAAAAAAGTCTAGCCTAGTCTGAGTTTGTCGTAGACTAGATCATAGACACCCTATTGGTTGACTTGGCCTATTCCTACCTCTAAACTTGTGCATAATTTTGAGATATAGATTTTTGTGGTCATTCCAAATTTGAGAGCTGATTTTGTCGAACTTCGCGTAGATGTAAGGTTTTCAGCTAGTATGTGCATTTAATTTTTCTTTTTCTTTCAGCTTGGAATACACTTTGGCCACAAGAAAGGAAACGGCAGAGATCATTCTTTCTTTTTGGCTTAGCACTGATTGTGCAGCTGGACATTGAGGGCACTAGAACATTCTTTCGTACTTTCTTCTGCTTACCTGAGTGGTATGGTCTATTTTATCTCATATATGTGGTAGATGTTATGGAGTTTATTGTAGCTAATTAGTATTGGCTATACAAATCATGTTTCAGTCCTCTACATGTTTGTCGAGTCCTATCTTTGGGGAAATAGAGTTTTGTACTATAGAAGTTTTTAGGGTTGAAATAGGGAAGCATTTTATCTGAGCTTTTTGGTAAACCTTATATATCAAGCCTGATTCCACCTTCAAGGCCTATTAAGTTGTCTACTATTTTGATTTATAATTGGCGTTTGATAGACAAAGTTATACAATAAAGAACAGAAGAGTCATAATTTATAATATTCTGTATTTGATGATCATTGCATGGCTAATGGCTTGGGTAGTGAGCTATAAAGCACATATATAACGACACGACACTAACCCCAACACGTCGACACCGATAATAATTTGACGAAATGAGTTAATCGAATGTAATCAATGTGTTAGTGTCGAACTCCGACGCTGATAGACTGTTACATCAGGGTTTAGACGTTAGATGACTTCTAAAAAGGATTTTTAAAATAAAAATTGTACAATAATAGATCTTACCAAAACCGAGCAGAGGCTTTTCAGTTCTCTTAATGAACAATCAAGGCATAACCTTGATAACATTAAATAAACCAGTTTGTTTTCTCGTGATACAATTCTGACTCCATCTCATCTCCACTTTGTTTTTTTGCTCTACAATGGAATGATGGTTTAATGATTTTCCCTTGCAGGATGTGGCAAGGATTTCTTGGCTCTTCTCTATCGTCTACAGATCTTGTATTATTTGCATTCTACATGTTCATAATAGCACCAAATACCTTAAGAATGTCTCTAGTCAGACATCTCCTTTCAGATCCTACAGGGTCGACTATGATAAAGACCTACTTGACGATATAGTAGGTTTTCTACAACTTTTTCATCTTGATAGGTACCCTGCATTGGGAGACAGGTTAGATTAAATTAGGAGCCATAATAGTGTTTGTAGGTTATGTACATATATTTTACTAAAACAAGATTGTTTTATCATTATTGTGTTATTTTGAACGTCTGCATCTTGTATAATTCTTGTAACTCTGAAGGTCATAGTCCATTGATAGATTGAAAAATATATAATGTTTTATCGTCTGTTTGGATTGAAACCTTCTACAAGATTAACCATATGGAAGTAATAAAGAAGTCATGGACTCAACTTTCTCCACTAACAAAATAACAACCTACATTTTTCGTTTCAAAGAAAAATCTGAAGAAAAGCATATATGTTTTTAATTGTCAGATTCGGTGGTAAGCTTCGTACATGCTATTAAAAAGAATTAGTTAATTAACAAGTTTATTTGAAAAAACTATGAATATTTGTTAAGAAAATTTAATTATAACATTTTGTCATATACTATTTGAAGCGATGTTTGAGTTTACAACTTATTATTTTTGTTTCCAATTTTTTAGTTTTTTGTTGTTGTTGTTGTTGAAAGAGGACAATTTTATTAATAGTTTAGGTAAGCAGCTAGCACAAGTTTTGCTACTCAAACCGAACAAAACTCCTTGTACACCGGGCTGGTACATAAATAATCACTGTTAATTCAGATTTTCTACAATACTTACTACATGGATGATGAATCCCTCCCTAATTCTCCCAATACAAAACCCAGCAGCATCATTGTCATGTTGATAATTATACAAACTGAATAAATGCACACTAGATATCATGTCAGATTAATAAAAGTTGCTGATAAATTTGGCTTGCTATTTCTCCTACATAGATCAATTCATTTTTGCTTCTAATTCAAATTAATTCATTCCTTTTTCGTCTGTATATAAAATAAGGCAAATGCTAGGGCACTTGAATAAATAATACTAGTGTATTATATTTTTTTTATAGACAAATATTAATATAGTTAGTTTATATGTTAAGGAGAGGAGAAAATGTTAGGTGCTAAACATATTACTAGTGTATTATATAAAAATACATATCGGCGAATAAACTCATCTATTTTATTTTATTTTATTTAATTAAAATATTTTAAAATAGTTTTTTATTTATTTTTATTTTTATAGAAGAGTACTTTTTTAACATGCACATTATTTTTTTTTATTTGAGAAAAAAAAAGTAACTTTTTGTATTCAAATTTTTTGTTGCCTTTTCTATTTTTTTATCTAACCTTCTCTTCTCTTGTATTCCTCTTCGATGGAGGGAGACAGATATAAATCCAATTAAAAATTCTTAACAAATTCTAAGGCCTTTCCTCCTTGACTAGAACAATATCTCCTCACCATATAACTGACATCTATTTATAAGTGTTTAGTGAATCTCACTTCTCTCTTGGATGTCCCTATACATGAACATATATGCAAAATAAATGAATATACGAATATTCATAATTTAGCATAAAAAACGAAGAAAAAAAGTGATTTATAAATAAAAAAAAAAATAACAATATATTATGGTAATATTGTATAATATTTTTTTTTCATATTATTATGGATTCATTATCATCCCAAAGTAATAGAAAATGTTAGAGCATGTTGAAATCTAGATAACTTTATAGGAATAAAAAGCAAAAAAATAACAGATTAAACTTACGATTATGTAAAATTTGTAATCGAAAGTTATTTAATTCTATAATATACTTTTAAAATTAAATATTTTTTTAATAATATACAATAATTAACTAATTATAAAATTATAATAATGTGTCAAGAAGGATGGTGACATGGAGATTTTCTAATAATAACTAGTTAAAGAATTGTAAGCGCAAATTTACAGGAGATCTTAAGAAATTGAAATAGAAGAGAGAATCGATTTGGAAATTTGGATGCAAGGAAATATTTTGTCAAACAAGAAGAGAAGAAAGGATGAGAAATGAAATAAAAAACTTGAAAGAAAAAAAAGGGTAATTAAGTTGAGAAAGGTTTTGAGACACATCAAGGGAATTCATCATGGGGGAACAACAAACACGAACTGTAGATGGTGAAACTATGTATTGCTTTTGGAACCGTGTGGATAATCCTGGTTTAATATGGAATTCTGAAAATGTTTTGATGTATTTCCTTCCACACCTTACCATGCAAATATTTCTTGTTGTATTAACCACTCGTTTAACGTTCTGGATCCTTAGACCCTTAAATCAACCTCATTTTGTTGCTGAGCTTCTTGTAAGTACAATTTTTTCTTTTCCTTTTCCATTTTTTATTTATTTTAAATACACATTTGCATAAGCCTCAGCTCAACAATTAACTTATTTTTTTAGTAACCAAAAAAAAAAATACAAAATCTAAAAAACCTAATTGTTGTTATTCCGCGTTATTGGCGCAACAATTAGGTTTTTCTCTCTCGAATCCATCATTGTATGGTTTGATTAATTCATATAAGTTTTGTGTACGTATCATTAAAAACATGCATTTATTTAATTTGCGTAAAAATGTATAAAAGAAACACATAATCAAATATTAATTATATTTTTTTCCCTATACATTCATCAAGTTTTCGTTCTAGTTAATTTGTAAAGAATTCTAAATGTATGTTCTTTTTTTTAGGCGGGTTTCGTGCTAAATATAAAACTTCCATTTATGGATACAACAACCTTTGGAATGCTACTTCCTACGAAGGGACTCCTAGGTTTTGAGACTATAGCACATTTGGGTATCCTGTTCTATGTCTTTGTCACTGGATTAGAGATGGATTTAGACTCTATACTAAGAGCAAGAAAAAAGGCATCAACCATTGCTATTGCTGGTACAATAATTCCAATGATATTAGGATGTTTGATATATGCATTGCTTCAAAAGATATACCCATATAATAATAGGGTTTCATCTTATTTATTATGGGCCTTAGCTATTAGTGTCACAAGTTTTCCAGTTGTGGCCCATATTCTTTCGGATCTTAAAATTCTCTATACTGGACTTGGTAGAGTGGCATTAACATCAGCTACAATTAATGACTTTATCAATTGGGCAATGTTTGTACTTTTTATACCAATTCTAAGTAATGGTGTAATGGGAATAATGCCAGTGATTTTAACCATAGGTTTTATTCTTTTATGTTATTTTGTGATACGCCCTCCACTTAACAAAATACTAGTACAAAAAACAAATGAAAATGAGTGGGACCTTTACCAATTATCCTATGTGATAGTTGGTGTTATTTTTTGTGCTATGGTTACTGAATTAATTGGTACACATACTATTGTTGGGGCGTTAGTTTTTGGATTAATTCTTCCACGTGGAAAGTTTACAGAAATGTTGATTGAACAATCAGATGATATTGTGTCAGGGTATTTGTCACCATTGTTCTTTGCAAGTATAGGTTTGAGAAGTAAAATAGATGTAGTTATAAGAGTGGGAAATTATATGAGGGGTGCTGTTTTCTTATTAATGATAATGTCAACCAAGATTGTGAGTACTATAGTTGCTACACGTTTCTATGGAATGCCTGTTCGAGATAGTATGGCTCTTGGAATGCTTATGAATACCAAAGGCATCTTATCATTGATCATACTAAACATTGGATTGGATAGGAAGGTATTCACTTTTTACATATATATAATTTTATATATTATATATATTGTTGTTACTTGATAAGATTCATGTATTATTTTATTGGTTTAGTGCCAATTTGATAACTTATTGTACTATTTCAAAATCGAACTCTTTAGTCCTTATATTTTTATATTTGTTGTAGTTTTAATCATAAAACATTATTTTTATCTTAAAAATGATTATTTTAAATTTAAAAATGGTGATTTTTTGCTTTTAAAATTATATTCTCGTTAAAATTTTCGGTTGACACTATGAATCATCTTTTTTGGACTATATATTATTATTTTATAAGTCAAAATTATAATTTTGGACTAAAACTGCAATAAAGTGAAAAAAAGAATCAAAATTTTTTACTTTTAAAAAAGAGAAACTATTTTTATAAATTTAATAAATTAGAAGATCAAAAGTGCAATTAAATCTATTTTATTTTAGCTATATTTATATTGAGTCATAACAAAGCATTCAAAAATAATTATATTTATATGTATTTTATTGGTAATTATATTTTAATTTGTTGTTTTCAGATTTTGTGTCAAGATGCATTTTCCATGATGGTGATATGTATATTTTTCATGACCATTGTAGTAGCTCCTATCATAAATGCAATGTACAAACCAAGAGCAATATATGAGCAGAACAAGCTAAGGACAATAGAGAATTTGAAAAGTGATTCTGAGATCAGAATAATGGTTTGTGTACACAATGCTCGTCAAGCTATAGGAATTGTGAACATCCTTGAAGCTTGCAATGGCACAAATGTTTCCACTTTACGTGTATTTGCAGTTCAACTTGTGGAGATGAAAGGACGCTCTACTGCACTATTGCTTGCACACCTTGAAAAACAACCTAGTTCTCTCCAAACAGAAGTTCAAGCCTTTGATCAATTATCAGATGTAAATAACAACACATCAAACCATATTACAAATGTTTTTGAAGAATATGCATCCAACAATGCCAACACTCTTGTTGAAAATCTTGTTGCTATGTCTTCTTATTCAACAATTCACAAAGACATATTCAATTTAGCGTTGGAGAAACAAGCGTCTTTGGTTTTACTTCCTTTTCATAAACAAAATACCGCAGAAGGTATTTTGGAAATATTCGAGACATCGTACAAAGATTTAAACCAAAATGTTATGTCTGAGGCACCTTGTTCTATTGGAATCTTTGTTGACCGCGGTCATCATTCCCCGTTGTTCAAGACTAACATGAGTATTATTATGATTTTCATTGGTGGACCTGACGATCGAGAAGCGTTGGCAATTGCTTGGAGAATGTCTAAGCATTATAGGACAACGCTGACGATGGTTAGGATTCTTTTGTGTGGTAAGGTTGCCGAAGTTGATTCGTCGGCCTATAACGAAGGACAAGGACTATTAGGTGCTGTTTTAGATAGTGGAAAGCAAAAAGAATTGGATGAAGAATATGTAGGTTCATTTAGACTTAAAGCAGTTAATAATGAGGATAGTATAACTTATGCTGAAAAAGAAGTGCATACTAGTGATGATATTCCTCAAGTGCTTAATGAATTGGATAGAGGAGATTTTGATTTATATATTTTAGGTCATGGTAAAGCAAGGAACTCTTTGGTTTTGTCAAATTTGTTGGAATGGGCTGATTGTCCTGAACTTGGAGTTATTGGTGACATGTTGGCATCAAATAGTTTTGGTTCAAATTCTTCAATACTTGTTGTGCAACAATATGGATTTGGAGGGATGGAATTCAAGAAGAGTTGTTGTTCTAACAAAGGAAATTCAAACAATGATGATCTTGAGTCATTATTCCCAAAGGTAGAGTGAAATCAATCAATGATTGGTTTCATGAGATTTAGATATGAATACTTTTAGAAATGTAATTAACTAACAAACTATCAATTCAACAAACCTACAAAGAGGCTTGTTCTTCAAACATAATGACTAAATATAAAAATTCCATATTTAGTTTGAAAACAAGAAACCAAAAACTTTGAATGTTCAAGGAGAAGGGGAATTTCATTGTAAGACATAATGACTAAATCACACAAACACTTAGATTTAGTTCTTAGAATCAAGGATTGAGATCGTAGAATTTGTCATGTTGTTGTATTTTTTGTATATGTTGGTTAGCAATTGTGTTAGCCAAAAATATATATATATATATATATATATATATATACTGTTGTACACTAGTTACTTAATGGTTAATATAATTTATTTGCTTCAAAGTCAAGCTTAATTTAAAATAGAGACCTAAATTTTGTTCAAATTGGATTTGTAACATGTATCTCTAATTTTAAACAACATAGTTTTTTAGTCAAAAAAAAATCTATTTCAACTTATCTTTTATATGAGTAAAAAAAAAATCTATTTCAGCTTATCTTTTATATGACTGACTAAAATATTTGGATGATGCGATTTTCAATGATGATCACATAAAAATAAATTTGATTTACTTTAAAATCTACAAAATTTATTAGTATTAAATATGTTTTATAAATCAACCTTACGAGTAAGATAAAAAAATAAT
>JBBPBR010000001.1:12846915-12862131 GCA_037974775.1 Cicer pinnatifidum
TGTATTTTTTTCTTTTGATTTCTCTCTATTTATCTATTTAGTTATTTGTCTGTCTTTTTATTTATTTGTATGTATTATATTTATTTTTTTTTATCTGTTTGTCTATCTATCTGCATGTCTCTCAATTTGTTATTATAATTTTTGTCATTTTATTTGTATGCATGTCTATTTATTTCTATGTCTTTCTATTTGTTACTCTCTATACATGTATGTTTGTGTATCTTTCTATTTACCTATCTTTTTCTTTGTTATTCTTTCTGTTTGTATGTATGCTATCTAAACTTGTGTTTTTCTTAACCTAGAATTGTGATGGTGTGACACCTCTTTGAAAATCTTCACGCACTCTTATTATATCTAATAATGCACTTAGGTTTTTAAGTTTGAGTTATAAAAAATCTTCACTCTGTAGTAAAACAAGATGCACCTAAGTTTGAGTTATAACTTATCCTTGAGTAATAAAAAAATTCACTTTTTTTTTTCAACATAAATGTCCAACGTTAATCTATATACTACTTTTTCTTTTTATTTTCTCAATAAAATTATTGTAACACCACAAAAATTATATATTTTATTTACTCTTATTTTTATTAATAGTTCAATTATTTATATTTTTTTATTATCATAATTCATATATTTATACTAATATTTTAGATCTTATTTAATCATAAATGATTGTTAGTTATTTAAATGAAGTTTAGTTTAGAAAGTTCATACTAATGTGTTTGTTATAGTTGGGGGATAAATTAGAAATAAACCCAATAGAAATCTCAAGTTCAACTTCTAGTAACTCGTTTTATTGTCAAACAAAATTTGTCATTAGTAAGAATTTGAAGGGACGTAATTGACAATTCCCATCACACTCCCCCTTACTCAAAACTCAATTGTTAGACAAAAAAAAGAGAATGAATAAATAAATAAATAAATGAAAGAAAGAGGGTGGGAGGGCATAATGTAACAGAAGAGGGAAAATGAAGAAGAAAAAGAAGAGAGAAAACACTACCATTCTCCATTGCATGTTCTACCTCCAAGTTTACTCACATCATTTCTTTATAATATATTCTTCTTACAACAATATTAAATACAAATAAGGAGAGGAAGATAGAAAGAAAGAGTATTAGGTTTCACTCTTGAAGAAACAAAAAGAAGATTGAAGATGGAAGTCAAGTGAGGATTATTATCAAGGAATGAGATTAAAACTCAACCTTAGGAAAAGACACATCTCTCCCACATCTACAAGTTAAGGTAATATATAAAACCCTCTTAAAACCTCTTTTAGGTGTGCTTAGAGATCATGATTTGCATATTTGGGTATTGAGATAATCCTATTTGATTTAATAACATTGATTATTAATAATGCATGTTAGATGTTTGTATTAATTACTATAAAGAGTTGTTGTTTTATTATGATTGTTGAGTGTTGTGGTTGAGTTGATGATGAGATGATAATTATTTAGTATTGATAATTAATTGATTTATGCTTGATTTGGAATGTATTTTACTTAGTTGAACATATGAGTTTGATAATATAAAGTTTGAAATAAAAATAGTATAATGTTGTCTCGAAACTTTGTATAGGTATTATAGTTTTTTTTATATATATATATATATATATATATGACTCATTCAAGTTAGATGAACTCTCCGTCTATATACGATGAGAGCGAAGGGTAAGCGAGGATAAGTGGGACACTACTTACGAACTTAATTATATTCAATCTTATTAAAAGAAGTTATTCAAGTAGAGGGCATTGGGTGAAACCAATGTAATCTTTATGACTTACTTGTTATGTTGAGTTTAAGTAATTAGATTACTCATGTCTAGTGACTTAAAGTGTTTGAAAGATTTGAGGCTAGAGGTAGAAGAGGTATTTGAATATAGCTTGTGAAGAAATAATATTATATTAAATTGAAGTATAGTTTGCCGAGAGAATTTTTCATGCTTAGCACACCGACATGGTTGACAGTAATTGTTTTTATTAAATCTATGTTACTGAGTTTTATAATCACTATGTTGAGGGTGATGTTTTCATATAACAAGTAAACATTGAAAGTCTGAGAAGTATCCAGATTTGCTCACCAGTCCTTCAATATCATGAGTCGGAGTCGGATCACGTCTTGAGTATGGATTAAAGTCATAGTTTAATTAAGTCTGACTTAAAAGTTGTTTTAGATATTTATGAATTAAAAATTTCAGTTTTATCTGCATTGTGTACATTTTTGTTTCATTCAATGTTAAAAATTTGGCGTTACAATTATCTTTTTGTTTCTAAATTATTAATACTAAACATTATTTGTATTGTGATAATTTTTCATTTCTAAATTGATACAATAATAAGTAATTTAAATGGACCTCAATATTTACTTATCATTTAATTATGAGGGACCTCAATATTGAAAATTTATGTGATTAATTTAAAAAAAAAATCAATTTCATAATATTAAAAATTATTTATTTATTTTGAATATATGTAACTGTATTCTTTTTTGACAATAAAAACTCAAGCCATTGCATTCATAATAGAATCAGCAATACAAAGTGGAACATTAATTATGAAATATTTGGGACTAGTCATAGACAACGTCGCTGAGCCAAATTATGAGTCACATTGTTCTTTTTTCTCCTAATAAAACTTACACAAGTTTGAAAATAATTCTAAAATATCAAGACAATCCTTTATTATTGCACCGATCTGAAGGCATAATTTCCTTCCTTAAAACATAATCTACGACAGTCTTTGAATCCGTCTAAAAATTTGAATTTAAAATTCCATTTTCTTGTACCCACTTTAGAGCCTTTAATAGGTCCAAAGCTTCTCCCTCAATAATTGGCAAATAAGAAGAAACTGTTGGATGGGCTCACTCTCCAAGTGGAACCTACCAATTTTACTATTATTATTATTATTATTATTGAAATAAAAAAAAAAGTAAAAAAAAAAAATTTGATGGGCTTGGTCCACTTGCTCCGTAAAAAAAAAAGATTTAATCTCAGAGAAGAAAAATAAGGGTTTGGTTTCAGTGGTGGTAACAGTTGTGTAGCAAACTTGCTCCGTTTGATCTACAAAATTAGTATGTTATTCCTACCATTGAGTTTGTTACTTTAATATATAATTTGAGTAGTTTTATCTTCTCTGAGAGTTAATTTGGCATACCCACTTTAGTGGAAGGTTGTTATAAGGTTGTTATAGGATTGTTATTGTTGATTGATATTCCCTATTGTTATTAGGAAGACTCTTATTGTACCCATTAATTATTATAGTGAAAGTTTTTACTGGACTAGGTCCCGTGGTTTTTATTCTCTCAATTTGAGGGAAGTTTTCCACGTTAAAATTGTGTTTGTCTCACATTTAATTTTCTGCCAATTATTTTTGCTCTGTTGAATTGTATTTTCTGTTTGGCCTTTTATCTGCACATGTGGGGGAAAAAATATTCTGCATTATTGAGTAGTTATCGCTAATTATCTCTGGTTTTCCCCAACAAAGTGGTATCTAGAGCTCGGTTATTTAATTTGTGCATTTAAATGGTGGAGGAAAATAAAGGTCCCAATATGATTAAACTCAACTCTTCTAATTACACACTTTGGAAGATTCTCATGGAAGATATGTTATATGGTAAAGATTTGTATGATCCTATTGAAGGTGACACTGCTAAACCCACAGATAAATCTGACGCTGATTGGAAGAAGATGAATAGAAAGACAGTGATGATGATCAAACAATGGTTGGATCTTAGTGTATATCCACATGTTGAAACTGAAATAGATGCTAACAAGATGTGTGGAAAATTAAAAGAGTTGTATGAACGAAAGAATGTGCAAAATAAAGCATTCTTGATTCGGAAGCTGGTGAATATGAAATATAAAGATGAGGATTCAATGGCAGAGCATATGAGTATTTGTCAGAATACAGTGAATCAGTTGACAACCGTAGAAATTAAATTAGATGATGGGTTGCAAGCGTTGTTATTGTTGAGTTCCTTGCCTGATAATTGGGAAGTCCTTGTTGTGACATTGACCAATTCAGCTCCAAGTGGAAAGTTGAAAATGTCAACAGTTAAAGAGAGCATGTTGAATGAAGAAGCTCGAAGAAAGGAACGTGGTTTGATTGATTCTTCCTCAAAGTCAGAAGCATTAATTACAGAGTCACGGGGGAGAAGTCAATCTAGAAACTTCCATAGACATGACAACTCTAAAAGTCGTAGCAAGTCAAGAAGCAAGTCAAGGACTAGAAAAGAAGTGATATGCTATCATTGTGGCAAAGCGGGTCACATAAAAAGAAATTGCAGGTTCCTTAAGAGAGATCAATCATGGGAAAAAGATGATGACAAAAAGAAGAAAAATGATAAAGATACAACAACAGTTGCATCTGTTAATAATGTCTACATTGTTTGTGATGATAACTCCAAAAACCTTGCATGTCAGGATTCAACTTGGATTATTGATTCAGGTGCCTCATATCATGTTACTCATAGGCGTGATTTCTTCTCATCTTACAGTGCTGGTGATTTTGGCATGGTAAAAATAGGAGATGAAGGAGTATGTAAAATTATCGGTATGAGAGATGTTTGGGTTGAAATTGGGATTGGTTGCAAGCTTCAATTGAAGAATGTTAGACATGTTCCTGCTATTCGTCTCAATTTGATTTCGGTGAAAGCCTTGGATATTGAGGGTTATCACACTTACTTTGGTGGTGGTGGTATATGTAAAGTCACCAAAGGGTCCCTAGTGGTTGCAAAGGAGCAAAGTTCCACTTCTCTTTATAGGATGCGTACGAAGCTATGCAAGGAAGAAATGAATGCAATTGAAGATGCATCTTCTGATTTATGGCATATGTGCCTTGGTCACTTGAGTGAGAAAGGACTCGACATACTTGCAAAGAAAAATTTTCTTCCTGTGAAAGGTACGTCTCTAAAAACTTGCACTCATTGTTTTGCTGGAAAACAACATAGAGTTTCTTTTCATAATACTGGTCCTCATAGGAGGCAAAATATTCTTGATTTAGTTCATACTGATGTTTGTATGATGGATATTAAATCTCTTGGTGGTGCATCATATTTTTTTACTTTTATTGCATCCACTCTAGAAAAGTGTGGGCCTTTCCTTTGAAATCTAAATACTAGGTATTTGGAGTCTTCAAGCATTTTCATGCAAGTGTTGAAAGAGAAAAGGGAAGGAAATTGAAATGTGTTCGATCAGACAACGGTGGTGAATAGAGAGATCCTTTTGAAGAGTATTGTAGAGAACATGGAATCAAGTTTGAGAAAACAATTCCAAAGACACCTCAACATAATGGTGTTGTAGAGAGAATGAATCGTACGATTAATGACAGAATCAGATGTATGCTCTCTCATGCAAAATTATCGAAATCCTTTTGGGGTGAAGCAATGAAAACTGCAGTGGATTTGATCAATCTTTCTCCTTCTATTCCACTTGATGGTGATGTTCCAAATAGAGTGTGGACAGGGAAAGATGTCTCTTACCGTCGTTTGAGAGTTTTTGATTGTAGATGTTTTGTTCACGTTCCAAGAGATGAGAGGTCTAAGCTTGATAGTAAATCCAAACAATGTATATTTGTCGGTTATGGTGATGAAGAATTTGGTTATAGATTGTGGGATCCGGTTGACAAGAAAATTATCCAAAGCTGAGATGTGATGTTTCTTGAAGACCAGACTGTTGAAGATTTTGATAAAGCAGAAAAACAGAAATCAAATTCATGAAGTTACATTGATGTTGCGCTTATGCCCCCTGTAGAAACTCTTATTGATGTGGGAGATATACAGGTAGATGATGAGAATGTAACTGATTATCATATGCCTAACCATGATGAGCAGGTTCCAGTTGAGCCATCAGTCGAGTTTGATTTGAGAAGATCTACTAGAGAACGTCAACCTTCTCAAAGATATCCTCCACATGAGTATGTGATGATCACTGATAGTGGAGAGCCAGAGTACTATCAAGAAGCTATTACAAATGTTGATAAAGAAAAGTGGTTAAAGGCCATTCAAGAAGAGATGACTTCCTTGCATGAGAATCATACATTTGAATTGGTAAAATTGCCTAATGGTAGAAAAGCACTCAAGAAAAAATGGGTATACAAGATAAAGACAGAAGAGAATAATTATCAACCAAGATACAAAGTAAGATTGGTTGTGAAAGGTTTTAATCAGAGAAAAGGTATTGACTTTGGTGAAATCTTTTCACCTGTGGTGAAGATGTCCTCTATCTGAGTTGTGCTTGGGTTAGCAGCTAGTTTGAACCTAGAAGTTGAACAACTTGATGTGAAAACTACATTCCTTCATGGTGATTTGGAGGAAGAGATCTATATGGAGCAACCAGAGGGTTTCAAAGTCAAAGGTAAAGAGCAACTTGTGTGTAAATTGAAGAAAAGCTTGTATGGGCTCAAGCAAGTACCTCGACAATGGTACAAGAAATTTGATTCTTTCATGGAGAAACATGGGTATGGTAAAACTACTTTTGACCATTGTGTGTTTATCAAGAAATTATCTAATGGTGATTATATTATTCTCTTATTATATGTGGATGACATGTTTATTGTTGGTCATGACACTAAGAAGATTCAATCTTTAAAGAAAGATTTGAACAAGTCTTTTGCAATGAAAGACTTGGGTCATGCAAAGCAAATTTTGGGAATGAGAATTTCTCGTGATAGGAAGAATAATAAATTATGGTTGTCTCAACACAATTATATTGAGAAGGTGTTAGAGAGGTTTAACATGAGCAATTGCAAACTTGTTAGTACTCCACTTGCTACTCATTTTAAATTGAATTCTGATAAATTTCCTACAAGTGAGAAAGACAAAGAAGAGATGAAAAAGGTTCCTTATGCATCCGCAGTTGGTAGTTTGATGTATGTTATGGTATGCACAAGACCAGATATTGCTCATGCAGTTGAAGTTGTTAGTTGGTTTCTCTGTAATCCTAATAAAGATCATTGGCAAGCAGTGAAGTGGATTCTCAGATACCTCAGAGGCACTTCCAAAGTGTGTTTATGCTATGGAGGTGGTGAACCTGTGTTGGATGGCTACACAGATGCAAATATGGCAGGTAATCTTGATTCTAGAAAATCTATTTTTGATTATATGATGACGTTTGCAAGGGGAGTTGTATCTTGGCAATCAAGACTACAAAAGTGTGTTGCTTTATCTACTACTGAAGCTGAGTACATTGCAGTAACTGAAGCTTCCAAAGAACTCTTGTGGATGAAGAAATTCCTACATGAGTTAGGTCTCAAGCAAGACAAGTTTGTGTTATTCTATGATAGTTAGAGTGCGATTCATCTTAGCAAGAATCCGAATTTTCATGCAAAGTTGAAGCATATTGAAGTGTGGTATCATTGGATACGAGATGCACTGGAAATAAAGTCATTTTTAATTGAGAAGATTCATACTGATGAGAATGGTTCAGATATGATGACGAAGACCTTGTCTGTGTCGAAGATGATATGTTGCAAAAAGAAAGCTGACATAGTTGAGCAGTACCTTACCACTTGAGTCGTGAGGGGGAGATTTGTTGGGTGGGCTCACACTACAAGAAAAACTTAAATTTGTGGCCAACTTTATAAATATTTTGTGGCCAAATAAAACCCTCACAAATTAGTGACCGAAAAAGCCCTCACAAAGGCCAAAATTGAAATTGGTCTTTATTTGTGGCTGAAAAAGCCCTCACAAAGTTTTAAATATTTAACTGGATTTTGTGGCTGCCTAAGCCCTCACAAAATCACAACATTGTGATTTTGTGAGGGCTTAGGCAGCCACAAAATCCAGTTAAATATGTAAGGAGTTTGTGAGGGCTTTTACAGCCACAAAAAATGCATTTGTGAGGGCCAAATCCGTCACAAAGGAGTGACGTGACTAGTGGCATTTGTGGCTGCAAAGGCCGCCACAAAGGAAAGACCACGTGGAATTTGTGGCTGCAAAGGCCGCCACAAATGCTCAAGCAACACTATATATATTTCTCCCCCTCCTACTTCATTTTTTCTCATCCAACTTCTCTCTAAAACCTCATTCTAACTATTCTCTCCTCCTTCTCTTTACACAAAATTACTCTTAAGCTTCATTTAAATATAATTATAATTATTAATTTAAATATTTAAATATTTTATTATTAATAATTTAAATATTTTTTTATTAATTTAAATATTTTATTATTAATATTTTATTATTTAAATTAATCTTTAATGTAATTATTAATCTTTATTTTTAATTTAAATATTTTTTTTAAAATTTTTAATTATATTAAGATTAGTTTATTATAAATTTACATTTAATTTATAATTACATTATATTTTAAATTTAATTTAAATTTTAATTTAATTATAATTTAAATTTTAACATTATAATTATATTAATTTATTATATATAATATTATAATAAACTATTAATTTTGAATTTAAAAATTAATTTATTAAATACGAATTATTTTGTGGCGGCCTAAGCCCTCACAAAATATATTAATTTTTAATTACGTTGGCATTTGTGGCGGCCAAAAGCCGTCACAAAGGTCCAGTCACCAAATTCAGTCTGTCCTTTGTGGCGGCCTATGCCCTCACAAAGGCAGACTTTTGTGGCTGCAAAAGCTCTCACAAATGCCTGTCTTTTGTGGCTGCAAAAGCCCTCACAAATGCCAACCTGTTTCAGGCATTTTGTGGCTGCAAAAGCCCTCACAAAATTTTGTGACCAACTTCTTTGTGGCTGCCAAAAGCCCTCACAAAATCCATCTTTGTGGCTGTTTTTTCCCCTTTGTGAGGGATTTTGGCCCTCACAAAATTCATATTTTCTTGTAGTGTCACTCCCCAAGTGGAACCCATAAATTTTACTATTATTATTATTATTATTATTATTGAAATAAAAAGAAAAGAAAAAAAAGTTTTGATGGGATTGGCCCACTTGAAGGTAATAAAAGGGATTTAATCCCTAAGAACCATACAGAAAAACAACGGAAGAAGAACGGTTGCCAGAGAAGAAAAATAAGGGTTTGGTTCCAGTGGTGGTAATAGCTGTGTAGCAAACTTGCTCCGTTTGATCTACAAAATTAGTATGTTATTCCTACCACTGAGTTTGTTACTTTAATATAAAATTTGAGTAGTTTTATCTTCTCTGAGAGTTAATTTGGCATACTCACTTTAGTGGAAGGTTGTTATAAGATTGTTATAGGGTTGTTATTGTTGATTGATATTCCCTATTGTTATTAGGAAGACTTAGTGTACCCATTAATTATTATTGTGAAAGTTTTTACTGGTCTAGGTCCCGTGGTTTTTATTCTCTCAATTTGAGGAACGTTTTCCATGTTAAAATTGTGTTTGTCTCACATTTAATTTTCTGCCAATTATTTTTGCTCTGTGGAATTGTATTTTCTGTTTGGCTATTTATCTGCACAGGTGTGGAAAAAAATATTATGCATTATTGAGATAGTTATCGCTAATTATCTCTGGTTTCCCCAACAGGAACATGATCAATTATCGCCATCACGTTTTGAAACACATAATGGTTTGTTGGGGAGTATGAGAAAGTGGATCCTCATATATTAGATTATTGTATCGAAAATCTTTCTGGTGATATGATTAGTTTTGGACATGATATATTTACAAAGCAAATACTCTTATAAATAATTTCGTTTTTAACATTGTAAATAGAGGATATATGACATTTTCTTCTACAATAAAAGCATTTAGCAAAGGGACTACTAAAAGTTATGTTTGGGCTAAAAAAAATTGAAGTGTTTTTCATAATTCTTGATGATAGGCTAAACTAGTTTTATCATAGGTTCTCCTTTGATTTTCCAAAATAATGTTCGGATTGTCTCTCTCTCAAGTAAATTCCGCTAGTGTGTTATGCAAGTTTTCAATTTTATTTTTCAAAATATTGCACTCTCCACACTTGAGAATTTCTTCCTTTTCGTTTTCACTAGAGGTATAAGGAAGGAATTTACTTATAAAAACTTATTTATCTTTAAGAACTTATGTTTTCTTGTTTAAAATATAAACTCTTAATTCAATAGTGAAAATAGTTTTCTTAAAATTAGAGACAATTTTTTCTAATTGATTGACTTACATTTAATTCTTCACTAATAGTAAGTAATTCAGCATAATTTAAATTAGGTTTTCTTTCATAATATCTTACCTCGTTATCTTCTTGATTTGCCACGAGACACAAGTTTATCTCTTCATTTTTAGAATTGTTAGATGAATTCATATCATTGTCATCCCAAGCAATTTAAGCCCTTCTTCCATTTGGATTTTTTGGGTGCATTTGTCCGTTCTTACATATTTCATTTGACGTAGGAAACAATTGGATTTTATATGACCTTTCTTACAACATTTGTAGCATGTTGGATTGAAGGAAGTTCCTTCCTCATTCTTTTTGGGGGACTTGAAAATTGTTTGTTTTGCCTTTATGTCTCATGTACTTTTTGAACTTTTGAACTATTAAGCTCATATCTTTATCTTCTTCTTTAAAGCTATTATAATTTCTGCATCACTTTATTTGGTATTTGCTTTAAATGCAAATCCTTCTTTTTCTTGTCACGTTCTTCACTTTGAGCTCTTGTTCCTGCAATTTATCAAACAAAATAGCCAAATTCATAGAAGATAAAAATCCTTAGATTTAGTAATCAAGTTAGTTACTTTAGGTTGCCAACTTTGATTCAAGCATCTAAGAAATTTATTACTTAAATCTTCATTTTTGAAATTTTTCCCAAGAGTTCTAAGATGGTTAATTATATGGAACAAATCGCTTTTCAATATCTTTGATGCTTTCGTCGGATTTCATCCTAAAAAGATCATACTCATGGGTCAATGGGTCCATCCTATCCCTTTTTTATCTCGGTAGTACCTTCACATATCACTTGAAGTGTGCCTACATTTCTTTTGAAGTTTTACAATATGAAATTCGAAATAACTCATCCATATTCAAAGTAGTGGTGATAATATTTTTTATGTTCAAATTGTATTGTACATTTTCTTAATTTTTGATCTTTGGTTCAAACATCTCTAGGTTTGTCCACCTTAAATTTACACCATTGACTTGATGTTTGGGGACAAATGGACCATTCATGATAGCTAGCAAAATATCATAATCAACACCTTCAATAAAAATTTGCATGATCTCTTTCTAATAACTGATCCATCACAATTGAAAGATAGGATTGGTAGAAGGAATCATTGTTTGAAGTCATCTTGACTCACAAGGCGGTTAATCTTTACACAAGAGTAAGGCTCTGATGCCAATTATTGAAAAGTATGAGGGAATGGATCATGGTTTATTGGGTCCTTGTATCGAAAGTCTTCGTGACGGTGTAGTTAAGAGGTGTGTCCCGTTGGTAATAATGGTGATGCAAGTTTAGGATGTGGAAGAATCGCACTTGAAGGTGAAAAGTGTTGGGTTCAAGTGTGAGTAGTTAAGTCTCACATCAAATATGAACGAATTAAATGTTAGATATGTAAGAGAGATGTCCCATAAACCTAACGCTTTAAAATTTTTGATGAGATGTGGTATCAAGGTATTTTGTAGTCCTATATGACTTGCCCCGTTGTTGCTCCTATGCTCTCGAGGCAAAATTTTCATTTTCGAGAGCACTTTCCAATTACTACTAACTCTAGTCCTTTATATTAGAAAAATTTTGGAGAAAATTTGGTCCTCTAATATAAGAAGAAATTACAAGTTTCAATATGTATTTATGGCTTAAATGTCTTTTATACTATTTTGCTTTTACTAAAAATGGAATTAATGTTTGGTAGTGAGTATGAAAAAATTTAATATCAAAGTTATTTTAGTAAAAAACTTTTAAAACCAACACATTAAATGAACATTTTTATATATGATAAAAAGAAATTAGGCGTAGCTAACAAATTAGTATCCGTCACATACAATATACATACCCGAATGGTTTTGAGTGAATAGCAGCTAGCTTATCATTTTCATCCAACACCTCCAAGGGTGTATTTCGAATAGCTTCAGCTTCTTGAGATGAAAATATAGTGAAAATTAACTCTATATTCCAAGACTTAGGTCCTTCATTCATGACCATATGAACCGTAAATACAAGAATATCATGATCATTTGCAACCAAGGGGTACCCCACACAGGAATATTAGCTCTTGACCTATACTCCATTTGCATGCACCCGGATTTAACCAAGACTTTTGTTGTCCATATCATCCTCCATGATTATGAAAGATTATGACTCATGTGACTCCCAAATATTATGGGAATTTGGAAAATATTTTTCCTTAAACGACCGAGTAACTCGTATTAGAGATTTATGGAGCAGCCTCTATTTTGCTGTCCATACATAGCTATAGATTTATATTCTCATGTATATTTACGTGTATTACATTTGAATAAGAATTTGAATTTTCTCACGTACATTTACCTTTATAGAATTTAATTTGTATATACCGATAATGTAAATTGTTTTTATATATTTATCTAATCAATCACTTTTTATAAATTTTTGTAAAGATAATTTTAGAATGATTTAAATATGTTTTTGGTTTTTGCAAATATGTTTTGTTAGTATTTTAGTTCTTATAATTTTTCTGTTTGATTTATAATCTTGTAAATTCTAACATGTTTTAAAAAAGTCCTTTATGAATTTTTTTTTTTTTTTGTAAAAAAATGATGACATGACTATTTTGAATGAAATGACACATGGTAAAAAAAAATTAATATTTAATATTTAAAATTTAAATTCATTTTATTAACTTATTTAATTATTTTATTAAAAACTTAAAAATAATTAATTAATAAATCAAGTAAACAATAAAAACTCAATAATATTAATTTTCAACTCAGTAATAATCAAGTAAACAATAGAAAATGCTTTCAATCTAAACCACTGTAGTCTTCAATTTCTATTTATTCTTCAAAAATCCCAAATTTTGGTCGCAACATTCAATTTAATCAGTTGCAGTCCAATTAATGAAATTGTTTCTTTGAGCGTTCAATCTTCAATTGAATTTCCTCTAATTCTTCAATCCAATTGTGCTAACTTTTCTTGAAACTTAAAGATCACAAACCTAACTCCTATAATTCCATTTCTAGGAGAAAAGAAGTGACATTATTTTCCTTCTTCAATTGCACCTTCGAAACCCTCAAGATTTACTCAACTATGAGCACTCAAGAACAAAATAATCCTAAGTTTCTTCACAATTCCAATTACACCAAAGGTTAACAAAGAGTTCTCAATGTATCTTTGATTGAAATAATTTTTCAAAGGAAAATATAAATGTTTCGATAGAATGAAGATACGTGAAGAATATTTATAGTGTAACATAAAATACCACTTCTAATGTATTGAAAAAGCCAAAAATGATAAAGTGATTCCAATCATTTAAAGGTGATACAAATCAACCTAATTTTACTGACATGATTTGGATTAGGGTCTAAAATATAGTGATGTTATGAAACATTTTAAATGTTGTTTTTAAGAGGGTGATTCGAATCATGCAAGGGTGATTTGAATCAACCTAATTTTATTAGAATCATTCAAATAATGCACGTGATGGTAAAAAAAAACTTATTTTGAAATTTAATTTTTGACATTTTCATTATTTATGTTTTTCAAAGTTTCTTTTTATGATATGTATTTTTAAAAAAAATTTCAAAAACTACTAAGATCACTATGAAAATTACTAAGATCACTTAGTTACATCAATTTTTTTTTTGGTTTCCCATACATTTCCTTTACTGGAGATAATCTTGTTACATCAAATTAATCTAACTTAGATTTAATATCAATCAAAAATAAATTAAACCAAGACCTAAGGGTCTGTTTGGTTTAGGAAGGGAAGAAGAGATTTTTATCATTTTTATCAAGGAGGGGAGAGAAGAAATTTTAGTTATATGGATTTTTAATTATATTTTAGTTATATGGAGCTATATCTTATCCAAATCCTCAAAGTAGAGTTAAAGCAAAATAAACTCTAATAGGAAATTTAATTATCTCCCTCTCTCTTTTTACAAATTAAACCAAACAATACATATTTCAACCAAACACCCCTTAAGAGATATTACTGACATGATTTTAGACCTTAATCCAAATCATGTCAATAAAATTAGGTTGATTTGCATCACCCTTTAAATGAATGTTTTTCTGGCTAGCACGACTTATACTAAACATTATTTTTGTACGTAAAAAAGTGATTTTCTTAAAAATTTATAGCTCATCAACTAGAACTAAAAGTAATCCAAAGCATGTTCGTGGTTGTAGGTTTTAACTAACTGGTTTAGTAGGCAGAGCAATTTGGCAGTGGGGTTATTTCATTATATGGGGTGGGGAAAAAATACAAAGGATAATTTTGATAATTTTTGTCTCAAAATATTCGTCATTTGGTTTTTAATATATAATTTTAATTGTTTTGTTCAATTGTATTTTCTAATTAATATTATTTTAAAATTTAGTTTAATTGATAAATATTGATATTGTTAAGTTAGATATTGAGTTACGGATTTGAACTTGTAACTTCGCAGCTATGTGCGAATTTCTTTATCATTTTCACTACAAAAGACAAAAAAAAAAATATACAACAATAATTAATAAAAAGATAAGTTAATAAAATCAATATTCTCTATTTTACTTATTATATTTTCTTATTTTACATAAATGATTAGATGTTCCAATTATTTTAGAATGGAGGGAGTATATAATAAAAGAATTTAAAGAACAAAAGTTTCAACTTTTATTTGTTCTTCTAACCCTATCAATCTTAAACCTTATTAACAAAATGAAAGAATTTGAAATACAAATATATACCGTTTCAACTCCTTTTTTCTCTTTAAGCGCTTATATTTTTTAGAATGAAATATAATCAAATAAATCAAAAATTTATCTCTTTTTAAATAGTATTTTTAAAATATCTTTTATTTTATTTAACTGTTTATATTTTTAATGATCTAATTTATTAATCATTTGAGAATAATTTAGACAATAAACTTGATTTTTTTTTATTTAGATTGTATAGATTAAATATGTTCAATTACTTTTTTATAAGGTCGTGGTTCAAAAGGAAAATGACTCTAGTAATTCAAAGTTCGATCATGATAAAAATAAAATAAAATTAATAATTATTTCAGTTAAGATTTGAACTAAGTTTCTCATAAACGATTCGTCTTTACCTAAAATTCATTAATTACTTTTATTAAAATGTGTAATTTGATCAATTTCCATATAATTTATTTCGAAAGAAAATATATTGGTTTAGA
>JBBPBR010000001.1:12862579-12889337 GCA_037974775.1 Cicer pinnatifidum
TTTTGGTTTTTTTTTATAACTGGAGCAAGAGGAAGTAGTATTTTATTTTAAGTAAATAGATAAATTGATCATTCAAATTGTAAATATTAGTGAAATTAATCTTTGATTTTGAAAATTAATAAATATATCATTGAAATTATAAAATAGTAATCAAAATAATTCATATTTAAATTTTTATAGTTAAATATTATTATATGATATATTAATTGAATATTTGATCATTTCACGTTGATCTCACAACAATCTAATCACAAGGTAGACTAATTTTCAATAAAATTTAAATTTTTTATAAACTAATTTATTTATAATTATTCAATAAACAATTACAATTAATAAAAAATTATTTTTAATATAACAAAATTTCATCTTTAAATTTGTGATTGAGAAAATAACGTAGAGTAAACTAAATAAATTATATATTCAATTACAGTATTGTAAAAATATCTAATGACAAGAATATAAAAATTATTTTCAAAAATATATTTCTATTTTAAGTGTGAATTTGCGTTGTTATATTTCTTTCTTGGTACGGCTGGAAGAAAGAAAAAAAGATAGAATTTATTAATGGTACGGATGTTCCGACAGAAGAGAAGAGTGAATCCCATGAATATGAATATGAATATGATGTTACGTTATAGACCTCTCTCTCAGAATCTCTTATTCCAAATTAACTTGAGGTACCCAACCAACCATCATTCAACACTTGTCCTACATTGCTCCTTCCCCTTCATGTCTCTTTTTAGAACTCTCTCTTTTCTTGTTTTCATCATTTTTCCATATTCAACGAGGAGAAACAGAGAGAGAGGGTTTTGGTTTTGGTTTTGGTTTTGGCATGGAGAATCACACGGTGAAGGTGGATATCATAGACATAGAAGAAGATGAGGTGGATCCCATGGCTGATACTGGTGCTGAAGATCAAGAAGATGATGCTGTTTCAAGTTTGACAATGGAAAGGGTAGCTGCAGCTAAGAAATTCATTGAGAGTCATTATAAGTCTCAAATGAAACACATTGAAGAACGCAAGGAAAGGTATTTCTTTTTTTCTTTTTTTGTTAAGAGATCTGTTTGTTTTACTTTGCATGTTGCTGATGCCTTTTTATTGGACCTTTTCTTATTATTTGCTTTGTGTCTTTTTCCTCTCATTTTCTGAAATGTGTCTTTGTTATTGTGAAATTGCTTATTCTAATACAATAATAATAATAAATGTATGTATGTTGTGGAATGGAAGCTTGGGATAAATTGTTACATCTTTTGGGGTGTGATAGGTAGGTGCATGTGCATTCTTAATGATATTGATTAATTCTAAATGGTTTTGTTGATTACATTTGAATTTTTGTTTATTGATTCTGAATTTTGTTGTTTGGAACTACATGTCCGGAATTCGGAAACATATGTGGTTTTCTTAGAAATGTGGGGTGGGGAAAGTTTCTCATTAACATTTTGGTTACAACTTACAAGGAATATGTTGTTCATTTATTATCATGGATTTGAGAAGAGTGCTACTTTTTCTACAACAATTTTTTTTCTGGTTTTTTTGAAAGAAAGTGAAATGTCTTTATGGACACTTTAATTTTGATTCTGAAGATGATTGATATGCTACTGACGATTTCATTATTTTCAGGCGTTCAGAGCTACAAAAGAAGTTAGAATCTTCTCATGTTCCAGAAGAGGAACAGATCAACCTATTGAAGGATTTAGAGAGCAAGGAGACTGAGTATATGCGGTTAAAAAGACATAAAATATGTGTTGATGATTTTGACCTTCTTACCATTATTGGCAGGGGAGCCTTTGGGGAGGTACAGATATGCAAACCTCTGTTAGATAATTATTAGTTCCTTCTTTGTTTCTTATCTTTGTTAATATTTTTATTAATCTACATTCCTAAGAATAAAACTCTTCTTATATGGAAATAGATTTAGTGTAGGGGACTGGCTGCATCTAAAAATGTCTGCGTGACTCGTTCAGAAATAGTAAAATAGCATTTTTGTATGTAGCAATGTATCAAATTACTCTTTAGTTTGTGTCTTCTGTTGGTTTAGAATGTTATGATCTTGCAATGATTCTGCGACATCTTATAACATGTGATTTCACAGGTAAGACTCTGTCGGGAGAAGAAATCAGGTAACATATATGCCATGAAAAAGTTGAAAAAGTCTGAAATGCTCAGCAGAGGACAGGTGAGGTTTTCATATTTGTTCTTTCCATTGTTCAATTTATTCTTATAAAAGAACAAAAAAATTGTGGTACTATTTTTCATGTTTGACATCAGATTTGAATATTTTTTGATTCATTGAGTTTGTTTCACATCATAGGTTGAGCATGTTAGAGCTGAAAGGAATGTACTTGCAGAAGTTGCCAATGACTTCATTGTGAAACTTTATTACTCTTTTCAAGACACTGAATTCTTATATCTTATAATGGAATATTTACCGGGCGGTGATATAATGACTTTGTTGATGAGGGAAGAAACTTTGACAGAAAGTGTGGCTAGATTTTACATTGCACAGACCGTTTTGGCCGTAGAGTCTATTCATAAACACAATTACATTCATCGGTTGGTGTTATTACATTTTAATCTGTAATTTGGTAGTATTCTTATAAACCATATATTCAGTTATAAGTTTGTTCATGTTTCCTTAGGGATATAAAACCTGACAACCTTCTATTGGACATAAACGGTCACATGAAGCTGTCGGATTTCGGTCTCTGCAAGCCACTTGACTGCTCAAATCTATCATCTATAAATGAAAATGAAATATTGGACGATGAAAACTTGAATGAGACGAGGGACGTAGAGAATAACAAAAATGGTAGGCGTTGGAAAAGTCCTCTCGAACAACTTCAACATTGGCAAATGAATAGAAGGAAGTTGGTAATTGCTTTCTTCCCACGTTTACAAATTGTATTCATTTACTTGCATGCAAATTCTTCTCCAACTTATCTATTTATTTCATGGCAGGCATTTTCCACGGTTGGAACTCCAGACTATATTGCTCCAGAAGTGTTACTGAAAAAGGGTTATGGTGTCGAGTGTGACTGGTATGTTAACATTCTTTCTCATTTTCATGGATTGCATCTATCCATTTTCTGTTTCCATTTCTTATCTATATAATAGACCTCAGCGAAGACAAGTATCATTATGTAATCTATTACATTATTCATAAAAATGTTGTATAGAGATTATTATTCATGACCTGAAAAAGGTGATATTTGTGTTTTATGGAATATAAATGTTGCTTAAAGAAAAAAAATTACTGTTCTATTCGAAATGAAATATCTTCCTTGTTTCCAACATGTGTTGACTTGCTGCAGGTGGTCTCTTGGCGCTATAATGTATGAGATGCTTGTCGGCTATCCTCCATTTTACTCTGATGATCCTGTAACAACATGCAGAAAGGTTATAATCTTTTTTTCATATTCTTCCCTTCTTAAGCACCTCTTTTTGGTCCTATGATACATGTATTTTGGGTCTAGTTCCTTAAAATTATAAGTCATGATTCATGATATAAATATAAAGTTGGATGTGATAGTAACAATTAGCATTCAGTTGGATTTTGGTGCCTTACTTTTTCAGTAGCACTGACAGTAACGGTTTAAATTATTGTGATGAATGTCTACAGATTGTGCACTGGAAAAATCACTTAAAATTTCCGGACGAGGCGAGATTGACACCCGAAGCAAAAGATCTGATATGCAGATTGCTTTGTGGTGTTCCACATAGGCTCGGTACGAGAGGAGCAATTGAAATTAAAGTGTGTAAGATGTGGTTTTGTTTCTCTCTTTTTCCCAGTACAATGAATTAGTATTAAATCATGTTATTCCCTGATAACATCACTGGTTCTGTATCGGCAGGCTCATCCTTGGTTTAGAGATGTTGTATGGGACAATCTCTATGAAACAGAGGCAGCATTTAAACCACGAGTCATTGGGGAGCTTGACACTCAAAATTTTATGAAATTTGATGAGGTATCACATTTACGCGCATCAGTACCGATAAATCGCATACATTGCCCCTATTTGTTAACATAGTTGCACAATATGGATACATTCAAACTATAAGGCCGGTGACTGTCATGTTTTGAGCAATATTGTTTAGAGGATAGATTAGGGTAATTGCAGTTAAGAAATTGAAGATACAAGCATGTCCTTGATTTGTTCCAACTGATATACTTGTATGATGATGTGCTTGTACATTTGATATTTGTAAATGGATACTTATATGTTTGCATGAATTTTCGCCTTGTTAAATGGATACTTATATTCTGATACAACTTTTTTAGGAACATTATGGGTGAAGTAATTATTTGTGAAAGCATCTTCTTGCTTATGCTTTCATACTTATATGTGCATGGATTTTCATATATATTTTTTTCCGGTTCGATTACTTTTTAAATAAATAGTTGAAATTGTTACATGTATTTTAATTGTAATAGGTAGAACAACCAAAGCCAATTCGAGCTGGATCAGGACCTATCAGAAAGGTAGAACTGTAATTACTTGTAGAAAGATTAAGCTTTTATTTTTTCTCCACTGTTGAATTGATCAGTTCTAGTTGTTTACCCTGATACAAATTTTCCAGGCTAAGTATAAGTTGATTGATTTTGTAGTATACTAAAAAAACTCAAAGTTTCTTGTATCATTTTTTTCTACAGAAGCTCTTAACTCCTCAAGATCTCAGTTTTGTTGGCTATACATATAAGAATTTTGCCGCTGTCAAGGGGAAGCGCCACTCTAAAGGTAGGTACTTTCTCGTAAAGTATAATATGTTAACATTCCTTTTTACCTTATCACATTCTAATCTTTGGTGCCGGGTGTTATCAATTTATATTCCTAAAGGTGAATCCGGTACACTTGCAGAGACTAAACAGATATTTAAATGCCTGCATGATATTTCAGTTTATACATTTTTTAATCCGCTATAGATAATGAATAATGATATGATCTACCACATCTTTTGGACTTGATACAGATAAGGGAACCTTGTTGCCGCAGTCATCGATCGAATCCACACAGAGTAATAAAACCTAGCTATAACTTTGATAAAACTACTCCTTTATGTTTATTCAGTTATTAAACTATTCTAACCAACCGTTTAATTTTAGGTGATTCTGGAATAAACTATTCCACCTGATATAATCAATGGACAGCACAAAAACATGGGTGGTTTATGCTTATTTTGATGTACATTATTACCTTGTTATGTAGAAAATAGATTGAGATTCACCTTGTGTGATGATAGTGGGTAAGCCTGCTAAATTTTCAACTGGGTTTGCCTTAGTGTACAGGGATATCATTATCTATGTATGTGTGTACCTTGAGGAATGGTTCACTTGTAGCTCTCTATGTCAAAGTTTTGAAGCTAATTTGATGTTTGTAAACTTGTCAAATGGGTCATGAGTGACCACTACTAGCATGCCCAGGTTGGCAAATTAGAGACATGTGCCATCACTTGTGGCTAATTCTGACCCTTTTCTCTCTCTCAATTTCTTCTTTATTATGACTTGTCTAGAAATTCATATGGTTCTTCCAACATAACAGCTAATGTATTGTTGAGTTGTGACATTGTAATGTTGACATAATGACAAAAGGGGTGGGTATCTATGACAACTTTGTTCTGATTTTGATCTTTGACTAAATACTTTATTTATTTTTTTACCTGAGTATCATCCGCGAGTAACTGCAGAGATTAATCTCTAGAGTTAGATAGAATTACAATAGGTGACAGAAAACCACTAAATATAAACATGTACATTGTAAAGGTGGTTAAGATTAAAAATAAAAAATATAGTTTTGGTGCAATCGAAACAAAGAGAACCTAAATAATCTATCAATATGGATATATGAGAATTTATATTGGTTAAAATGTTGAAAACATTTATTTTCACCGAAAGCTTTGCTAACGTTGGCAATAGATTGCCTTGTTTATTCATATATGTAAGTCCTCCTTCAATAAGATGCAGAAAAATTATTCATATTTTCTCTTCAATAACAATAAAAAAGATTAAAAATGTGTTTCTCAAAACTCAGTGAATCGATATCAATCAGATCACAATCTTGAAGACGATGAGAGTTGTTAACTTATACGTTCAAGAAGTATCGTCAATCGTCATTAGAATTTAACGTTCAAGAAGTATCGTCATTAGAATTTCGAATGAATTTTAAACACGGTCCAAAGTGGACCATTTATGTCACTAACCATAGAGAAGACTAATTGTTATGCAAGTGTGAAGTCATTGTCTCAACAGTCATTTGTGTTGTGATGCAGTTTCTCAGCATTTCAACCACCAAACCTTTAGCGCGTTCAGTTGATTCCTTCACCTATCAACTTATTAATTTCTTCTATATAACATAACAACATTATAAAATACAAACACAAAATTAACAGCTAACACTCAAATCACACACAAATCAGCATCACACTATGAAACATCCTTCATTCTCTATCTCTTGTGATTAGACTTATGATGTTTTCCTAAGTTTTAGAGGTGAAGATACTCGCAACAGTTTCACTGGAAATCTCTACAATTCTCTTAATGAAAAGGGTATTCATACTTTCATTGATGAACAACAAATTCAAAAAGGATAACAAATTACACCATCACTTCACCAAGCAATTCAACAATCTAGGATTTTCAATGTTGTTTTCTCTAGCAACTATACATCATCGATGTTTTGTTTGAATGAACTTGTCATGATTCTTGAGTGTTCCAACACACATGGACGCTTGTTTTGGCCGGTTTTTTATGTTGATCCATCATTAGTTCGCCGCTAAATGGTGCTTATGGTGATGCTTTGAGGAAACATGAGGAGAGGTTTTGTGATGAAATTGATAAGGTGAGGAAATGGAGGGATGCTTTGTATCAAGCTGCTAATGTTTCTAGATGGCATTTTCAACTAGGGTAGGTTATTTCAGACAACGTTTACTTTTTGAAAACATTTTCAGTTTTCATTTTTATTTTGAATTGCTAAAAAGAGATGGAAGAAACAATGGATATCAAGAAAAGATGAAAAGCAAAAATAAGAAGAATGCATTTTGAGAAATTATGAAAATATAGTTGACATTTTCAAAATTTCTGAAAATTTTAGATATGTTTTCGTAAATTGTAGAAGAAAATGGTAAGGAAAATATTAGATCTATATCTTCTTATGTTTATTAGTTAAAGCGAAAATGAAAACAGGAAACATGAGAACATGATTCAGCGTATTTCAATTATGAGAATAAACCATACTTTTATGCATTTATTTTAACCACCCTTTGTTTTCTTGCCTAATACTTTTTATATAGATAATATTACAATGCAATAGAAATTGCAGATACTATTCTAGATGAAGGAAACATAGCAGGTAAATAGAGATAGTTATTTGTATTTTATGTGCACAAATTAGTCTCATAGTATGTCAATTTCTTCATTAATTCACTTGTCCTTCACATTGATTCCTGAGTAATGGCCCAAATTGGTCATGGACTAATTTGACTGATATTTGAGACTTTAAAGAAACAAATTGATGCTTTTCATTTCTTAGAAACCAAACTGGTCTGTGTTTTTTTCTCAAGGACCAGTTTGGATTTAATAGCTAACAAGTTTCTGAAGAAGTTGACACATTATGTGACTAACCAAAGTAGCACAACTTGCAACTTCTAAAGAACTATTATTAAATTTTGACTGAGGTGAAAGGTCAACCACACTCCTTTACATGTTGCTGATAACCCAATTGCACTAGACTATCCAGTGTTGACAAAGTGAAGCAGATACAAGTACTTGCAGGGGACGTGATTGGTTTGGCCCCGGAAGCCAGATCGTATTCACTACACGAGACAAACATGTGTCGTCTATTTATGAGATTCTAAATTTGTATGAGGTTAAATAGTTAAATCACAAAAAATCTCTTGAATTGTTTAATTGGCATGCCTTTAGAAACAACAAAATCGATCTATGTTATGATCGGTTCTCACTTGTATGGCAAAAGTTTAGATGTATGGAAATCTGCATTAGATAAATATGAAAGAATTCCTCATCAAGAGATTCATGAAATTCTTAAAGTTAGATATGATGATTTGGAAGAAATGAGAAGGGTATTTTTCTAGACATCGCTTGTTTCTTCGATTCTTGTGATGTCAAAGAAATACTATACCTGCATAGTTTTGATGTGGAAAATGGCATTCAAGTGCTGATTAACAAATCTCTCATAAAAATTGGTTATGGTGGTTTTGTGAGAGTGGGTGACTTAGTTCAAGACATGGGCAGAGAAATCGTGAGGCAGGAATCAAAATTGGAACCTGGAAGACATAGTAGATTATGGTCTGATGACGACAAAGTTCATGCTTTGCAAGAAAATACGGTGTGTTACAACCTCAAAACATCTCCATGGTTTTTTCTTTTTCTTGGTTTCCTTATGACATATATACATTGCTGTTCTGATTAATAACTGCTAAATTTCTAGATTCATATTTATCTATTCTCAACTACATATGTTCAATGAAATTTATTACCATAATAAGCAGAAAAGGATGTCATGGTTTAGAATTTGTAATTTCTTTACGAACTACCAAGTTCTAGACTGGAGTGGATATCCATCACATTCTTTACGGACTGATTTTAATCTGAAGAATCTTACAATACTTACCCTGCCCGAAAGCTGCCTTGTATCATTCAAGTCACCCAAAGTATGTATTCTTTTAACACATTCAGCTGGTCTGAAACTCTAATGTGTCTTTCCAGTTAAAATCTTGAATGTCATTATATTTTTGTTATGTAGGCGTTTGAGTCCTTGAGCTTTCTGGATTTTGAAGGCTGCAAGTTATTAACTGAGCTACCTAGCTTGCCTGGACTAGTAAATTTGGGGGCGTTGTGTTTTGATGATTGCACTAATTTAATCACGATTCATAAGTCAGTCGGGTTTCTGGATAGACTTGTGCAATTGAGTACTCAAGGATGCACCAAACTAGAACTTTTGGTGCCCTGCATCAATCTGTCATCTCTAGAGACTAAATATGTGAGGTTGCTCGCATCTCAAGAGCTTCCCTGAAGTACTGGGTGTGATGGAGAATATAAGAGATGTTTATTTAGACCAAACTGACATCGATAAATTGCAATTTTCGATGGGAAGTCTGGTAGGGATCCAAAGATTGTTCTCGAGGGAATGAAAGAAGCTAATTCAGCTACTGAATAGTATTCATGTATTGCCTAAACTTGAGATAATAATGGCTTATGACTGTAGAGGATTTCAGTTTCTTGAGGATGAAGAAAAAGTTGGTTCAGAAGTATTTCCAAAAGCAATGCTTGTTTATAATGAAGGAAGAGGAACACTGATTGATGTGTACTCTCTTAACATCTGCTCCAATAATGTCATTGAAGTATGTACACCTTAATTTTACGTAACGATTTTCGATTCTTTTTAAAGGGATTCTTGAAGGAAGAGTAAATTGGTACAAGCAAGAAAGCAAGGAAAAATCATCGTTACGTTTTTGGTTTCGGAAGAAATTCCTGCAGATAGCTCTATGTTGTGCTGGAGAGCCACCAATGTATAAAGACAATACAGTGTTGGATTTCATGTCTAGTGTACTCATCAATGGCACTACGCAATTCACATCTTCATGTAACTACATATTTTCTGCAGGAAAGATAACAGACCAATTTCTTCTGTGTGATTTAATGTGCAGAGTGGAAAGATCATTTTTAGAGCATGAATGGAATCTAGTAGAGATTTTGTATGAGTTGAAAGGATATTGGCCATGTGGCTCTGAAAGGATATTGGCCATACATGACAGAAGAGGATGTCAAATTAATTAGGATGTCAAATTTACGTCAGAGTTTGTGGAAGGAAAAGAGATGCAGAGAAGAAAGGATGCACTAATGGGTTTTCACTCAATGCTCAAGGTTCATGGATTACAATGTTTTACATTAACTAATATCTTCTTAAAATACTCAATTACTTTGATTCAAGGTGTGAACTCCATCTAATTCAATTGAAATCATGTTAAGTTATATCCATTATTCAATTTTTTTTGGTATTCTTTGATATATAACTTGAACAAAATATAAAAATCTAATTTAATAAAAGTTGCCAAGCTATGTTACAAGCTAGTGCATACCAAAGTATACCAGCAACTATGATAGAAGGCTATGTGATATCAGTTCGGTAAGCACATTTATTTTATCATATGAGTATTTGACTAGGGAGCAAAGGAGTATCTCAATACCTATTGTCCAGAAAGCTCAAATGATATTAGGCTATTTTCCGGGTGTGGAGCACACTCACAATGTTCAAACTAATTATATAATTCAAGTAGCTCACACTGTAGTCAAGGTTCTATTAGATATGCTTGTAAGTGGTCCAGTTCTATTAGTTTTTATTTGCTTTCCTTATTGATCATTCCTCCTGCAATCTGCTCATATAGAGATTTTAGGAACTAAAAGATTGTTTCTTCATTTTTCTTCAAGTTCTTTGTATCAGTCTATGGCATAAGTACATTACTCAAATAGCTGATATGAAGTGGTTTGCTTTCCTATTTTGCAGGAAATAAATCATAGGATCACCGAAAAATGATTTAAAACTTAACTTTCATTTATCTGTTATACGTTTCATATTGGACTAATTGGAGGTTAGTCCAATCAGAAGAGCCTATTTTGATATGTTTCATTCTATTAGAAGAATTTACTAGAGACCCCCAATTATTTTATTAACAACAAGAGTTATGATTTTATGTATGGGTTGTCCGCCATTCACTAAATCCAATTGGCTGATAGCCCTACAAAATGGCAACCAGTCGACATATAGGTCGGCTACATGCAAACCGACCAATGGATTGGCAATAACAATCGTCTAACCAACACATCCAATGCGAAAGGATAGCTCTTAACAAGCCTGGTGTCAAATAGATTGGTGGATAAAAACATGAATGTCGAGGATGACAATTGAGTCCTAGCTATTGAAGGTTCGAGTCCTAACCACTACTATCGCAGATCCAAGTCGCCGACAACATGGGTCCTGACAGTCAGGGGTCAAGCCGACAGTCGCACAAGTCTTGATGGCTTGAGTCTTGACATTATGATTAAATTGATAGACTAATAGATTGTTTTAATTCATCCATTATAATTCAAACCAAAATTTATCCAATTCTTCTATGTCCCTAATTTTAAACAATCTAATTTTAAGACGAAATGTAATTGGTGTTGAAATATTCAACAATTGAATTGATCTAGTGTTAAAAAAACAATGACCAAAATAACAGTTCACTTATTCAGACTTAAGGCAAGTTAGAGAAAGTAATTTAGTTACTTGTTGATTGAAGAGAATCTCATTGAAATAAACTTTCTCAAACACAGGTTGGACGCTGGGAGCTTGTGAAAAAACAATACTATCATATAACTGATACAACAGATTCACTGCACACTAAAATTTTGCTTCCTATTTAATACAGCAAACAACTTCATATGACAGATTGAAGAACACGGTGACTATAATTACGAAAACGGTGTTAAATATTTTGACAACCTTTGGGAAGACTTTTGATGAAAATTGTTTGATGTTCATATTAGAGTTGAAATGAGCTATTCAATACTTGTGGCTGCTTCTTTTCAGTTTATGATGTTTTTCACAATGATCAGAACCTTTTTCACTTCTATGAGATGAATGCTTTGTTCTGTTCTGTTTGCTCATATCATGCTCATGATGTTCACCACCCTCAGGCGTACCATGATGTTTTTCTTTTATCCTTCTACTTCGACCATCCTTTTCAACATCAAAATCATCAGAAGAATATGCATGGTACCGATCATGACTAAAACTTATGTGATGCCTTTGAGAATCGGAATGGGTTGTTGATGAATACTTATGGCTGCTCTTTTTATCCTCGGGCTGTCGTTGACGATTAGGATCATCTGATTTATATGAATGCTCATCTCTGCTCTTGTGTTTTACATGATAATCGGCAGGACCAGAATCCTTCTCATCAGCATAAGAATTTTCTTTTCTGCTATGTTTCCTCTTATGCTTTTGTGTATTCTTTCTACCTCGATCATCCCTGTCACTGTCAGAATCTTCAGATGAATATGAATGCTTATCACTACTCTTGTAATTTCCATTGTAACCATCAGGACCAGACTCCTCAGATGAAGATGAATGCCTCCGTTTTCCATGTTTACTCCTACTGTGCCTAGGATGATCATAACCTTTGGGCGAAAGTGAATGCTCTCGTTTAGTCCTTCGACTTCGATCATTTCTGTCACTGTCAGAATCTTCTGAATTCTTGTGTCTGCTCTTCCCATGATCTTTTTCAGCGACAAAAGAGTCTGATGAACTTGGCCTTTTATAATCTCGCTTCTTTTTGTTTGCCTTAATTTTTTTCTTCTTAGATCTACTCTCTCCATCATCAGAAGATGCTTCGCTTTCTGAATGTACTAGCTGCTGCTTTTTGTGCTTCTTCTTTTTGAACTTTTTTGGTTTTTTGGATAAATTGGTCAATAAATCAGGGATATCGCCCATATTGAGAAAGCCTTTAAAAACAGCAGTAGTTAGTTATGGTTGATTCGAACAAACATCTGAGATGTTAACATCAAGCATACAAATCACATTAAGAATAAGAGCTGGTAGCAGATACCTCCATATTCATCAAATATGTCCTCCTCAGCAACTATCTGCTGGTTGGGATCATCTGGTTTAAACCCTCCACGCGGAGGACTGATTCCTGGCTTCTGCTTGAGCTCCCATTTTAGAGGCTGCATCATTACCAACAAAACAAAAAAATCAATAGCAAATATCACCTTTTTGGGGGAGAGGGGAATGAGTGTTATAGATGTTCATTGCATCTAGACTGTATAATTTACAGATTCAGTATCCAACAGCAAATTATCTTTTACGAGTTCTTACCTAATTGTTCATCCATATTGGAGCATATCTGGCTTTAATCTATTTTCTTCTATTCTATTTATCTCCACATCTATTTACTTCTATCTATTTTTTGTATAATAAACCAAAGTCAGTAGCTGGACACACGTGCCAAGCTCCATAGAAAAACTTTCCTGCTCAAAACCAGTTTTCCATAGTGCTTCTTCTATTACTATATGCAAAATCATTATTCCTGCTCAAAACTAAACCCTTGGGGCAACCTGTTTGCTCCACTGTACAGGTCTTAAGCTTGTCACACTCATTCTTTAAGCATAAGTGTCTAAATTAGTTATTTAACAGGAAAGGAAATTCCACAGTCCAGGCAAAATCTTCCTCCATAATATTTTTGTTTTATCTTTCACGAAAGTAAAATAAGCTTACCCAAACACAAACTTATCAGAGAATGAGCATTGCTTCTACAATGATGAAGCAAAACTATGAAGGATAAAAAATACAAGGAACTACAGATATGAAGTATTTTTTTCCCTTGGATTATACGAAAATAATGTTGAAAATAATCAATCGCTTACTTAAATTCTGCCACATTCAATTACTTGTGCAAGTGTATTCAGGTCCCAGTGATCTTAAGTTAATTAGAGATTGAGAATGACATAGAGGAAGACGGACAGAAATGTAATTCTCAGTAAATGAGATCAGTTTGTGAACAGATGTAAGCCATCCCATTATGATACGAAGCATATTTTCTCATCAGGAAATCAATATAAGCACATTCTAATTTAGTTGCTTCAAGGTGTAATAGAGCTGAATAGTGTATTAACTATTTAATGGAAGTGTGATAAGACAACTACCAACTAACATTTACACTCAGAATTAACTAAGTAAATTTGTCGACAAAAAGACTATTTGTAAAAAATTTAATTAAACCAAACTCTGCAGGCATAAGTGTATCAATCCACAATGTTATGGATTAAATTGTAAAATTTCTCAAACAATAAGTGAATAAAAAGAGTAACTGACCTCAGTAAGGTCTGTGTGAGCAAGAATAGCATTCAAAGGGTCATCTCTTTTCAATCTGTTTTCCTCGCTTGGCATTATAGCGTCCTTCAAGGGACATTCACGATCACCACTTTGGTGACCATAGTTCCCACATCTTAAACATTTAACATTGCGAATTTCAACTCCAAAAGGTTTTGCCCTAGCAGCAACTCCTGTTTCATGCCTAAAAACCATTCAGTTACTAAAAGTACAATTACATTCACAATAATTCATGGGGTTTCACAATAGCAATTTTAACTTCAAGACCACACTGTCATGTCAGAATATAGAGAATGGAGTTCCATTTTCCCAATTCAATAATACAAGGTAAACAACCTGTGGTAATCAGGCAAAACTTTATCCCTACATATATCCCCAAAAAGGCATCTAGGATGCACCACATACAACAGAACTCAGTCACTTTCAAAACCTATATTGTGATTATCTATCTCCCTTTCATTATGCACAGATGATAACTCCCCTCCCTTGCTATCTATACAGGTTTGAAGTTGTTATTTGATTAGTAACTCCTAGTTTGTATATTTAGTTAGAGATAGACTATTATGTGTATATAAATCAGAAGAAAGGATTAGACAGGAGCAGCTAGTGATTTGAGTGAATTGGGACATTTGGGCATTTCAGAGGTGCAGACCCCCAACTTCTGTAACTCATATTGTTATCAAGGATTTCATTCCTAGTTCTTTCAAATAAATATGCTGCTTTCTATCAAATTGGTACTGGAGATTCATCCAGAGAGAGAATACATGGTTTCAACAAGAATGAAAGCTAAGTTAGACACAATTGAGACGATAAACTCAAGCTGGAAAGAGAACCAAGACGGACTGAAGGCACGATTCGCACCACAAGATGCTTGTCTCACATGGATAGAGTGAATGGTAAAATATTTTTTGACGCCATTAGTGGGCAAAAGGTTACCAAGAAGTTACAAACAGAGATACCCAATGTGTGAGTGTGATGAGGAAGGGCTGCCAGGCGGAGGAAATTGGAGACATCCGTCTTCGATTGAATGGACACATGGGGCAGGGCTAATAAGCTTGAATTGGGAAAGCCTACAATATTGCCATTGAAGACAACCCGTGAGGTAGAGACACATCATCTGCAATTTCTCAATATTAAGGATCAAGAATCAGGAAAACGAAGCAAAGATGAAGGGAGGAAGATGGAAAACAAGACAGCGAAAGAAAGACAAGTGGAGAATATTTGTCGGCATTTTCTAGGTTGCAAGTCGGTCAATCCACAACCACCACAAGAACAAGCATAATCAAATTTGTAATGGAGGAGAGAAATGTCGTCAAGCAATGTAGGAGCACATTAGGGGGTCTTTTTGTGGGCACAATACAGTAATTGACAATGTGCACGGGTGATGGCACCAATACAGGGGTCAGGGTGTCGAAAATGGAAGAGCAAGTGACAGCCTTGAAGAGGTGGGTTTTACATGTCAATCTCAGACGACCTACCAACCACCACTGCCTAAACCGCCAGACACCGAGGGCAAATGGCGTTGTACATTCGGCATTTTCAGCAGTGGAAGAGAGTGGTCCAACTATCACCTTGACGACAAGGTGAAACTTCAAGAACAGGGGTGGCTAGTCATTTGAATGAATTGAGGCCTTTACGTGATCGGGAGGTGCAGATCCTCAAAGGGATTCTTACCTAGTTCCTTGTAATAAAGATACAGGTTTCTATCATTATGTTAACATGGATGTTCTTAAAAGCACAATGAAAGAATAGCATCCCCTTTTGAATACCTCCAGTAAGTTTAAACTTTCAGACCAAGATGTGATATTCATTAAATGATGGCATATACCAATTAAAAGGGATTTGTGCAAGTTTTCAAAATAGATAAAAGGCCGAATAATTTAAATGAGGTGAACTTAATTTACTCTTTCCATTTATCATTAATTAAGTTAAAGGGAAAAAGTAAAGGTTTTTGAAAAGAACTAGTCTACCCTACCCATTCAGTACTACACATGATCTAGAATACAACTCAGGCTTATATTTATGAAGTCTCCACGATCGAACAATTTTCACCAACGATTCCAGTTTATCCTTACTTCATCTTTAATTCCTTCTGAGCCACATTAAAAAAACACAATAGCCAGCCAAGTGAGTCAGTCACAGTATTAAGCTTGCCCTGTGATCTGTTTGTCATACTCAACACTGACAACACACAATAGAGAAAAAACATCAACAATGGTGATCTCCAAGAGGCTTGTGCTATAAAAAACTCTACTTCCAAGATCCTAGTATGATGGGCGAATTGGTTACAATAAATAACATGTATCTCTACAGAAAATGCAGCCAAAGATGAGAGGAAAAACTCCTGACACGCAACACCAAGCAACCCAACTAATCAGAAATACAACAATAAAAACTTATCCTTGCAAGAAAAAAGATTACTAATTGACATACCTTGGCGCATTTTTAAGAACTTCGAATTCTTCTTCCGTTGGTAGAGCACGACCAAAAACATCTTTAGGCCTTGGTTTTTTCTTCTCTCCCTGTGGCGGCCTAGGAATTAAGTAATTCAAAAACGCATTCAATGACACCAAAAATGAAAACAAGTCACAAAGAAATAAGATTACTTTGGAAGAAAGAAAAACAAAGCAAAGTGATAGAGAACATACAATGAAGAGGAAGGTCCATCGGGATTGGTCTGTGGAGGCTCCTTATTCATGGTGTCTTCTCTTTTCTTCTCATCATTCATCTCCGCAGCCTTGGCACTTTCGGGATTGTAACCAGGAGGACGAACATACATAAAACTGACAGCTTGCATAAGCTCCACCTACACTCACACACACACACACGAAACACAAATATGAACAAACAGATTGCAGCCCACAAAGGGGAAACAAACTAAGAAGAAAAGGGTGAGGTGCAAAATGGAACCTTTTCCTTGTCCTTCTTGGAGATGAGAGCTGTTGTGCGATAAAACTCTTGCTCCTGGGCATACTGCCAAATGTAATAAAAGGGTTACGGAATTCGAACTGGAATTGGAATTGGAACTTGGTGGAAGAGAATCAGGAAAGGTTCTTGCCTCACGAGCAACTTCTTCAGTTCGGCGTTGGCGCTCAGCATGTGTTTGCTCAGCAATCCACTTGCGGCGTTGGTTGGGGTAAGAGAGAGGATGCCATGGTTTTTGGTTGAGGAAATTGTGGCTCCACGCGGTGCCTGATTTGGTCTTATAATCAACCTCTCCTCCACCCTTATCATCAGAGAATCTCTTGCTCAGCCTCAAACCTCCTCCTTCCTCACCCTCCATCTTCTCTTTCTCCACACCACACCACACCACAATGTCAATCAAACACCCCTCTCAAGCAGTATAATCTTCAAATAAAATCCATCAAGAAAAACCATGAATCATCAATATTCAGTAAAAGGGTCATTTTTAAAAAAATCCCACTGAAGAACCCAACTAAATTACTTTTCATATAAAATCACTCAACATATACAACTTTAAATACATTATTGATCATATCATTAAACCCTACGCAAACAAAAACACTACAAAACCATTCATGTCGAGAAAATCATCAATGGGGCCTTTTGTCTAACAAGTGGTGTTCAATTAAACGTGAATGAAATAATTCTTCAACAATTACAAAACAAATATATGAGCATAAACGAATCAAAATCATTGAAAAGAGAAAACAAATAACCTAAAGTATTATTACATCAATCAATTGAATCGTCTATGAGTATCGTGTTTGATTGCACCTTGAAATTTTTTCGAAGAATCCTCTCTCTCTCTCTCTCTCTCTCCAATCGTCCAATCGGGTATGCGGCAGGCTAGTTGTTTTTTTTTTTTTTAACTTGGGTCAGTTGGGTTGTTGTGTGATATTGGGTTATGGATATGAATTACAAAATTATTATGTTTACCCCCACAAATAGTAGTATACCCCCAATTTACTCATATTCTTGCATGAACGTATTACAAATAAGCTATCATGATTCAGAGTTAGCTGATTTAATTAACAGTATTACAATGAAAGATAAAATGGAATAAAAAAATGAAATGACATAAATTATCAGTTTAAACGCTACTTCAAGCAATTTATCAAAAAAAAACGTAAAAAAAAGTTTTAAAAAAATGACAAATTATCGATTATTAGTTTTTACCACATTTATTATCTCATAATATCTAAACTTTAAATTTATGGTATAATTTTTAAAATATTTTCTTCTCTAGCTCTATTTCTTCTTCATCATAAAAGACAGGTGATTATGGATATTTTTTGATTGAAAATCACTACCTTCTATCCTTCAATTCAAATAAATGATTTTCAAACACCGTAATTTTTTTTTTATTACTCTTTCGTTTTAGTGAGACATTGTTTTACTCGTTATTTTAGTACGGTGTTTTTTTTTCTTATCTTATTATGATATGTTTTTCGTTCGTACTAATATATTAACTTTAATCTAGTGTTAAAGATTCAATCAATGATTTTAGAATCGTCAACGTTGCAGATTTGGAGGTATGAGTATTTTAATCACTTTAATTTATCAAATTTGTAGATATTTTATCATTTTGTGCTATTAATATGGATCTAGTTAGTTTGATTGCAAATTCATCATTTTTATCTTTAACAAAATTATTTTTATAGCGCTCAATCAATGTATTTTCTAAATTTTAATGAATGTATCAATCTTTTTAATTAATTTTTTGTTTTTTGAAAAACATGTAAATTATAAAAAAAAAACATGTAATAAAAATTACAAATTTATGGTACTCATTTTTTTAAAATTATGTACCGTTATTCAAAAAATATGTACTATAATAAACGGTTATTTTACAGTCAATGTGGAATTTAGCAGTTCGACCTCTCTTAACTTTTTATCAACTCACGAAATGAAAATCTTTTTATTTTAAAAGTGTGTTGATCATTCATTCAAATTTTTAACTAAAAAAATTTGGTTTGAGATATTTTTAATGATATTGCATACAATCTCATGACTTAAAATCATCAACATGCATTAATTACTTATATACTGTTAATTAAATTATAAAAAAAAATCAATAATTTTGTAAGTTAAAATTGAAATTATTATAGGGTTTTATTGCAGGTTTTAGGAGGATTAATTATTTTATATTGTTATATTGTTTAAAATATGTTAAATTACAAACAAACAAACAAAAAAAGTTAAAAATGTAAGCGGTAAAGCAAAATTATTGGATTTTAAAATAGATGAACCAATTTTACGAATTGGTGAAAATAAGGGACTAAAACTAAGCAAAAAAAAATTGTGGAGCAAATAATATAATTAAGGTCTATTGCAATTTTTGTCCCCCTACCTTTACCAATTCACAAAATTATATTTTCTATTTTAAAATCTTATAGTTTTGGTCTCTTCTTCAGAATTTTTAACTAAAAATTATGATTTAACATATTTTAAATCACGTGACATACGATCTCATCATGTATAACCATTTAGATGCATTAATAATTTATATGTTATTAATTAAATTATAAAAATGAATAATTTCTAAAGTTTAAACATAAATTTTAATAGAATTTTATTGTAATTTTAGGGATATTAATCATTTAACATTATTGTATAATATGTAGTGGTGGAAATATACCAGGACGATTAATAGATGCTTATTGTCTAACGCACGACAGACCCATACCAGACTTTTTTTATGTAAGTCACGGCAAGGCTTTTTTAAAAATTTATTTAGCTAAAAATGTAGTACTAAGGATAATCAAAAAGTTTTTTAGGTCTACCAGACCAATCTACTTAATTAAATATAAATAAAAAATTTATTACTATTATTATTATTATAATATTAGGTTTTTTTTGTATTAAATTATAAATTTTTTAACATTTTATGTATTTTCAACGTATTATTGTGCATCAATGTTTGAAATATTTAAAGGTATTATTTTTAAAATAGAATTGAAATATAATATAATATAACGTTATATATTCTAAAATATCATGTTAGATGTCAAAATAGAACTTAAGTTCGTTGAGAGGTCAACGTAATCGTTTAATTACAAAATTCTAGCAACCGGTGGTGTAGATTTTCATAAAATAATACTAAAGTAGACTTTTTAAATAGACTTTCTATCTTTGTTAGGCTTTGAAAAAGGTTTGACCTTAAAAGTGAATATTTGACAAGTGATAGGTCAAATTTAAGCCTAGTCTATTTACACCCCAAATCATATGTTATATCGTTTAAAATATATCACATCACAATTTTTTAGTTAAAAAATTTGAGAGAGGAAACAAAAATATAATATTTTAAAATAAGAGAATCAATTTTGAGAATTGATAAAAATTGAGGACCAAAATTAAAATTAAGTCTATAATTAATGAAAAAATATATGATCACATATAAAGATTTTTAATTCAACTTCTAATAATCTCTTTTTCATGGATGACTCTAAGGTTTTGACCTAGGCTTTGACATCAATCAAAACACTTAATCCTATCCAAGGAAAAACATACACTCATATATTCCCCATTTTCTATGATGATAAAATTTATTTAGAGGCTTCACAATAAGCTCGATGATTTTTTGGAGATTGTTTCTTGTGAATTTGTACCAATGTGAGCAAATACTTAGATAATCTTGATAGAAATCTCTCCCCTTTAGTAGTATTAAAATGCTTTTACCAAAAGTCAAAGTCCACTACAATATCCAAAACAACATGTGCAAAATAACTAGCTAAAAAATGAACAAAAGTTCACAAATGAAAGAAGATGTACCACATAGGAAAAAACACAATAACCAGACATTTTAAAGTTACAGCAAATAAATCAAGCATTGTACGAAAATATTATTTTAAGAAAATTCAACAAACATACACTCAACCAAGATAATATGCAAATGAAATGGAAATGTCATTACATAAAATGACTTTATACCAACATTTTACATGTCTCAGAAAAAACATGAAATAAAACATAAAGCAAAAGTCCATCAACAAAGTATTAACGTCGTTTAGTTAAGGTAAGGTGGTGGTAGTGGAAAGTTGGAGAAGCGAATGATGAGACGCGACCCCAATTTTGGCAACGTGTGATAGTTTTCAGTACTCAAACCCATAAAATGTTACTAATTATATTGTTGAATATCCTCAAAACATTGTATATACGAGATTCAAATCCTTCAAGCCATGGGGGAGTTACAACAAAATCATCATCTTTTTTATCTTCAATCTCAACAACAGTTGTAAGATCAAACTGAAGATAATCCATAAGAACCCATTGGTCATCTTTAGTTTGATAACGTTTCATTTTTTACAATGTTGTTGTAGTAAACCCATTATCCACAAAAGATCCAACAAGAATGTTTGTCTTAGAGGGAACATTAGGAGCCCAATACCTGAGACACGTGGATATGGATTTCATCAAGTGTATTGAATCTTTGCAAGTAATAACAAAACAGTTCGACTGAGTGTTGAACACATGGATGACATTATATTATTGAATTATATTTTAGGTACTTAATTGAACAAAAGAGTATTGATTTTGAGTATTTGCAATAATTGAATTGTGACAATGAAACTTAACAAAAGTTTAATAATAAAAATAAGAGTCAGAGATGTGTTTTATTTTGAATCCAACCTTTAATTATTAGACCCTAGTCACTTAATTCCTTCAATGTGTTGTTACCATGTTCTAAAGGTGTTCCAATCCTAACCTCGTTTTAATCTTAATTAAATCCCCAAGGGTGTTCCAATCCCAAACTTTTAAAATATTATAAAATAAGATCAAGCATTAGACAACATAAAGTGTAAGTGGTTTCACATGTCTACATCTATGTCTATAAAACAAAGCCACAATTTTTAATCTCATGTCTTCTAAGATTTCACTCTCATTTTAAACTTTGAATCGTAAATCAATCAATCAATAATCAATCGATAAAAAGCATTGAGAGTAGAGATTAAAAACACAACTCAATTGAATTCATTCAAATAACTAAATATCAAATCGAAAACCAATTTCTAGAAAATCCATGTTGGTCAAGGGTTCCATGGCTTCCAAAATGAGAATACATAGAAAATATCCTAGACCATGTCATCTGGTATTGTTATGTTAAGTTGACAACAACAAACACGAAGAAAAACCATATCAAAATATTTATCCCTAATTCGGATTAAAAGTCATTGAAACAAACATTAATGTCAATAATTCATTTTACATTATATTCAAATTAAGATAGAATCTCGTGCATTTTCAAGGAAATTTTGATTTACTCCTCTTTAATGTAGTGTTGTCAAATAGTTGTTATTGAACAAAGCGTTATTGTTCCACAATATGCTATTTAGTACAAAGTGTTGTCAAATAACTTCTATTGCGGCGCTATAACAGTATATCAACGCGAAATTTGAAAAAAATCATGATTTTCCACGTTCTACAACTGACCACATTGCTCTCATCAAAAGATAAAGTTGAAAATTAGTTTTCTTTAAAAGGATATCAAGATCTCACACTGCCTAAATATCCTATAGTTATTAAAAGTCAAATGACTTTAACTGATCACTCACTATATCAATTATCGTTCACATAGCAAAGTTAAACTTTGTGAACTAATTGAAATCAAAAGTGAAGTTCTCCATTATGGCCCGCAAGTGAAATTGTGGTCACAACTTAAAGGTTTCCCTAACCATATAGAGTTTAGCTACTCATTTTGAACAAATAAAAGCAAAAGCAATAAAGATATCACACATGAAAGATCAAGAGTAGAAGTCTAAACCTAGTTTCCTAGGTTGAAATTTTCAATTTCAAGCTCCCGAGATGCACCAATTTGTCTCCATAGTCTCCAAAAGATTGAAACCCTTATCCAGATATAAAAAATAGCTTAAATATTGCAAGCCTCGTAACGACGTTGCCTAAAGAGATGCTTGGTTCCCCATGACAGGATGCACAGATACGAAATTTAATTATGAAAATTTAAAAATTTCGCTTACCGAGGTGGATCCATTGTCATGCAAAATCAGGCAATGAGGAACACTTGCAAAATTTGTGATTAACTCGCATGACAAGTTGGTTCGATCACTAGGTGATATTTGGTAGTATGAACAACTTCCCACTTGCTTGTTAGCTCATCTGCTGAGTTGCGATCTCTATAAGGTGAGATTTGGCATATTTTAACCCTTCAAAAATGATTCAAATGCAATGTTATCTCACCATTCGAAAGGAAATTGTGCAATGTGCAAGACCATATTAACTAGAAAGTTCCAAGCACCATTCCTTTGAATAATTTGAGTTTCATGAGTGAGACTCCATATTTTTTTAAGTATTGCTTTCTTTTAAAAGAACCACATGATGTTGAATCAAACAAATAAAACATCACTATAAGAAATTTTTTCTAGTTAATGTGAGTTCACATTTATCTTTCTAGACTTATGTGTATTGATTCGATGTCAAAACTATAATAGTTTAGAATTTATGTAAATATATGTCCCTCAATAATCTACTCATACCAATATATTTTCAAACCAAAGCAATTGCTCTAAATCGCGAATTCTCAATTTCTGACATATGTAATTCGAAGTACTCAATAAGTAATTTGAATTGCATGTATTTTTAAAGCCTAGAATAATTTATGTAACAGGTAATTGAAAATTCAATTTCTCCGAGTTTATGCCTTATGTAACTCACATTACTCATATATAATTTGAATTACACGCTTATTTTCTTTTTTTTAAGGCTTTTGTTCATTAATTGTTTTGCTTATTTAAGTTATAACACTCAAATTTTCCACTTGAACATTCATTTATTCTCTCAAGTTTTCTTTTCTCGTGAATCTCTTTGAAAACTCTTAGAAAGCAATAATAATATATAATCAATTTTGAGGGATACAATTGTTAGGTTACACAATTGGGTGTTTCAAAGTTTTCAATTGTGTGATCAATCGGTAACCTAAAGGAATATATTATCTATAATATTTTTCACCTAAAAATGAGTTTTTGTGATTTTTTTTTTCTTCATATTCTAAGATTGTTCATGCCTCGATTGGATGCTCTCTCAAGATTGGGAAATTCAAGAGTTTCAAATTTAAAAATCAAGGAGTTGAAGCAATATCAAGGTGAAAACTTGAAGATTAGTCTATGTGAGATCAAAAACTAGGGTTATTGGTTATCAAAATCTAAATTGAAGGCTTTGAAGAATTAGGAGTGCTAAGTTTATAAGCTGATGAAATTTTCTTGTAATAATTTCAAGAAACACTTGGTGTACAAATTATTAAAGGAATAAAATCTATCATATTTGATGAAGGGACTAGATATAGGTCACAAGCGAAAATGAAATGACCAAACAAGTAAAAATCTCAATGTTATTACTCTGTCTCTTATTTTAAGATAATTGATGTTATTTGATGAAGAATTTTCTAAACCTTCGATGCTCTAGATTCTTGTTCAAAGATTCAACTATTACAATAGTGGTTCAGAGAATTCTAACAAAAAAAATTAATTATAATATCTATAAGAGCAATGTTATATAATACGAGATACTATTTCACGAAAAAATCACAAAGACTAAAATTTTAAGGTAGGAAAACTAACCATACACCTAAGGGTGGGAATAGGCTAGGCCAGACTAGGCTTTGAAAGTTCTGAGTCTGGCCTACAATTTATTTTTTAGGCCTACGACTTATCATAGGCTTTTTTTTCGGCTTGGCCTCACCTAATTTAATGATCAATATTATTTATAATTTCAATTAAGAATTTTTTTACATTTATTAGTTTTTATTTCATTATTTAATGTTTTAAAATTTTACATATGATAAGATGTTATTCATGAATAAAATATTAATGGATAATATTATCAAATTATTAATGAATAATTTTATAATTTTTAATAACTTAATATCTATATTAATATTTTATTAATTTTGTGATCTCAAATGTAAACAAATATAAATTAGTCAAATGTATATAATAATATCATTAATGCTCTTTAACTAATTTGGACTTCGTTTTCTAATGACTTCTTTTATTGTCGTGAAATAGATTTGTTTATGGACATTTTGTATAATACAATTAATTTTTTTTTATTATATTAAGACATCAAATCATATACATATTATTCTTTTTTATATATAGACTAGATACCATTATGAATACATGAATTATTTTATGTTACTTCTATTTAAAAATAATGGAATTTAATTTGTGTACATTCTCTTGGGTGAGTTTTTTCCAACACATTCTAAGTAGGGATACCTCGCTCAAACCTGTTCCAATTTGAGCTGAAAACCCCATTTTGATTTGGTGTGATTTTTTCTCGAAATTAAAATTTGGGGCGGAGACGAATTTGAAGTGTTGATATCTACCCGCATTTGCATCTGAACCTGAACCGTTAGTAATATTATTGATATTTTTAAATTTTATTTACATGTACATATTTAATATATTTAATATTTTTTTAATATTAAAAGTATAATTTTCTCTTTTTATAAAAAAGTTGGATTTTAATATTTTTCAATTTTATTATTGTATAATAATAATTATTATTATTTTGTTATATTAATTATAATAAATGTGACTTTTAAATTTAGTATTTTTATATAATTAATGGGTGCGGGGTACTGATGGGGAAACCTGAATCCCGTTGCAAACGAGGATGAAGACTTAAATTTTACATACAATAAGAAACATAAGTAGATGCAGATTTTCCTCGACTAATCAGGGGGCGGGAGAGGCAAAACCCACCCTAGCCTTGTTGCCATACCTAATTCTAAGTTTAAAAAGTGTAAGTGTGAAAAGTTTAGCGGTCAACAAATCACAACGAATCATATGTATGATTTAGGACTAGTTATGATGAAAGTCAAATACATTTTTCTTGTAATATATATGAAGGTCATAATTTATTGATATAATTTAAAAATAATAATATTTATGATATTGTTAAATATTTTTAATTAAAAGGATTTATAATTTAATTAAATCCTTTAAAAATGAAGGTAGTATGGAGTATGGTTAATATTACATAAACAAATCCATACTATAATATATTTTAAACAAGTATAGTTAAGTATGTAGATTTTTTTTTTGGCTTAATTACAGTTTTGGTCCCTCAAACAAAATTTTATTTAAGTCACATCATGTCTCAAGATCTCATTTGCAACAATTGTACATGAAATCTATAATGATAAATGATGTAGTACGACTTTAAAAAATGAAATTTCATCAAATTTTGGATCAAAATTCTGTTTGGAGACCAAAACTAGGGAGAACCAAAATGGGGGAGACTACTTTCGCGATTCAGTTGAAATAGAGGGACCAAAACTGCAATTAAGCCATTTTTTGTTGTTGTTAATTGATTGGATTACAGTAATTATTATATTTTAAAAATTATAATTTTATGGCACTTTTGAATTTTCAAAAGATAATATAACAATTCCACAGTAAAATATAAATATAATTAAATATGACTTTAATTTAGTGCAAAAAAATTGTGTATATTATTATAAATAATAATACAAATTATTTTTATTTGTTATTTAAATATTGTATCGGTTAAATTTGTTTAGAATAATTATTTAAATTTGTATACTTATTTCTAATTAAATAAGTATTTTTAACAAATTATTATAAATAAATTTAAATAACTATTCTTATTTATTTAACCAAAATAATATTTAAAATAACAAATAAAAATAAATATATGATTATTCTAATATTTAAATTAATATTGCTATTGGAGTGCTACCATTGATTTACGTTTTTTTCTATTTGCCAGCTCACATTTTTGTAACATCTATTTTACCATTAAAGACCTAAAATAATTTTTTTGTATATTAAAATTCAAACAAATATTTTTCTTAACTTTATATTTACAAAAACAAAAATATATTTAAATGTTTCGTCCATATTTTTTTATGGATCAATATTTTTATAAC
>JBBPBR010000001.1:12889586-12901174 GCA_037974775.1 Cicer pinnatifidum
TTATTAAAGTTGTTTTAGAAATCAAGAACAATATTAATTTTCTCGAAACTTTTTTTTTAGCAATTTTATGGTAGCTAGTATATATAGATGGTATGCAAATTGCATACAATTTTAATATTATGTTCATATCTAATTATAAATACTAAAAAGATACTAATGATGGTAAAGCGTATAAAACAAATTCATATTCTAGAGAGAATATTATTTAATAAAATTATTAAATATATTTTGAAATGAATATATATAATTTGTTAAAAAAAAATATAATTAATAGATAGACATGTTTTTTTTTTCTCCATAAATATTAGTCTAAATTCATGAACATATATTAGGTGTGGTAAATTGTGATAATTATTACTATGGTCGTATTTATAGTACATCATTGATGAGCAAAATCACATGTAACTCTATGCCAGTTATACCGTATTTAATAACCATACCGACGAAAATACCCTTCAGAAAACGTTGATTATAAATTCCAAAAATTGCAAAGTAATGGGCAAAATCGTAAAGTGAACTAGGCCCAATACATTGCCGATCAAAACACCAGAGGCTCCTTTCGTCCACCATGGCTTCGTACGAACTTGGATTTGAAGCTCCAACCAAAATCAAATTCTGATTCGTTCTTCAATTTTCCCCCAAATTACCAAAATTCTCTTAGCTATTTTCAAATTCAATAACACCATTGCAAGATTCGAGGTATATATATGTTGTTTTTCATATGAATTTCGAGCTTGTTTTTTTTTCATTCATTCTTCAATTTCAACTTCTAGGGTTTTGATTTTTGAATTGGTAATGCTTTTTAGCGTTTTTATGTTAGTTCGTTTTTTCAATTCTTCGGTTTTTGTATTGATTTTAGGGTTTATTCATGTTCTTAATTCTCTGTATCTGTTTTGTTTATTTATTTTTTTTTAAACTTTAAATTTTAACTTTTGAACGAACTTGGATTTAGGTAGTTGGGGTTAAATAGTGTCTGCTTGCGTGAAGTAAGCAGAAACATGTGCAACATACGTTATGTTATTGATGATAGAAACATGATCCAATTTTATTTTATGTTGTCGTTTTGTCATAGTAATACTTTGTATGCTGAAATTTAAGATTTGAAACAAAGCTTGAGGTTCAAACAGGGGACTAGGATTTTTGTTTTAAATTTTTTTAAATTTTTATATGCTATGTGGTCATTCCATGTTATGATGGCGGATAATGCATTGATTAGAGGAAGTAAACATAGTAGCAAATGTAGACAGGGGTTAGTGTAGGAAGGATATTTTATAACCAATGGTGTGCTGCATCTTTTCTTACAAGCTGTCAAATTCAGGGAGTGAAACTTAAATGTCTTTGATGGGTTCATTTTTAAAAGTGAATTTGGGATTGTTGATATTTTATAGATAATGAAACAGTAGTTGTCGTGAGATTAACAACCTGTTTTTTAATTGGAAAGATGGTAATGGAGTCTAGTTAATGGGGCCAGGGAGTCAGGGACTTGTGTTTGAAGTTCAGATGATAATAAGTTTTGTAGTAATTGGTGTTACAAATTGAAACTGTAAGTTGTTGTAGCAATTGTTTTTTGAAGTGGAGACGGTCAGTTAGTAGTATTTGGTTTGCATTTAATTTGTTGTTAGACAAAATCTTCATAGCTTTTGTCATAATTATGTAGATTTCGTCTTGATGCAACATTGAGCATTTATGTCTATTAAACTACATTTATGTCTGCTATCATTATTAGACTTGTGTAAGACAAATTTGGTTGTATTCATATTTACAATCAATGTTACTTGCTAGAGACTTGAGAAGAACTCGCATCAAGTTTTCTTCATTCAATAATCTTCTGTTTCAATAGATTTCTACATTTATATCAGAAAGGGTTTCTAATGGTGTCAATATAAGACTAGAAATAAATATATCATATCTAATAAATTTTTTACCTTAAGAAGGAATTTTTTGCCAAAATGTTTCATTGTTTCTTCATTGAACTGTACCTTAGATTGCTGATTTCAACTTAGTAGAAGGGTCATTGTGCTATGAAGTCTTTGTATTGTCAGTCTTGAGGGTATATTCTACATAAATGAGATTTTTTAGCAGATGTTAACTTTGAAATTGAAGTGGTGCACTATACAGAAAGCTGATCGTTTGATATAAGAATGAGGACCAGTTCCCATATAGAGCAGAAACTCAAACCAAATATTTAGTGTCCACATGAACATATCTACATCATAGCCACTAGAGTTTGATTTTCTGCTATTATTTTGATCCTTTCAGGTACATTCTCCAGTTGTTCCCTTGCAAATCAGATTTGCCCTTTATGTGTTATAGTGCTACATCTTTGTCATGCAACACTCTCTGTTCTGTATTTTTTGTTCAAAAGATGGGGGGAAATTAGTGCAATGGCAGCATCCACCAAGTTTGACGTATCTTCCAGCAGCCCAGATAGACCTTTGTACACTGGGCAGCGAGGATCCCACGTAGCTGCTTCATTAGATAGATCAGGTAGCTTTCGTGAAAGCATTGAAAATCCAATTTTGTCTTCTCTTCCAAACATGTCAAGAAGCAGTTCTTCAGCAACACAAGGGGATGTGATGAGCTTCTTCAGTTGTGTGCGTTTTGATCCAAAGTTGGTTGCTTTAGATCATAAATCTAATCGTCCAATGGATTATAAACGGCATGTCAGTGCTGCTCTTGGAATTTCGCCAGATGAATCTCCATCTAGTTATGCAAAAGGCAAGCAATTGACATCCTTAGTACCAGAAGATATCAAAAGAGTCAGGGATGGTTTACATGCAAACTTTAGGAGGGCAAGGTAGTTCTTTGTATGTTCTTTTACTTGCATTGAAGTTAGAGTTGTTTAATAACATTGTACATCTCAACAGGGATCGTGCTAAAATGTTTAGTGAAGCCTTATCTAGATTCAACAAAGATTTCCAAAGTATAACTTCAAAGAAGAGATCTCGAGCAGAAAATTTTTCTGCCGACCGTTCTAGTTTCACATCAAGTGATCGATCAGTCTTGGGCCCAAGCATAGGTAAGGTTGGTGTTCATGGTCATGCAGTCATAGGTAGTTTTGAACATGAGCAGCAAAAATTGGAAGAAAGAACCAAAATTGCTGTTCCAAACAAGCGCACTAGAACTTCTTTGGTTGATGTCAAGGTATGTCTTGGTTTTCTTTGTTGCTGGTATCATCACAATCTTTTTTTCTTCTTTTTATGCCTCCTAATTTATATCTTTAGTTTCTTGCCACTCTCAACTTAATTCTGCATGATAGTAGGTAATATAATACCACCTATTTACACCCCAAGTCATAAATTCCAATCGGTTTGATATATCATTGCGTGACATGAAGCCTATTTTAAGTTCCTCTTTGCATAAATTGTGTTCTTTGGTGGAGATACCACCTTTTGGGTAGAAATCTACCATAAAGTTATGAGATTAATTGTTATTGCATTGTCAGCGTAATTTTTTTCTACACATGCATTCTCAAATCAAATCATTATGTCATGTCACTTTGCTATGTTAGTTCCTAAAATATCTCATAGATATCTACATGGTGAAATGTCATTACATGCATGTGTAAAAAAATTTTACATGACAATGCATATAAATTAAATTCTTTAATTCTTTTTGTTTATGTTTATTATATAAATGGGTTTCATCCTTAAGCTTGTATGTATGCCTGTAATTAACTTTATTTTTTTGAGTTCCATTGCTTCTATGAATTTCCAAAATGGGTTTGTTTGATTCCTTTCTTAAAATTTGTTATTCAGTTTTTAAAAAATTAACGAAAAATACTATTGTTTTTAAAACTAAAAATTCAAATAAAATAATACTTGTTTTTCAAAATCTATTTTACAAAACAGTTTTTAAAAACTAAAAAACCAAAATACAATCAAACAAGCCCTAAATGTTCTTTTTTATTTTACAGTTTTTCTGTTTTAATAACGCATGTGAGTATGTCTTGTGGCTAACAACTTTCCTTTTACTACTCTTTATTTGGAGAGTCAGATTTCATATTAACTTGGTATGCTTCAAACTCTGTTGAGAAAAACTGACCTTGGGTATGTTCAATTCTAGATGGATGTGCGGACTAATTCACTCGTGAGGTCATCTGGGACTGTAGATAGAGAGAAGGATATCCTACGAATTGCTAATAATGGCACTGTTCAGGGTGACGAACGAACTTTTCCCATTGGAGGTGATGGTTGGGAGAAGTCTAAAATGAAGAAGAAGCGCTCTGGAATCAAACCAGATGGGTCTCCAAGTTCAACATTGACAAAACCTGTTAACATTTTCCAGGAAACTAAGCAAGGAATGCAACAAAGACTAGCTACTGATGGTCGGTCGAAATTGAGTAACGATTCTCATTCTTTCAGGTGTGGATGTATATTTTTTTCTAGATGTGTGAATGCATTTTTCTTCTAGATGTGTAAATGTATTTTTCTTCTAGATGTGTGAATGTATTTTTGTATTTGTTCTTTCAATAGACAAATAATTAGCTAATATATGCTCTCTTGGTTTTATATAATAAAGTATTATTTAGGTAATGATAAATAAATTATTCCGTGGTCTTTACATCTGAAAATGGAAGATGTAGTAAAATAACAATACAATATATTTGGGGAATATCTAGTTCTTATTTTTTCCAATTATTTATTAGCTATAAAGTATAAATATTATGCTTCAGTATCCGTGAATAGATTATTATAGAGTATAATTTTGAACTTCAAGTGGAGGGGAAAGTTTCAATGATTGTTCTCAGGATTGAAGTTTTCATGGCTAAATTCCACTGCAGAGCAGGATGCTGTATTACCTCAACGTCAATATATAATATTAAATCTAACTACTAATTATATTATTTAATGCAAATATATAATATTGAATAATAACTGTATAATTAGTTGAACAATTTGTGTCAACAATTGTTGTTAATTTGTGGTTTAGATTCAATGTACCAATACACCACAATGTCTTTTCTCATTCACTGTAAATTAACATTGTATATTTAGAAAGTTTCAATTTTAAATTACATTTTTTCCCTATCATTATTTATAATGGCAATGTTTTACGGATTTAATTTTATATACACTGTCAGCGTAACGAGTTTTTTCACTGATAGTGAATCACAACCATCTGATATTAAAAAATGTTTGACTTGTATGGTAACCGCATTTAAATTAATGGACATGAGTGGTTGTGATGTGCTGACATTGTAAAATATTTTACACTGTCAGTGCATGCAAATTAAACTCAATTTTTTTACTTATCTAATGCCAAATAATAAGTTGACCAAATTGCTTAAGTACTAAATATAATAAGAATAATCAATTACATGCTAGGATAAATACAATGTATTCATTCTACCAATGGTAATTTGTTGGATTCTCTTCCTTTCTTGGAGATAATCTAATCATGGAAATATTAAAAATAAAAGAGAGAGCCGTTGCAGTTTTTCCATTTATATTGTTAATGGTGAAAGGCTTCAAACCCATTTTTATATATAAATAGGGTATTGTTGTGAGAAATTATAATTTTAAGGATCTCCAATGGAAGATTTCACGTAACATGTTTTTAAATTCCTGTTGATTATTATCTTTTTAGTGTAGGCTATGTGTAATTGTGTATGATATTTTCATGCATCTTGTCTAGGCCTTGTGTTTCTAATGGAACTGCTGGAGCTGGAAAATCAGACAGCATCTCTCAACAAGCTGGGTTGGGCACACGTGTCGCTACCCCTAGAAATGACCTAGATAACAATTCTGCTGTCAATGATAGGCGGGATCGTCCTGTTAATTCAGACAAGGAAAGAGTAAATTTCAGAGCCGCTAACAAGTAAGCACACTTTAGCGCCTTTATGATTTATTGCTTTTATATAGAAAGCTCTCTTTTGTCCTTTTTCCTTGCTTTCTTGCTTTGGCGGGGTTGTTCATTTCCTCCATTTTTCGTCTATTTGTTGATCCCTAAGAATTTGATTAGTATTCATTGTTAATTTCTTCATTGTGATTTTTGTTCTTTTATTGATAAGGCGTTTTGGATTAAGCAACTGCTTCAGGATAAGACTAAGTGGTTGACTTTGTCTTTTTAAACGGGTTTATGTTATAATTTTTTTGATAGATAGGGTAACTTTACTATGTTGATATTTATTAGTCCTTGTTTACTTTTTCTTTTATCTTTCTTAAAGGGTGATTTCTGTCCTCCTTTTCCTCTGTACTCTTCTCTGTCTCAATAATTTCGTTTATGTATATTCTATAATTGATTTAGTCTTTACATTTGTTGTATACCCAGGGCAACTGTTCGTGAGGAATTTAATTCAACTAGCCCTAATTCTAGTGCAAAATTGAATTCTTCTATTCGGGGGCCACGATCAGGTTCAGGAGTTGCTTCCAAATTGTCACCAGTTGTCCACAGAGCAACTGTTCCTAATGATTGGGAACTATCTAATTGTACCACTACCACCAAGCCCCCTGCTGGTGTTGGCACAACCAATCGTAAACGTGTGGCATCAGCGCGATCATCTTCTCCACCTGTTGTACGCTGGCAGAGGCCACAAAAGAGCTCCCGCACTGCCAGAAGAAACTTTGTTCCCGTTGTTTCGAGTAATGATGATTCCCCTGCTTTGGATTCTGTATCTGATGCATCTGGCAGTGATCTTGGGTTAGGAGTTGCCAAACGTTTATCTGGTGGTTCTCCCCAGCAAATAAAATTAAAAGGTGATCCGTTATCTTCAGCTGCCTTATCTGAAAGTGAAGAGTCAGGGATAGCTGAGATTAAATCTAAAGAGAAGGGCAGGAAACCAGATGAGGTAGACCACAAATCTGGACATAATGTTCAAAAGGTTTCGAACATGGTCCCTCCAACAAGAAAAAATAAGCTTGTATCCAGGGAAGAACATGGAGACGGTGTTCGGAGGCAAGGAAGGACAGGACGAAATTTTCCTGCCACAAGGTCGTTGACGCCAATGACATCTGAGAAGCTTGCAAACATAGGGACTGTAAAGCAGCTCAGAAGTTCAAAAATAGGATTTGAGAAGAGTGAAAGGTTAAAATTCTTTTTTCTAAATCATTGCTACATGGCCTGTTTGTTTGTGCTTTTTTAAAAGAAAATATACATTTTTTAATTAAAGAATTGTTATAAAAAGTTATAAAAATTATGCAAGTTTTTCCCCTCAGAAGCTAAAAATAATAGCACTTTTTAAGAAACTACGAAAAAAGCATGCCTTTTTAAAGCTTTAGGAAATGGGCCCTAGGCTATTTATTTGGGCACAGACTAAAATCTTACTATGAAATCCATGCAGCAAGGCAGGTCGTCCAGCAACCAGGAAACTTTCTGATCGGAAGGCATATGCTCGTCAAAAGCACACAGCTATTAGTGCATCAGCAGATTTCCTTGGTACTGGTTTAAGTGTCAAGAAAAAGATATTTTAGTCAACTTTCCATTTGTAGTACAAATATATCATTATTCACTTTTGGTTTCATTGGTTTAGTTGGGTCAGAAGATGGACATGAAGAGCTATTGGCTGCTGTAAAGGGTCTCATCAACTCTGGTATCAATCTTACTAAATACCATCTAAATGTGCGACCTAAATACTTACTATCTGATGAAGTAGTTCTGAATTTTCTTATAACTGCAGGTCGTGCTTTCACTAACCAATTTTGGAGGAAGATGGAGCCTTTATTCGGTTTGCTAATTGAGGAGGATATTGCTTATTGGAAACAAAAGGTATCAATTCTTATCTTAGTGACTATTAGTGACAATTATTGTTTCTGTTCTTTGTAAGAGTTTGTGTTGGGTCGAATGGCAGCATGACTCTTGTCACCCTTATCCAATTTTAGAACTTTCATATGTAAGAAAAAAGCACAATATAACAGTGCTTCATATTTGTGTTATTTGTCCATGATATTATAGCACTTAGGTGACTTTGACTGATTATTTATAAATTAGAATTTTGTTTTTACTATAAAAAATGTTTAGTTTGTCTTGAATCTCCCGATTTTATCTGGAACTATGGCATTGACTGTTATATTACTTGTATATATATATATACACACACATATATATATATATATGTTTATGTGTGTGTGTATACTTTATACATATTTTTAATCTCCATTTTGTTAGTTATGATTAAAGCATGATTTAATGCATCCGGTTTTCTTAGACCTGTTGTTGAATTGTTTATTTAAACTTCTTTAATAATTCATTCATCTTTCAGATAAATCTTGATTCTAGTGGAATGATGCCAACCCCAGTTTCTTCAAATATAGATGATTGTGAAGCTGTTGCCGATGGGTTTCGGTTGATAGGCTGCGGAAGAGATATTGGACCTGACGCTCAAAGGGGTGCTCGAATTGTCGATGAACAGTTGCAACTAACTAAAGGAGATTGTAATGTAATTCCCCTCTGTCAAAGGTTGATATCTGCTTTAATCTCAGAGGAGGGTTGCAGTGAAAGCGAAGATCTCAAGTTTGATTCATATGATACTGAATTTGAGACAGATGGGGAGTTGGAACTGAACAGTCTAGATAATCACTCACTAGATAATTATAACTTTACAAGTCATTCTACTTGCAATGGTTATAGGACAACTCAGAGGCCAGAACGTGTTGATACTAGAAGTGATGTAGTTTATATTCCATCCAATGGTTTGAGCTCAAGCCAGAAGATGCCTATCTTGACCTCTTCAGAGTTGGGATATGATGCCTTGGATATGAATGACAGGCTTCTCTTGGAGCTTCAAAGTATTGGAATTTCCCCAGAACCTGTGGTAAGTCACTTTTGTAATAACTTTTGTACTATATTTCATGTAATCTCATTAATAGGGAAATATGAATATTATCAGGTTTAATTGAACTTCATTTATTATAGTTTATTCTGCTATACTTTCAGTAGTCTACTTATCAATTGACGTAATGATTATTTTTCAAGAAATTATGTTTGTTATTGTTAAATATTGTTTGTTTTTGTGATACTTTTTTTTCTCTTTTAATTTTTCTAGCCTGAAATATCGCAAAAAGATGATGAAGGAATTCATGACGATATCACTAGGTTAGGGGAGCATTATCAAAGACAGGTACTAACTGATGCTGAAGCAAAGTTATAATATGCTAATTGCTAATCATCTAAATGTTTTTTTGCCTATATTTTGTCAGTTATGTACTATTTTTCAAATAGTAGATATTTAAATAATTTTGATTTCCAAGTTTATGTTAATATATAGATCAGGCTTGCAACTAGAAATCTGATTTATGAATTTAATTCTAAACTTTTTGGACTTAATGTTGATCGTATTAATTGATGTTGCAATTTTATTTTCATATATACCATAGATTTCCAAGAAGAAAAGCTTGCTAGAAGGGTTATTGAAATCTGCCTCAGTGACCAAAGAACGTCGAGAAAAGTAATTGTACTCCCCATTTATGCCCTGATAATTTTCTGAATTTAAACTTTTGTTGCTCATTGTTGATATAAATTTTGATTAACAGAGATTTTGAACAACGTGCTCTGGACAAACTCCTTGTGATGGCTTATGAGAAATTCATGGTAACCTTCTTAATGTTCAAGATTAATTTTTGTATATAACCAGTTTTACAGTTTTCAAATATATTTTTTGTACTCCAACCTAGTCAAGTATCCCCAAGACCAGGAGTTGTATTACAGTGTTTGAAAGGGGATCTTTGCATTAGACTAGTGGATATTGGGGAGCAGAGTAACATAATTCGCTTACCTACCCAACAAACTGCGAATTGGTTCGTGAGTACCGGTTCGCGGTAATTTTGCGAATTGGTTTGCGAAAATTCGCATGAAATGACGTACCCAATGGCAAGGCCATCCCAGTTTAACTAAAACAAATTTTAACTACTGCACTAGTGCAGTACCATGAGGCCCACTATAAAAGTGAAACATCACGCAGCCACATGTGCTTTACACCTTGATGCATTCAAGAATGCTGTACTACATTTTTATTTATAGTGAACTTAGCTCCCAGTGTTTGCCAAACAACCAATGTGACACTAATTCTAACTCTCTATATTTGATGATTTTTTATTTTTAAAGACTGAAAGACCTGTCTTTATGGGTAGGTGAACATCTCTTTTGGTGACTATTGGTTTCCCTTTTTCGTTGTTTCTTTTATTTTATAATTAAAAAATATTTGTTTATTTTATATAAGCTTGGAATTAGACAATGAAATGGATGGAGGAATGGATGGTCAAAGAAATATGTAACGAGGGAAGCTACTATCAAGAGAGAAAAAAAATAAGAATTGAGATTTTAGTTTTGTTTTTAGCAAATTGTGTTTGTCAAAGTTAATTTTTATTGATGATAATATTTTTCATTATGTTATTTTAATTATAGCATACCGATTTATATTAGAATGTACTACGAACCGAAATAGCATATCAACTATGTTTGAAGGTTGTACTGCATACCTGTACCACCTACCAATGAGAATTGCGAATCAGGTGACTATGTTGGGGAGTATGGACAGAGTGAAGACATGGTATAACTCTGATTATCCAAATATGGGGCGGGATGCAGAACAAGAAGCACATCTTGGTTTGCAGTGTGTTTTGTTGAATAGTGTGGGTAGCCCTAAATGAAGCTGCTGGTGTGTATCATATGCCTCATAAATGATGGTCATCCCAATTCATTGTATGATTTGTGTGGATTGTTGAGGTTGTTTACAGAATGGAAACCTACCATTTGTAACAGGAAATAACAACCCTCAACCATGAATTACTGTTTTTTTAATTCAGAATTAAGACCTGTTTGACCTATTATTATTATTTATTTTCTTATCAGAGAAATCAATATTCATGCTTTGCCTAATTATCTTGTTTAAAATTATTTAAATATGCTGGGAATAAGAGTTTAATTGAACACTCCATAGTCAAATAGATACCATCGTATTAGCAAATGTTCTCTATTTTATATTTAGCTTACATGGCAGAGCAAACTGACAATATTCGGTTGGCAGGCTTGTTGGGGTCGTAATCCCTCAGGTGGGAGAAATACAAGCAGCAAAATGGCCAAACAAGCTGCATTGGGATTTGTTAAACGGACATTGGAGCGGTGCCGTCAATTTGAAGATACAGGCAAGAGCTGCTTCAACGAACCTTCATTCAAGGATATGTTCTTTGCTACTTCTTCCCAGCTTAGTATTGTTCGTCTAGTAGATGAGATTGAGGCTGAATCCACAAATCAACATGCTTCTTCCGTTTCTCTGGAAGCAAGAACAGGTGTCTTATTCATTACCTTCTTATGGTCTAATCTATTTTTTTAATATCTTAAGTTGTGTTTTGTATGACCATCTTAGCCAACATCTCAGATAGCTTCAGCCTTTTAATTTATATTTCTTTGTGCAATCCTTTGTCTCCTCTCCTTGTCCCTACCGATGTCTACACAATAAAATACTGCAACTAAGGCAAAAAGTACTGTCAGCTAAGAGAGTCAACTGCCGACTGAGAGGCGTCCTTTTTTCCCTGCTGTCAGTATTTTATTTAGTACAGGATTGGGGACATAGGGAGGTGACAAATTATATGAATCCTTTATTTCCTGAACGGTTACATCTAGGGTTTATTTTTTCTTCCCCCCCCCCCCCC
>JBBPBR010000001.1:12914885-12941270 GCA_037974775.1 Cicer pinnatifidum
AACAACATATGAAATGAATTTACTATATTTTTTTTTATCTCGAGCTTTCCCTATTTTTACACACCTATTTACTATATACAATCAAGCAAGAAAAAAAATTGGTGTAAATATTTTGTTTGAAAAATAAATTAGTTTCTAAATATTATTCTGTATTTTGATATTAAATGTCATCCACTAAATATGTTGTTGTTTGTTTTTTGAAATACTTAAAAATATTGTTTTTTTAAAAAAGATACTTGAAAATATTGTTGAAGGATGTTAAAGTAACTAATTTCGCTTATATTTGTTACCAAAATTTAGGTAATATCATAACATTGAGTTAAGATTTTGAAGCAACTAATATTTTCTATTTATTTCCATTCGTAATTTTTCTTTAACACGAGATAACTCATTTGGTTATACCTTCTTTTGTTTTTCTTAAGGAATTTGGTTATAACTTTCTCAAAACAACTTCAAACAAATTCTATAAAAATAAAAATAAAAACTAATCAACTCGAAGAGAATTTATACCTATATAATCACTTCATAAGGCTACTACATCTTCAATATAAACAAAAACATTTAAGTTTCTCATATCTCGTTTTGTCTTCTATCACTCAAATTGATAAAAATTAATTATACTACATCATGGTATCTCATGGTACCAAACTTGTCTTTTGGCGTTTTGTTTTGGCAATTGTGATTATTGTAATTTTCACTCCAAAATTTAGTTCTGCCAAACAATCTAAGTTAATGGGCTTGAAAATGAACATGATTGATCGATGTTGGAGACCGAATCCTGAATGGAGGAGGTATCGACAACAACTAGCTTTTTGTTCTATTGGATATGTTGGAAAGATGATAAATAATGTTGGCAATGATCTTATACATTATAAAGTTATTGACTCAAATGATGATCCTATAAATCCCAAACCAGGTACGTTAAGGTATGGAGCTTCTGTTATTCAAGGTAAAGTGTGGATCACATTTCAAAAAGACATGAACATTAAACTCATGAAACCTCTTCTCATTAGTAGTTTTACCACCATTGATGGTCGAGGCGCTAACGTTCACATTGCTGATAATGCATGTTTGATGATATTTAAGGTAATTATTGAAAGAAAGAAAAAACTCAAATAAAAGTCCTCCCACTTTATAAATTTGTTTTGTAAGAGTGAGTTATATCCATATAAAAATTTAATAGTAATTCAAATAAAAATTATTTAATACTAAAAAAATAAATTTTATTTCTTGCATTAATTAGTAACTAATTTGCATTATTTTCTAGACCACCAACGTAATTATTCACAATATTCGAATTCACCACTGCAAAGCTCAAGCCCCTGGGATGGTGATGGGGCCTAATGGAAAGGTAATTTCTTTGGGCCAAGTAGATGGAGATGCAATAAGATTGGTTACCGCTTCAAAAATTTGGATTGATCATAATACACTTTATAGTTGTGAAGATGGTCTTCTTGATGTTACACGAGGTTCTACTGATGTGACAATATCAAATAATTGGTTTAGAGAACAAGATAAGGTTATGCTTCTTGGACACGATGATGGATATGTAAGAGACAAAAACATGAAAGTTACTGTTGTATACAATCATTTTGGACCTAATTGCAACCAACGGATGCCAAGGTAATTGAAGTTTTTTTTTTCCAAGAACTTGATTTTGAAGTCAAAATATACAAATATAAGTTTATTAAACAATATTGATTTGTTATTTTGGTAAAAAAAATATTGCAGGATTCGTCATGGATATGCACATGTAGCCAATAATCTTTATTTGGGGTGGATGCAATATGCAATCGGTGGAAGCATGGGACCTAGCCTTAAGAGTGAAGCTAACCTTTTCATAGCACCAAATGCTGGAAGTAAGGAGGTAATTAATTTAACAAATATATTTCAATTAGTTAATGATTTATGAAGATCATTATACTCGATTAATAAAAGGTCACACTATTGAGACATTCAAATATTTGTGTAAAAATGACACGCTTTAATTTTTACTAGATGTTTTGCTAATTATATAATGTGTGTAGGTAACATGGAGAAAAGATGGTTATAAAAATGTAGACAAGTGGAAGTTTTATTCAGTAAGGGATGCTTTCGAAAATGGAGCATCTTTTGTGGTAACAAAAGGAGGAAGTGTGCCAAAACCGAATTATAGCAAAGAACAAGGATTTAAAGTTGTTGACGTCAAATCTGTTAGATCATTGACAAGATCATCAGGCGCATTTCAATGTAGTAGAACCTCTATATGTTAAATACAATCTATAGAAAACCAATCTTAAAGGAAAGTGTGCATTACTCTGTAAAAAAAAAGTATATCACTAATATGAAATTTAAACCCGATAAATGATGAGGTTCTTTCTTTCTCAAATGTATGAAAACTTTATTGTATCATAAATTTCGATTCTCTAGCCTTGTAATGTATTTTAGGACTCTATTGTAATTTAAATACATAAGTATGTGTATTAGTATAATCAAAGTATGTTATAAATAGAATGCACAAAATAATTCTAAATAGAAATGTGGTTTGTTCGTCATATTACTTATATTTTAGTAAATCGTTTACTCTTCCTCGTATGCAAGTATTTTTTTTTAATATCATATGCATTTTTTAGTGTTTTTTTTAAGTATTTATTTTATTTATCTTAGATTTTAGCTATATTCATAATTATTTTAATAAATGATCATTTTATAGTCTTTAAATTAATTAAATGAATATGCTTTAGATTTATCTACTAACTAGACATTTCTTGTAGTTTTGTTTTGTTCCATTGTTTAGTTTAACAGGTTGATTATTGTAAATGAAATGTTGCTATATATAAGCTACTTAAATATTTGAGCAAAAGGAACAGTAAGTGTAATTTATGCAATGCCTTAGTTTAGGAGATTGCTTGCTTCAATTGGACTTATATGAAAAGACATATAACCTACGCATGCACCTAAGTTGAAGATGCTCTTTTTATCGTACAATTTAGTCTTAAAAATATTGCATGTGATTTGAAGATCCTCATACAATTAGTATTAATTATTTTAGGTGTCATACAATAATTTTACTCACTATTTTTGCTACCAATTAATTCAAAAAGAAATTAATAAATCATGTGAATGTATTTAACATTTGTTTTAGTATTTTTTTTTTCAACAATATTTATTTTAGTATTGTTAAAAACTACTATTAAAAAAAATGTAAAAACTAATTAGGCCTAATTTTCATAAAGTCTCACTTTAAATTTTGTTTTAAGCATACATATTTGTTGGGCTTATTATGCCACCCATAACTATACGGGCCCAAAAGGTATGAAGGGTCCAATTGGAGAATGAAGAGTATAAATAGTTTAATTTTCTATAAGTTAATCATAAGAAAAAGGAATCTCATAAGAAAGTAGGATGGGTTATAAAGACATTTATTTTTGTTTCAAAGTAGCAAAAGTTTTTCTCTCACATTTGTTTTATACAAAAAGTTTATGGCATATTTTGGGAATTTGAAAGGGATGTTTAGCGTAGGTACTCTAAAGAATATGAGACACACAAAGCAAAGTGACAATTAAAAACAACTAAAGAAGGAAAAGAGTTTAGAAGAGTGAGAGAAAAAATATCGATGTATAAATATATCTTGTCATAGCATTGGAAAACACTAATTCCTAGAAATTTTCATGTGACATTTTGCTCTGGGTATGATGGGTAACGAAGTTTGTCAGTTGGTCCTATCCCAACTTGGATTTCCTGAATAGTCGTAGTGAAAGAATTTCATGTGAGAAACTATACATAGCATTAGGCCACTATGAGCCAAATTGATTTCAAAGATTGCATAGAAAATAATTGAATTTATGGCAGCAAAATCAAAAATGGACAAAGAGAAGAATTTTTTTTGTTGAAACGAACCAACCTATACCTCTTTCAGGGTATCTTTGGAGTAGAGTCGGCGATTTCGAAGAAGATAATTTTGCGAGGACGGTGAATGTCTGGGGCATACACAAGAAGGAATATTAAATTGTTGGAGGAAGTCATTAAAAAAATTAGAGATTAAAGGGATTAAAATAGGGAAAAATTATTTAGAAACTAAGTAGAAAAAAAAAAAGAGGTGAAACATAAAAATACCAGAGAACTCTCTACGGCGTACACATCAGCTTTTTTGATGAGGTGGGACATATTTGCACACGTGGAAGAAATTACTATGAAGTGGCAAGAGAGTTTGTTTTAAATATATATAATAGATGTTCAATCTATCCCTCCGAAAATTCCTCTGGGTGTGGTGCGTAGACAAATTGGGATTGTCATATGTCCAAAATTAAAAGTATCTCTAAAATACTTACCAATAAATAAAAACAATAGTACAATATCTACATAATTAATAAAACGTATATCTCACAACAACAAATAAAAAGAGGTACAATAAATTAATTTTCTTTATAAAATCTGGAATATCGCCTTCCCATAAGGGTTTTGTGGATCTTTCCAAGCAACACCACCACAAACTCAAAATCCCCAAGGATATGTGAGCTCCAATCAATTATGAATGCACCACGTAACAATGAATGTAGATACATTTGTAGTTAATCACTAATACTATGAGAGATTAACTTATTAACGACAACATATTTGCACCTTCAAAATTAACCACAACAATGGTAACAATGTATCATATAACATTTATTTTCTACAAATTGATGAAAAATATTTCAGCATAATATATGCCTAATTTCGCACATTCAAGAATAAACACAACCATACATAGAAATAAATGAAGTGATGTCATTATCGATATGAGTGTCGTTATTAAAATTCTTACACAAGAGTCTTTACTTCAAATATGCTTACACCTTTACAAATAAATTTACTTCTTACTTAGTGTCAAAATCTCTTTTCTTTTCTTTTTATATATATAAATGTTAAAGATTATTGTACAAAAGTTTATTCTCAGTGTGACCATTATAACAATAATAATGAGATAATAGAATTCATATTAATCTATCTCCCCAAAACTGTTTTCTCCACTTTTCAGACGATATTAAGAACTTTACATTCGTTTGTAAAAATGCATCGGTGACTATATTAATTTTTTTTTAATAACAGCTAACAATTAATCCGATAATTTAACCCATTAAACCCATTCACTACTTCATCTAAACTTCTAGCCAAATATAGCACCTATATTCCTTGTAGTTGATTAAGAACAAAAGAAAATCAATAAATGAAATATTCTTATCTATGAGTAACAAAGATACAACTAGAGAAACATTTCCATGAATTAAGACATGGCTTATGCATAAACATGAAATTGTCTTTGTTGAAATCAAAATTTGTTTTTCGATGGATTATGAATACAAAAGTAAAAAAATCAAGAAAATGTTGAAAATCCTTTAAAGTAATGTTATATTTTTTTCCCTAGAAGATCAAGAAAGAATTTTGTTCTACTAATAATGAAAAATGGTTAGACAAAATGGGTATCATCATAATTAAAGAGTTCTTATTTGAGGCGATAAATGTTTTCTTGAATTTTTTCATTTTTCTCTCTTAAATCCTTTCAGTCACCCATAGATTGTATATGAGTATTGAGATTGTGAATAGAAGACATCGGTTTTTTCTATCACTAGAGTTGAAAAATGTGTGTTTTCAACCTACGCCGTCCTAATTATTCACTCCCCAACCTAGATAATTTTATTTTTGACGTCTATTTTCCAATTTATACTTCTTTATTTTATGTTTTTCTTTTATCAAAAGTTAAAATAAAAAATAGGCTTAATTGCAATTTTGGTCCCCCTATTTTAGCTGAATCGCGAAAGTAGTCCCCTCCATTTTGTTTCTCTCCAGTTTTGATCCCCCAAGCAGAATTTTGGTACAAAACTTTATGAAATTTCATTTTTTTTTTGCATTTATTTAAGTCACACAATGCCTCAATATCTCATTTGCAACAATTGTACCTGAAATATATGATCATAAATGGTGTAATATGGCTTTAAAAAATGAATTTCATCAAATTTTGGACCAAAATTCTGTTTGGGAGATCAAAACTGGGGAGAAATTAAATGGAGGGACTACTTTTGCGATTCAGCTAAAATAGAGTGACCAAAATTGCAATTAAACCAAAAAAATACAATTCAGTTGAAAACTAGTAATCATCACCAATAAATTTCTAGAATAATTATCTCTAATCCTAATAAAGTAAAATATAAAATATAAAAATAAACTACCTGAATGTTACAAGTTACAAGTTAGTTGCTAATCAAGCTTACATTAGTCAAAATGTGTATAAATGAGGTATTACAATGATCAATAAATAAGTGAATTCACTCAATGCATTCATCTTATCTTTCTCTCATCATAAGAACCGCATAAATTAATAGAGAACAAAAGTGTTAAGCTCGATTAAGTTGATAAACGTGTCTCAGCTCCTGTATAAGATCATTGGTGCATGTGAGTCTGGCTCAGCAGGATGATTGGTGTGTGTTAGCTCCAACATCTGATATTCAGAGCTCTGTTCAAAGCAAGACCCAAAGTGCAATAATGGTCTTGCTTTCAAATGGTCAATTTCCATGAAATCTTCCAATCTTGGATGGAAAGAATTGTGAGAAATGGTGTAAGTAGATGAAAATGGTGCTTGGGTATCAAAATGTGTGGTAAATAGTGACAAAATGTAATGATCCACTTATTGAAAATCCCACAGAAGCATAAAGAACTGCGCCTAAAGAGGAAACAAAGAAAATTTTCAAAGATTTATTCATCATTCATCAATGTGCTAATGCATGCAATTATGAAAGGGTTGATGAAGTAGATTCATCAAATGTGGCATTAAAGGATTTGGAGAAAGCTTATGTTGGTGTAGATAAGTAAAGAAAGCAATGTTATAAACTCACAAGAGATCGTATGTATTTCTACAAATGGAAGATAATGAGAGCATTGGTGATTTCATTACTAGAATTTTGAAAGTAGTGAATCAATTGAAGAATTATGGCAAAGTTATTATTGATCAATTTGTGGTTGAAAAGATCATGAGATGTCTTTCACCAAGATTTGATCATGTGGTAGTTGCCATTGAAGAATCAAAAAATCTTACAAGCATGACTATCGAAGAATTGCAAGGCTTACTTGAGGATCATGAACAAAGAATCAATGAAATAGGATAAGAAAAGACAAAGGCATAAGTGACATTGCAAGCATAATCAAGTAGAAAAGAGAAGAAAGGTAAATGCAAGTGGTTAGGGAATAGAGGAAGATATATTCATAAAAACTCAAATGGTAGAAAATCACAAAATGATCTTAGGAAATTGTGGGAACAATATCTCTCGTGGAGCCTATAGAGGTGAGAGTAGTTCTAGAGGTAAAGGTGGCAAGAAAATGCTTGACAAGAGTAACATTCAACGTTACAATTTTCAAAAGTATGGTTACTTTGCTGATGAATTTATTCTGAAAAGAAAGAATCTCAAGAAGATGAGGCAAAGATTGCAAGACAAGAGGAGGATCATGAGTCAATGTTGCTAATAGTGACTACTAAAGAAGAAGGAGAATGTGGAGATCAATGGTATCTTCACACTGGATGTTCAATACACATGTCTGGAAGAATAAATTGATTTATAAAAATCAAACAATAAAGAAAAAAGTGAAGTTAGTTGATGATACCACTTTATTAGTTGAGGGAGTTAGAGATGTGTCAATGAAAAGGAATATGGAGAACAATCAAATAATGTATGTGTGTCGTATATTCCAAAAATGAAATGAAATCTTCTTAGTATTGGACAACTGCTTAATTTTATTTTACAAAATACATATTGAAGATAAGATGGTGATAGTTCATGATGTGAAGGGAAAATTGATTCTAAACACATCGATGTCAAGGAGTAGAACCTTTAAAGTTGAACTTGACATTTATCGAACACAAGTGCTTGACAACTACAACAAGCATGAATGAGTGGTTTTGACACTACATAATGGGGCATATGAATTTCAATGATATGAATTTGATGCACAACCAAGACATGGTGACAGAGTTGCCTCAAATTCAAATCCCAAAAAAAGTATGTGAAGAATGTGAGCAAGCCAAACATCATAGATCTATTTTTAGTAAAGATGCAGGAAACATGACAATGTGCCAACTTGAGGTGGTATACTATAATGTATGTGGGCATATTTAGGTTCATTGCATTGGAGGTAACTAATACTTTGTTAGATATATCGATGATTTTAGTAGAACATTATGGATTTATTTGATAAAGAAGAAAAAGTGAAGTGATTGATGTGCTTAGAAAGTTTAAGTCCATGGTAGAAAGACAAAGCAGTTATCAAATTAAGACACTTAGAATAGATGGTGGAAGTCAATATGTGTCTAATGAATTTGTTGTATTGTATAATAGAAAATGAATAATGCATAATATTGTGCCATCATATACACCTCAGTAAAATAGAATTGTTAAGGAAAAAATAGAGCAACCATTAATATGGTTAGAAGCATGCTCAAAGGAAAACATTTGCCCAAATAACTATGGGGGATAAGTTGTGTCCATTGTCACATACATCCTATACAAATATGTTGAGGTCAAAACCTTTTTTTATATGTTTTAATGACAACAAGCCTTGTAAAATATATGTTAAGTTTTTTAAATGGTAATCTACTGATATTTGCATTTGAGTTTTTGTTGAAAGAACATAAGTGGTCAAGCTTGAAGCCACTCACATAAACAAATGCATTGTATCAACTAAACAATGAAATATCATAGTAAGAAAGAAAATTACACTAGTAGCATCATAAGCTTTATGAAGATATTTGAATTTCATTATTATTTGAACCATAAGAGCTTTCATTGAGCAAGTATAGTTGCACTTGTGAAATTAAGCATATGTGGAATGTCTAACATAGGATGTAACTTGTTACCACACCATTGAAAGTAATGTAGGTAACCATCATAAAGAATTGAGGATCATAATTCATGAATAGAAATATGATTATCCTTGAGTAGAGGATGATCATCGCAATATGTTGCATCTCAATCACACGTAAAATCTTTTGGAATAAGTCAAGAAGAATTATGAGTCAACATGTATCTATATGAAAATTAGAAGATAAAGTATCCAAATCCAACGATAGATATGAGAATGAATATTTTCACAATCTAATATTTGAAAATAGATCCGAGGATGGATATTTATCACAACCTCACGTCCGAAGATGAATATTTTTCACAATCTCATATTCGAGGACAAATACTTATCAAAGTCTTTATCTCACAATTATTGAAAAAGTAATTGTTATAAAAGTTGACAAGTTGTTCACACTACTCAAGATTTACCAAAAGTAAAAGAAGAAGTGACATCACATCAGTCACAGACTCCTATATGGAGATAAAAATATTCACCTTTCACTTAACATAGCCTGAGGATAATTCTAAAAAAAAAAATCATCATATGATATAGAAAATGAAGTCTTATGTGAAAAGTATAAAAATGCCATGTTAGCATAATTCGAATTTGTACAAAAGCATTTGAAATAAGACAAGCACATTAGTCATGATTCCCAAGGTATTAAAAACAAGAAGAAACCTTATCATCCGCAATAGATCAAGAGGATAATAAGAATGTCTAATCATATCATTGAAGGTTATTTAACAAGTACAAAAGGCATCGTCATGTTTATACCAATTTCTAACAGTCACATATTGGTAAGAAAGACATACAATCATCTATCAAAGAATTATACAAAATCCAAGGATGAGAATCCTCTAATATCCTTAAATTAAATTATATTAGAGGATGAATACAGTTTGAAGGTGAGGGCAAACACATCGAATATCCTTATAACAAATTTGACACGTGCAAAAAAGTGCAAATGTACAAAAAAATAATGTACTTGACATGAAAGGCACAACAACTAAGACTCAATAAAACAGAAGCTTCGTCATCGTAATTAAACCAAATCTCAAGACATACCATACCAGTCATCCTCTCAACATACTTAACACAAGGATAAAAATTGAATGACACTTTTTCAAATAAAGACAAGTCCAAGGAAACTTAGCAAAGTCTCTAACAAATATATTTTGCTAACCTATATGTTTGAAGCTCAAAAGGAAAATATAAATATAGAAATATTGATCTTCAAAGATGAAGAGAATCGTCTACTAGAAAATATCTAAGTTATTCAAGTTTATCATCATTCTCTCCATTCTACACACACTCTTACAAACTTAAACATATATAAATATTATTTTTATTGAGTGTGTTATATACAATTTCATATCACTATTTTATCTTAGAAAGTTGTAATTTGATCTCAAACAAATTACTACTTGTATATCCTCAAGTTGATATAAACTTGAGTTATTATGTAAGCCTGTAAAGCCTAATAAACATACATTGTTGTAAGCATGGTGAGACTAAGAAAATATATAGTTGAAAAGGTGCAGATTAGATGATGAGTTTCTAAGAACTGATTAGAATCTCACAAAGTTATGACGCCTAGAGTAGTCTATAATAGGTGAACCAATATAAATTTGGGTGTGGATCTGCTTAAACTTCATTTTTTTCATCTTTGTTTTATTCACATCCTTAGCACACTTACCACACATGTTCAAACTAATATTATTCTTCTTTAAATCATCCTCAATAAGAGGAGAATTTTTTTTATATAACCATCCTTACTCCAAAGAAAAATGGAGAGAATACTATTAGTGTAGGAACTAAATTTTAAAAAGGATCACAATTCGACATCTCTTCTTGTGACATTTACTTTTACTTCAAAATATCTAACAAGAAATTGAGAGGAATGAACTAGAAGAAAGTTGGTTAGAGATCAAGCCTAGTGCAATCATTTGAAGGTATTTGGATCAGTATCATATAGATGTGTTCCTAATCAATTGAGAAAAAATTAGATGACAAAACAAGTTAAATGATACTAGTTGGGTATCACTCCACCGATGGTTATAAGCTCTATAATTTTTTGCACAAGCAAACAATGATCAGTAGGATGTGATCATAGATTAATTGAATGATGAGGATTGGAGTAACAATCAGAAAAATGATTCAATCATAATAATGACGAAAGAGTCAATCAATGGTGATGAAGCCCTAAGAGAAACAAGTTCAAATAAGACCATAAACTTGTCATTAATACTACAAGAATGTGGGATGATTACAAATAATAACAAAAGATTGAAAGGTATTTTTACTAGCTGAAGTTGAGCTTGTAAGTGTCGATGATGCTTTGAAAAAACCTGGATGGATATGTTCCATGAATGAGGAACTAGAATCAATTGAGAGGAACATGACATATGAATTAGTTGAGCTACCAAAAGAAAGAAAACAATTGGTGTGAAATCGGTGCACAGAGTGAAGCTGAACCCAAAAGGTGAAATAGTCAACTACAAAGAAAAACTAGTATCAAATGGTTTCTTACAAAAAGAAGATGTAGACTTTGATGAGCTCTTTGAACTAGTGGCCGAAATTGAAACTATAAGTCTAGTGATAGCACTTGCAAACATCAACATGTGGCCAATGTATCAAATGGATGTAAAGTCAACATTTCTAAATGGTCCACCAGATGAAGAGGTATTTGTTGCTCAACCACCTCGTTTTGTTGTGAAGAACCAGAAAACAAAGGTATATATGTTGAAAAAGGCTTTGTATGGGATTAAGAAAAGCTCCACGGGCCTGGAACAAGAGGATAAGTGATGTGGACAAATGAGTGATAGTGTTATGTCTTTAGGTAAATGACTTGCTAATAATTGGTCAGAATGAATCAAACCTAAGTGACTTCAAAAGTAGTATGATGCATGAATTTGAGATGACTAAATTGAGGCATATCTCATATTTCCCTGACATTGCATTTCAAAGTACTAGTTAAGGACCACTGATGCATCAAAAAAGAGGTATACTAATGATATTCTTAAAATATTTGAGATGCTGCATTGGTTACACTAATTCAAATTGAGGGTTAAAACTACATACAGCCTTCTAGGTTACACTGATTCAAATTGGTGTGCAGATAAATAGGATAAGATATCTACAACAAGATACAATTTTTTGGTTGGGAGAGTACCAATCTCTTAGTGCTCAAGGTGAAACTGTGGTATCTCTATTATCATGTGAAGCTAAGAATTACATTGTAGACTATTAATGCTTGTCAAGTTGTTTGGTTAACGAGCTTAATGAAGGAACTCAATGAAGTGAAGCATGGAGAGGTGACAATTAGAATTGACAACATTTTAACAATCAATTTGGCTAAAAATCACATTGCACATGGAATGAGTAAACTTGTCAAGTTGTTTGGTTAATGAGCTTAATGAAGGAACTCAATGAAGGGAAGCATGGAGAGGTGACAATTAGAATTGACAACATTTCAACAATCAATTTGGCTAAAAATCACATTGCACATGGAATGAGTAAACATATAGAGATGGAATTTCATTACTTGAAGGAGCAAGTAAGCAAAGGAAAATTCAAGTTAATTTTGTGTTAGTGACTTGTACTAGAAGTTAGTTAGTTGTTGAAAATTACATTTGTAGTTAGTTACAAGTTATTTGGAAGTCAAACTTATTATAGTCAATATGTATAAATGAAATATTACAATGATCAATATACAAATGAAATCATTCAATACATTCATTTTATCTTTTTTTTATTTCTCTCTTCATAGACACATATTATATATAAATTCACTGGTGCATATGAGTTTAGCTCAACAAACTTAGTGGTATATATCAACTCCAACAAATAAAAAAACAACTCAATCCCATTTTACCAAAACGTGTTGATTATGATATTAACTTTTAAAATAAAAAACTTTAAAATTCACTGTCCCCTTAAAAGGGATTTAAATAGTAGACATGTTCCTCCCCCAATTGAATCTATATACTCTAATTTAAAAACATTGGGTTGTTCCTTGATTTGTTGTTGCATTCGTATATCTCCCATGCGGTCATGAGGATCTTTCCTTAATATTCACGCCCAAAACATCGATCTCATCTTTGTTACGTAAACTCCTCCGATTGGTCCTCTACATTTTTTGTGTTTTGTTTTTTCTTGTTAACAAATAAAATTTTATATGGTTCAAACTTTATCTAAATTATAGTACTGATATTTGTAGAACGAAGCATGATTGTGAAAGATAACAAGACCCACAAACCAAAGAAATTTAATTAACTTTGATTTATTTAATATTAGTAATATTAATATAGTGTTATTTTAATTAAAAATTTAATATTAATGAATGTTTGATATTTAAATAGATATTTTAATAAATTTAAATTCATTTTAGATTTCATCAACAATTAAAAATCATTGGACTGCCTTCAAATTTAAATTGTTTTAAGAATTTATTTTATCAATGTGAATTCGTTATGTAAATTTAATACCTAAATTCATTGAATTTATTTTATAATAAAATAATATTAAAATTAATATATAAATAATATATACTTTTATAATATTATAAATTTGTCAATAATTTAAACTTTCAACTTAATTATATATTCAAAACATATAAAATCACCATAAAATTTCATACTCATAAATTAATATCAAATCAAACTAAGTAAACTATCTCATTAAAAAGTCATAAATTTTTAAAGTAAGAAGAAGATAATAGTTCATTTAAATATGAGAAGAGTAAACGATAGTTTATAATTTGTTGAAAAAAATGAAAAAAAAAAAGATAATTTTTAAATTAAATTTAAAAAATTAAACTTTTTTAAAATTAAGAGTAAATTTTTTTATTTATATTAACCTATATTAATTCAGTCTTCGTAATAAATTTACTAATTTTTGAATCTAACAATTTTCCAATTGCCTGCCTGCTACAAACAGTGGATGAAACATTGAGTCTATGTTGTAGTGGCAGCATAAATGCATACGTCCGTTTTTTCCAAAGCTACAATTTGTAGCTTAGCTTGTGTATTAAAATGAACCCAATCTTGCCGTGCCAAATATATGTTTGAGTGTATATTGGTTCCACTTTGAAAAACTAAAATCAAATTTTAAAGGTATAAAATTAATATTGATATGTTTAAATACTATTAAATTAAATTTATTTTATTTTTAGAATTAATTCTAACTCGAAATTATGATTTGTATATTTTGTATTCATATATAATTTTTACAATGAAATGTATAATTTAATATATCCAAATATAAAACACTTTTAATATAAATTTGTACAAAATCAATTTAAATTACCACCAAACCAAACACATTTTCAGGTCTGAATTCATGAGTAAAAATTTTCACCCCAACTCTAAGTTGCTGGGAATTTACGAATGTAAAAATTTCAAACAGTATTTTATCATATTAATTTAATGTGTATTTCTAAATTTATGTTATTTTTTTTAAATATAGAGTGGATAAAGACAACGACAAACAAAGTATTTTATCATATTTAATGTGTATTTCTAGATTTATGTGATTTTTTATAAATATGAAGTAAAAAAAACAACCACATATCTTATTTAAAATACCATTAGAACGGTAAATATTAATTAAAATTTATTAAAATCATATATAATTTTATTAAAAATTCAAAATAATATCAATACAAAATAGTATGAATGTTCAATTAATATTGAATATTTTACTATAGGAATAATCACTGTTTACTGTTCATGTGATAACATATCAATCTCTTAGCTTTATCATCTTGCATAAAAAATAAAAAGCAATTAATGAAATTAATGAAATTATTACCTCTTTGAAATTCATTTATAAAGAACTTGAATGTAGTGGCCATTACTCTATATTAGAGTTGATATTTAAGTGAATGGAACCGTGGAAAAAAAATATCTCTCTTAAAATCTTGTAATAGTATTGATGATATTAAAGAAAAAACAAAGTTCCTTATAGATATTTGTTAATGAATGACGTAACCTAACCGACCAAATTGTTGCATCATTGTAAAACCCCTTTATTTCTCCTTTTGTTGGTGAACAAAATATTTTGTGTAAGACTTTTTTTTCCCCTAATCATTTAAAAATGGAAATCACCTTTTAGGTATTTGTTTGTCTTCAATAGGCTAAAATTCCTAATGTTTTTTTAACAAAGAAAACGTAAAAATGTTTCATTGTTTATAATCTCATATTATCAATTATATAAGTAACCAATAATGGCATCTACTAGTTGAGGATTTTGATTTTGTTCCTCCTTTTATTCAAATTCCAATCACTCATATATCCCATTTTGTGTGGAAACATAATTTATTTGTGCTTTCACTGTTTCTAGAGATAAATATGAGTGCACTAAAAATAGCAAAATTTATTATAGGTATTAATGGAAATTAGATACAATTCACAAAGTAGGTGGGAGTTGGAATGACCAATAATATTAGCCAAATTAGTAGATGTTGACAAATGAAAGCAAAGGAAAATGAAAGCAAACGAAAATGAAATCACAGACAAATTCTAGTGGTAGAAGTTTGTTCCCCAACTTTCAAGGAAACTAACTCTTCATTTGGTGCTATTTCTTGTTGTTTGTATTTTTATTTTTGTCCCATTTTCATTGTCTCCTTGTTTGTTAGAGAGAGACAAGGCATGAACCCACTTCATAAATTATATGTTTATTATTTTTCCTAATTTAACCCTCCAGTTTTCATGGAAAAGGACTGGTAATTTAGGAATTCGATTGAAAAGTAAATAAAATTTGATGGATAATTGTTTCAGTTAGATTCAAACTATAGTTTTCATAAATGATTTAACATTAAGTGAATCTTATAATTACTTAAGTTCAATTACTGGATTATCAGTTACTATTCTTGAATGAAATATAAACAAAATGATATTTGAAAAGTTGATGTATCTTATATTAATTTTTAACTAGACACCTTAACTTTTTAAATATTATTTTTGTTTATATTTCATTTCGACGAAGGGAGTATCTGTCTTTGGTTTATTGAATCATCTATTGTCTTTTATGAAAGGAATCAAAAGAGTTGATTCTGAGGTAGAAATAAAAGATTTTTGAACACCAACTGTTTGATATATTGACTCATACAATTAAGTATATATAAACTCCAAAAAGAGTTAAGTTATGAAAGCATCTAGACTCTAGAAGACTATTCTAGCATCTAATTAACTTGATTTTGATGCCTATAATTGGTTGCAATATCTTCTTGGTGTTTTATATACCAATTGAAATTGTACTAGAGAAGAGGATTAAGGAAGGTTAACAATTACAAGATTCTAGTGGATAAGGTTAGTTTACAAAGAAAAGCAAACTTATGGAGGAAATAGCTTCGACGGTTGCAGTGCCATTTACACTTGGGAATTTAATATTAAAAGAGTCAGCAGTGACAACACACATGGAAATAACTGGTCTAAACCTAATGGCAAATACATCAACAGTTTTAATGTTAAATCCTTCTTCTATTAAGGGTTGTCAATCCTTCTCTGTTGGAAGTGAAGACGACACCGATATTAGTCCACAACAACATCATTTATCAGTGTCATTAGAGGTTAAGGAGAATCAAGTTGGAGCTGAACTTGTCTCAGAAATGGTACTTGAAGGTGACAGTGTTGGAAGAAATGAAGAAGAATTCAAGATAGCTAAGGATTTTCAGTATGCTTCTAGTAATAACAAAAGTAGTCCTTTTAGGGAGGAATCTACGATTTCTAGGACTAATTTTTCTGAAGTGAACACACCAAATGTTATTGTGGTTGATGATAATATTGGTGATCGGTTGAGTTTGAATGAGGCGGTGAAGAACAATGCTTTTGTTGTGATGAAACATGAGAGTGAAGATGAAAGTAAATCAGACGGTCATAATTCAAAACCATTTGATGCAGTTCATGAGATGCTAGAGAAGCAAACATGCACAACAAGTTGCCATAATAATGCTTTGGAATTGAGTAATACTCCTCGTTGGGGTTTCTCATCAATTTGCGGAAGGAGACAAGAGATGGAAGATGCTATTGTTATTAAGCCTCACCTTTTTCAAGTTCCTTCAACGATGCTAATGGATGATGACCATGTGAATGAAAACACAAAAACCTCACTAGCACACTTTTTTGGAGTCTATGATGGACATGGAGGCAGTGAGGTATGTATTAAAATCCTTCCTATTAATTATACAACTCTTTTATGGTATCGATGAAGTTGATTCATTCCATTTATACTCTAATAGATAGACAACTTAATTGAGTGCTTATAGATAAGGGCTTATCATATAAGCTATTTTTATGAAAAATGTTTGTTTTCATATAAGCTATTTATATCAAAAGATCAAATAAAGTCAAACAATTTTCAAATAAGTTGTAAGCTCTTTTCTAAGTTATCATAGAGAGCTTACGAAAATAAGTTAAAACAGTTTATGCACATGTTATAAGTTATTTTCATAAACTCTCCCAAGTAGTTTTACAAGTGCTTATACAAGGAGATAAGCTCAAGTAAGTCTATCCAAATACACGTTTACTAAGATTGTGATGACTTCATAGGTTTCCAATTACTGCCAGAAACGTCTACATTCAGTTCTGACTGAGGAGATAAAAGCTGCAGAATCAAGTTTGTCGGAAGAGAATGGACAATATGATTGGCAGGACCAATGGAAGAAAGTACTCACCAACTGCTTTCAAAAAGTAGATGATGAGATTGAAGGAGTTCAAGCATCTGAGTCAAGTACCGAAGAAACTCTTGCTCCTGAGGCTGTTGGATCCACTGCACTAGTTGCAGTTTTAACTCAAACGCACATAATAATTGCAAATTGCGGGGATTCAAGAGCAGTCTTGTGTCGCGGAAAAGAAGGGCTGTCTTTATCTACTGACCATAAAGTAAGGCATTTGTTTCACATTTGTTTGGTAGACTTAGAAGCTCAAGTGATCTGATGTAGGGAACTTTATTTCCTGTTTGCAGCCAAATAGAGACGATGAGTGGGAAAGGATAGAAGCTTCGGGAGGAAAGGTCATACAATGGAACGGGTACCGAGTTCTTGGAGTTTTGGCAGTGTCAAGGTCCATCGGTATGTGTTTATTGCATTGTTTCTGAATCATCAATGCCAATTTATACAAGTAGAAAGTTTATGATCAATTCTGAATCATAAGATTTATAAACACAACAAATTCTAATCAATTCTGAATCATCACTTGATTACTTGATATGATGTTGTTCATATAACATTATCTTTTTATAACAAATCAATTTGTTTAGTTTTTTCTTTTCATAAATGTTGCTGATATCATTTGTCCTGGTTTTTGTTCTGAAGTCAAGATTGTCATAATAAAATTACTAATATACCTATACAAAGTGCCTATAAAAACAACCTATATAAAGATCTACTGATTGGAAGTCCGTGCCATTTCTTTTAACAGGAACGATCTTATTTTTAATTAATTAAATTTTTAAACAAATCTTGGTCCAATTTGTTTATTAAACAAGTCAGGATTAATGTGGAGCATCCCATAAGCCTTTTCTAAGCATTCTATGGGCCCGTTTAGATCTTATAGAATTAACTTATAACATATCCCTAAGTTGTTTCAACATATTTTCATAATCTCTCCGAAATAGAAAACAATTTGACTTTATATTATCCGACGTTGTTAAATCTTGGCCATGGTGGCGCCATGGCAGATTTTTTCACAACTACCATGGCTAATTTGTGAAGTATGGCGGCACCTTGTAGTTTTATGGAGGATATGGAGGCTTTATACGGTGGGTTTTTGGCATTCCACCATCAATAACACTGACATTATCTTTTATTATAGAAATAAGTTATATATAAGCATTATTTTTGGAATAGCCAATGTCACTAATGTTAGTATTTGTTAGTAATATGCTGAGGGGGGATCGAATCTATGGCCTCCCTTATCACTCAACTCGTTAACTCTCTCACCCCAACCACCAAACCAACCTTATAAGTAAGCACTTAATTAAGTTATTTATCCAAAAGGGCACTTTCTATAGATTTGGAAGGATGATGGGTGCCTTGTCTTAATGTTTATTATCATCCATATTAAGTTTCTAGCATCTTTGTTGAAGTATAATTCAGCTTCTTGTCCACCATCAGGTGATAGATACTTGAAACCATGGATAATTCCGGATCCAGAAGTCATTTGTGTCCTCCGAGAGAAAAATGACGAGTGCCTAGTTCTAGCCAGTGATGGTTTATGGGATGTGCTAACAAACGAAGAAGCCTGCGATATTGCTCGAAAGCGAATCCTTATTTGGCATAAGAAGAATGGAAGCAATGTATCAACAAGACAAAGCGATGGAGTCGATCCCGCAGCTCAGTATGCTGCTGAGTATCTATCAAAACTTGCCCTTCAAAGGGGAAGCAAAGATAATATCTCAGTTATTGTTATAGATTTGAAGGCTCAAAGACAGTTCAAGAGAAAAGCTTAACATAGATATTCATCATTTGGAATATTTATAGATAATTCTAAATTTTTTACAAGTATTTCTCAGTCAAATAGCATATTTATTTATATCAAAATAGCATATTAATTTAGCCTTTTTGTACAATGTATTTATTTAGCCCTTGAGTTTTTTCATTAGGGCTATGTTCTATATATATATATATATATATATTAAAATTTGCAGTGTATAAGAATACCTCAGCTTAAGAAGAGTTATCACTGGGAAAGCTGCCTACATTAGAATACTGCATTATTTTTTAATGATGTAATTTTTTTATGCTTGCTAGACTAAAATAACATAAATGTATAAATGCTTGTAATTTTTCTTTTAAAAATTTGTATAATTTCTATCATTTTATTTTTCTAATAGTGATGATAAAATTTGAATTTATTACTCATACCGATTACTGAAGTCTATTTGTATGTACTGTTCCAATTACAGTGGCTTATAATTTTCTATATCTTAGGAAAATTAAAGTGACACCTTATATTTCTAATTTGGGATCCTTAAGATTTTGTTGATAGGGCTCTGATACTTTTGTAGTAAGAAAATACTAAAAATCTGGTCACAGAGAAACTACAAAAAAATGCAGTTACATATCTGGTGGCAGAGTACCATGACTCTTATTGTTAAACCTATCTTCATTTCAATTAAGAGGGCCTCAGATAGTCCTAAATATTACTGTGTTTGGATTAGTTTATTGTGAAGTAAAAAATATTTTTTTTTTACGATTTTCCTAAAAGATATTTTTGAATATGAGGAGGGATAAAATTGCACAAGTGTAAAATTTGGAGATTGTTAGACCATCCAATAAGATTCTACAGAGTACTTTATATATTAAAATCTATATATAAATTATATTTGTAATTTTTATATTAATCTAAAACTATTTAATATATCAGTATTAATGTTACATGTGCTTTTGATATATATGATAATAAGAACAATTTAGTCCTAAGGCCTAGCTCAACTGACAATTTCAATATTGTTGGGCTGGACATTTTCCGTGGATTCTTGGGATCTCCACTTTGTGGTGTGAGTTTACTAGTAATGTTTGTCACTTCGTCTACAGACAAAAAAAGAATGATTTGATTATAAACTTATTCTTGTTTTATTATTAATATAATACTCGAGGCACTGTTACACAATTTCTTGCAGTTTAAGTAATGTCTATATTTGGCTTGTGAAGTGAAGAAAGTAAAAGGCAAAATACTTTCATATTTTATTACTACAGTCTTAAGTTGTTTATATAGAAAAATAAATTACAATAGTAATAATGATAGAATCAAAGTTAATGTCCCTTGATTCTTCAATATGAAGAACATTTCAATCTCAAGCAACATAATAAAAGCTTTCAACACAAAGGATCATTATAATAGAAAATTAGAATTCATTGATATAATCTATAAGCACCAGAACATGAGAAACTTATTTGTTTACAGCATACACTTGCAAACTCATTTTGTTCACATAGTGAGCAATATTCAAATTAGAATAACCTTTTACCTATAGATTGACTAAATTCCACAATTGAAACATACCAAGATTTTTATATGGTTGCAAGTGTAGACCCTGCGTTGGAGAAATAAGCAGAAAGATCCACATCCAAGTCATCATACATGTTGATAAAAGGATGGCTCTGGAATTTAGGTCAAATAAATACATTGTAAGAACTACTATCTACTATCTACTAATTTAATTTATTTTACATGATATATTCATATAGATAAGATGTATGTATACCAATAGGTTTAGAGTGGGTGGTCTATCCTTTGGATTTTTCTGTAAACTAACACAAAGAAGATTGATAAAGAATCAGAAGCCTCATAAATCAACATGAAATTTATGACAAACTAGCTAAATAAAAGTGATTGAATGTGCCAGATATTAAGATTTGATTAAACAAGTATGAAGTTTGTTCCTCAAAATTATATAAGATATCACAAAATAAAATATAAATATAAAGCTACAAGCATGATTAGGTAATAGCTGAAACTACAAACTAATCTCTCAATGTACGAAGATCTATTTAAGAGCCTAACATCTAACTTAAAATTTAGAAACAAACTCTTTATGCTTAAAGGATCAGTTATCTGTCATTTGTATCACACTATGTTGGTCGACTATTTGTTCTAGTTTCACTATAAATTTAATTTACTTTTGAATTGTAGGCTCCTCAAGAATCACTATAATTTTAGGATGAATTGTAAGAATTTGCAAGGGTTAACTTATGTCAAAGTGCATTTCTTCCGTCTATTCTCTCTTCTCCTTTTCATTTTAATTTAGTGGATCAAGATTCTTGAGACTAAGAAAATTTAGATACTAGAGTATAGTTAATGTTTACCATGCTGAAATAAACGAGCAAAATTCTGGAGAACATTCATCAGATGGAGCAGTTGGTGAAGGCTTTTCAACAATGGCTTCAATAAGCTGAAACATAGTTTCCCATCCTTCACTATTATCAGGCGGTGTATATGGAAACCTCCCAGTAGCACACTTGAGCAACATCAGTCCCAAGCTCCATATATCACTTTTGTAGTTGTAGCCTTGTTGGCTTCCATTGATTCTTTCTGGCTATAAAATGAGCATGATGCATAAAAGTTGTATTATGTAGCACCATCACTTCAAATTAAAGACATGTCTAGTGTCTATCACATTCCGAAACCGACACAACACCAACACATGTAGTTATATTCAACTACTTCCACTTTTTCAAAGTATTTTCAGTGTCAATGTTTGTGTTGTGTTTGTGTTATGTTTGGTGTCCGTGGCTCTGTCAATACTTCATAATGCTTAGAGGAAAATGATTAATAAACAGAATATTTTACTCACAGACATATAGTTTTTTGTACCAATGTAAGTATTTGCTTGACCAGAAGTAGTATCCATGATTGCACTTACACCAAAATCAGTAATCTTTACCTCCCCTCTATGATTTGTCAGTATATTTGAAGGTTTCAAGTCCCTATGAATAATGTGTTTCTCATGGTGAAGATACATTAAACCTTTCAACACCTACATTGTTGAACCGATACAAGAAACGGATGGAGTCTAGTTAGTCATGCATAAAAATGAGTTTTTTTTTTTTTTTTTTTTTTTTTTTTATAACTATGTTATAGACACGGATTATCTGCCGCTGTTTAATAGCGACTAATCTTGGTCGAGGAGCCTGTTATGCTCATAAGATGAGTTCTCCGGTCTCAACTGGATTTTCTCCATAGGAAAGAGCATGGTTTTAAATTGTGGTTGTAGTTACGCTACAAACCTTTACAATGCAATGAACTACAAAAAAATGCGGCTGATATAGTCAAAATTGTGGTTGCTATGTCGATGCAAAGACTTCAAAATCTGCAATAATGCAGCCGCAATTGCAGTTGCAGACCGCAAATTAAAACCATGTGCAAGGGTCAAGATTCGAATCCCTGACCCCTTGTTTAAGGTATCTGAGTCCCCTACGGCTCAGACCAACCACATGTTGGTGCACAAAATGAGTTGTAGGTGTAAAGCTGAAGTATAATTTGTTATTCCTTACCTGCTTACAAATGGCAGCAAGAAATGGTTCTGGAATTGTTTTAACTTTGTTAAGAAGATCCTCTAAGGACCCTCCATCCATGTACTCTAAGATGATTGATATGATACCATTATCATAGATTGTTTGGTACCATACAACAACATAAGGACATTGTGCTGATTGATTGATTTTAAGCTCTTGTGCTATCTGTCTGCATGTTGATTCTTCAAGATTCATTTGAATTTGCTGATTGAAAACAATACATTGTAAGTAACAAAAGAATAAAGTAAAATGTGAGTATATGCAAAAAAACTTTCATGTTAGTTTATAATTTGAATTACAAATTTGCCATTTTGTTTTCTATTTTCAAAGAATTGTACAAGAAACAACGAAAACAACATTTTTTTGTTTCCATTGTTTCCTATACAAATCATTTAAAACTCGACACACAATAAAAGGAACGCTGCAATTTTGTAATTAAAAGTGAAAATAGAAGACGTTTTCTCAAACCAAATCAACCCTTATTTTCCTTGATTTACACTATGATTGCTTGAAGAAAACATATTCTAATTAAATATCACAAGAAGTACACTAGGTTCAAAATACTTGAGTGCTCAATGAAGTGGATTTAATGGAGAATGGGATTAATTCTACATTTGAAATTTGAAATTTAGGTTCACACAGCATTACAAAAACTATAAACTAGTAGGAAAAAAAATATAGAGCAAACTACAAAAAGATATGTATGCAACAAGTATATACCTTTAATGCAAAAAACTGATTAGTCCATTTGTGTTGCACCAATAGGACAACTCCTCCACTTCCCTTACCAATCACTTTGATTGTATCAAGCTCTGCCAAACTTATCTGATTATCTATTGGCTTGATTGGTGGTTGCTGAAAATAGCACAAATATTATTAAACTCAAATTAAGTCCAAATTATCAGAATTCAACCAGCATTTAATCTGGTCTCAAAGTTATAGTGACTGAATAATACATGAATTTCTATACGCAAACCTCCACACCATCATTGTACCATAAACCACCATAGTTGTGTGCTACAATTGATTATAACTATATTTAGATTTATTTATTTATTAGTTCATGAAAATGGATGGTGTTTTCCATAGTTTATTTATCAGTTTATCTACAATATTTAATATTATCAAAATGTAGGGAAAGTAGGCTCAATATGCAAAACTAACTCCACTTCTCTCTTCATTTTCTTAATCCAAATATAATAGTCAATATCTATGTCCTACTATAAGGGAGAAAAACCAAATAACCCTTTAACCAAATTTCCTCTTTTAACCAAAATCAGTACTCTATTTTGGTTTGGAAACCTTAAAAAAAGTAATCTTTAGAAAATTAGGAAACCCCTTTTTGTCATAGAAGCCATTTCATTAGGGTCAAGCTAGATAGCACTTACATTTCAAATTAAAAGCATGTTTTTTATTCAACACTCGTACTTATTTCAATCACTTCTATTTTCACAAATTATATGTTTATGTTTCTTGTCGTATTTGTCTATATCAGTAGTTCACAAGGTCAAGAAGACCAAAAAATAAAATAATTAAAAATTTGGCAACCCAGTTGGATATATATTTAAAAACAAACAAATAAACAACTACAAAAGATAAAAATTGAGAAAAATATATTACAGCTTCAACATCACTCTGAGAGACAATCCGAACTCCATCCTTATTAACAAGCAAGTTCCCTTCCTTAAAAGTTCCACTTTGAGTCCTACATACAAACTCAATTCCAATTAAATTAAATTATACACAAAATAAGAAATAAGCACATTCACAAAGTTAAAGTAAGAGACTTACAGGAACTTTGCAAAATAATCTTGATTAGATGCAGGAACAGTGAGTTTGAGATTTGGAACTAAACATCCTCTCTTCATTATTATTTGGCTCCTAAAAGACCAAGAAATACTTTATTGTAAGAGATTTGTAGTCAAAATATTTATGTTATATAGTAAGTATTAATTAGTAGTATCTAAGATTATAGTCAATTCAACTTTGGCAAGTGGAGAAAAAGGAGCAATAAGGATTGTCTGAAGATGAAGAAGATTTTACTTGTATTGACTTTTCAAATCCATTCCCTATTCAAAGTCTTTTTCATTTTGTGTTCTCACGTGTGCACCTGCAAAAGTAATATTTCATTTATTAATTTTGTTATATATTTATATTGTGATGAAAAGATAGGAATTGAGCTTGAACAAAAAAGTTGGGGATTTGGATTTTTTAATATTTTTATAAATTTAATATAATATTTAATTGTGTATTAGAATTTTAAGTTGATGTCAAAATTAAAAGTTAGTCGAGTGATGGGCTAAAAACTCTTAGACTTTGATTTCTTTTTACTTGAAATAATTATATTGATAAAATAACTATGCTCTTCAACAACGAGTTCTTTAACTTTTTCAAAAAATGTTGAGTATGGAGTTGGGTTTTGAGTTATCTAAACTCAAAATGGTAAAGAGATAAAATAATGGGAAAACTACACAAGGTATGTATAGGGAAAACTTATCTTACTTGCCAATGCACCATGGCCTACAAAATTCACCATACACCCTGCCTTATTCGGTTACCTTTTTTTTTCCTATTGCTAGATTTATGTGGCACCCCACGATGGTATGTATTCCCCTATGTTCATGGCAACTCTCTTTCTATTATCCCCGAGTGTGCTTTTGATATGCGTCATCTCTATACAAATATAGTTGTTCATAGTTAGTGGCGTTATAAATATGGAACAAAGTTTTAATAATGAATTGTCGATTCTCATGTGTTTTGACTTTCTCTAAAGACTGCATGACCCTTGCAAACCTTCGTAGAACCAAGAAAGTCTCGCCTAACTTGCATTCGGATGTTGCCAGTTCGACCCACCCTTAATTCAACTAATAAGGATGCAACTAAACTAATTTCGGTTGTATGTTGCATATGTTGCGCCCGACTAACAACTTAGAAGATTTTTGGTGTGCACAGCTGCAAATTTGCAATGTAAAAACATAATATTTTTGTAAATACAACGACAAAGGGAGACGAGTTTCAAACTAAGAAACTAATCAAGTTTGAGAGAGATGAAGCTAAGAGTGTAACATATCGGTTTGATTCATTTTTTTAAAAAAGAAAAAAAAATGAATAAAATTTTACATTTTTTCTCACAATATTTAAACTAACACGATGAAAATCATATTGATTTGGTCTGATTCAATAGTTTTGATTTTTTAAAAAATTAAGAAACTAATTTTTAAAAATTTAAAAAAATAAATTAAACATTAAATTTTTTATATTATTAAAATAATTACATAATTTTAAGTGTAACCAGAGTATATAAACTATAATGAAAAAAAGTTATATATAAATGATTGAAAAAATACTTAAATATAATATATTTTTCAAAATAACACTATTGATATAGTGTGAAATAAAACAACACAGTTTTGTTCAAATATTAATAATCAATTTTAAATAATATAAAACAATACCTAAATTAATAAAGGTGAAGTTTATTTGATTTGGACTTAACACGGAAAAGAAAAAAAAAAATC
>JBBPBR010000001.1:12941426-12951720 GCA_037974775.1 Cicer pinnatifidum
ATTATTATTATTATTGTTTATGAATAAATATTTTGGGTCTCTGTCTAACACATTTTTGGATTTGTTCCTCTTTATATAAAATTAGAGAAAATTACTAATTTCGAAAAAGATTTACAATAAAATTTACTTATAATGTATAATTGCAGAATTTTCAACTTGAATCTAAGCTACAACAAATATAAAGAGAAGATTTAACCATTTGTGATAACAATTAGTTTTTTGTGATATATATTAATGGATGGTATATCAATTTTATATTTATTTAATTGGTCAAAAAATGAAAATAAAAGATAAATTTGTGTTGGAAAAATTAATTTTTAAAATTTTAAGAAATTAAATTCCATATTTAAAGACACTATTGACATGATCATTTGTTAGTATCATAAATTTCTTAAAAAAATAAACTGTTATAGGTAATTTTAAAAGACTATTGATGGAGATTTTGTTGTAAGGGAGTAAATTTAGTGTGACATTTGTCTGAAAGAAATAAAATGGTAGACTTGACTAAGTTACTACGACGTAGTTTCCATATAAGTTAAGCCCTTCAATCACTTTCTTTGCCTATTTTCTCTCCTGCTTGCTACAAAGGATAGCCGCCGCCAGTTTTAGAAAGCAATCAATTGTAATCACTCAATATTGCGTGTAATTTATATAAAAAATTATGAATAGATTTTGTATTTTTTGACAATTTGTATAGTGTTAATGCAGACAATCAAATGATAACACGGAGCTCCAGTTCAAACGAAATTTTAGTAGCGGACTTTATTATTTTTCATTTGAAAAATCACTTTGGGAGTTCGGGGAAGCAGAGCATTTGGAATGAACTAAACGTTAAAGATTCTAAAGAAATTTTGACACTACATCTCAACCCAAAACTTTAAAGCATTATATTAATCGGCCATTCTTCTTATTTATCTAATACTTACTCCATTCCTAGTCAATGTGAGTCCGGGAGCGCGACATATAGAATGGACTAAACATCTAGGATCCTTAAGATACTTTAACACCACATCTCAATCTAAAACCTTAAGGAATTAGGTTTACGGGTCACTTTGACACCACATCTCAACCCAAAATTTTAAGTCATTAGATTTATCGGTCATTTCTATTATATATCTAATATTTCCTCCATTCCTAGTCAATGTGAGTACGGGAGAGCGCCACGTCCGGAATGGACTAAACGTCTAGGATTCTTAAGAGATTTTGACACCACATCTCAATTCAAAATCTTAAGACACTAAGTTTATGGGTCACTTTGACACCACATTTCAACCCAAAACCTAAAGGCATTCCATTCCTAGTCAATGTGAGTATGGGATCCTTAAGAGACTTTGACATCACATCTCAACCCAAAACCTTAATGCATTAGGTTTATGGGTCATTCCTCTTATATATATAATATTTCACCTCCATTCCTAGTCAATATGGGACCAACCACTTATAATTGAGTTCCAACAATCTCCCCCTCAACCCACCACTAGACTTGATACTAGAGATTTGCTCCCACCACTAGACTTGATACTAGAGCTTTGTTCCCACCACTAGACTTGATACTAGAGCTTTGCCCCACCAGGCCGAACCAGTTGTTGGGGAGTCCGCGAGAGCGCGACATCCGGAATGAGCTAAACGTCAAGGATCCTTAAGAAACTTTGACACTACATCTCAACCTAAAACCTAAAACTTTGTTAGTCCCACATTGACTATAAATGGAGGAAATATTAAATATATAATAGGAGTGATCCGTAAACCTAATGTCTTAAGGTTTTGGGTTGAAATATGATGTTAAAGTCTCTTAAAAATCCTAGAGATTTTGCTCATTTCAAATGTTGTGTCCCCCAAACTCTCTAACAACCACTAAAATTTGAATAATTTCAATGGGTAGATTTGTATTTAATTTAGACCATTTTTAATTTTGTACAGTCTATCCAAATGTACATTTTCAAAAACAAAAGATTCTTTAAGTACATTTATTATTATTTTTCATCTTAAAAATATGGAAAATCAAATGTGATAAATTTAAATAAAAATATTATTTTGAAAATAATAATACATAAAATAAACACATTAACTACACTATCAACTCATTAACTATACAACCAATTTTTCTTAATAAAAAAATTCGTAATATGAATAAAAAAAAATATTGAGACTTATCAAAATGGGAGGTAGTAATGTATAATGATCAAATTGACATAAGTGCAAACTAAGGATAAGATAGTCTACGAATAAGCACAAAACCAAGTCAATTCTCGTAAAAATGAAACAACTAACAAAACTGTATTATTTGCAGAATTTTCTCAGTGCTCTTATTTTTTTGATTTAAGCAATTGTAGATGAATAATGTTGCTATCTGTTATAATCAATCTCTATAAATATATGAGCCAAGTTCTTGAGTTGTTGCTTGATTGATCCAAACATAGCCTCCAATGCAGCCTCCATTAACATTTTTTCTTTTCTCAACACAAGTGGCAATAGTCAACAAGTCAATATTTCATGTCATGGACAATAATGTATTAATGTATCAAAGGTATACTATGGTATCAAGTTACTGTTAGTACTAGACCAGCAAATTCCTGATGAAGATCTAGCTCCTTAAGTTCCACATTTTTCAAAAAACTTAAAAGGAAAATGGTACTAATTATATAATGTCTATGCTGTGTTTATGTAGAAAGGATTCAAGGTTGATGGAAAACGAGGGAAAGAGAGGAACTCTACATCACACAATCAAAATTCATATGGAAACAATATGGAGAGAAATCTGATACAAGATGTATGTATATATGAAGTAAAAGGAAGGAAAAATATTTTCATATTTTAATACTATAGCTTTAACCTGAAAAGAAATTAAAATAGGAATAATGACAGAATCATAAAATAAAAATAAATAGAATAATATAAACTAAAAGAGAATCAAATATGATTTCCGTAGATTCTTCAACAATATATATGCTACTACAATGAACAACAATCTAACTTGTAACAAGCTAACTTCAAAACTACAATCAACTTTTATCCTCTTAATATGTGTCATCATATTAAGCGAAAAATCGAAAAAGAAAGGTGATAGCAACTCCTTTACCCTACTGATGAAGATTTCACAGTAACCGTGGAAGATACTAGTATATATTTCTGTTTTCAACATTACAGTATCATTGTTCATTGTCACATAAAAAGCTAATGATATTTACAAAGTCCTTTTCTGGAATCCTAATGAAGATCCAAACGGGCTGCGTCGAAGTATTAAATTCCAATCATATTGAAAGAGAATTTTGAGAGCAGCTGCGGGATCCCGGATATAATTGGCCCATATGTCTGCATAATGCACAAGGCGTTGACACAATCATCAACTCAAAACTTTAGCATTTTCCAGATATGTGTGGATTGGTGGGAGAGAGTGGAATCAAATGAAATGTGATAACATCTACTTTTTAAAAATCTAATGAGCTCAATCCACTCCATTCCACCGTCTGCACCTGATGGAATATCCGGAAACTGTGGATATTTCTAAGACTGATGGAAATACATAGTTCATATTCCATACCTTGTGATTTTCATGAATTTGGCACAATGGAACTGAAAGCAACTTCATGTTCCTTGGCACAGTGAACCTTCGACTTTCCGGAAGCTTAACAAGGAAGAGTTTTGTACACTCCTACACCATGAAGCAAATCAATGAAACTATGACATCTCAAATATGAGCTTGCTTAAACATGCCTCCTAAAAAAATTTACCTTTGGATGTTTGACATTAGGTGGTAAGAAAGGATACATTAATGTTTCAAAATCAGGTCTCCACCACATTCCAAGACACTCTCCGACCTGAATCAAGTAAATTACAGTTTATCTTCTCTATAATTTGTAAGATTTTGTGTCTTACACTTCTAGTTTACAACGGAAAGAGGCTCTGGTATTCTGAAGTTCAGACAAAAAGTAATAAAATATGACTAAACATTTTTCCAATTAGGATTCAAACTCGGATACTCCCAATGAATTTGTCCTTGGTGTAAAGTTATAGTGATGCATGAAAAAAGGTTAGTTTAATACCTCCCATTCTGCCCCGTCCCCATCTTCATCTACAGAAAGCTTCCTACCCAGCTTCCGCTTCAATCCATCAATATCTAGAAATCAATAAATTTTAGCCATAGTAAAAACTCAAATGTTCCCAAAGCTTTCCAACTCAATGTTTGAAAGATTCCTACTATACCTGATTCACCTGGCCTTAAACGGCCACCAGGAAGTTTAAAGATCAAATTTTTTATTTGAAAGAGCAACAAATGCGGATGTTTGAACAACTCAACCTAAAACATGAACAGTTGCTGGTTACACTTTCAGTTCAGCATCATACTGCAAAACTTTAAATGAACTAAAAAGACTAAATTAAGTAGTGATTATTAACTATTAGTAGTAACTAATTAATTAGACTACATTTATTTGACACAATAAATAAGTATTAGTTGTTTCTTCATTGAACTGCTCTTTTTCAACAGTTCAGTCTTTGATGTTATAATGACCGGAGACTATTTTGACATTAAACAAAGGGGGTAAAAGAGTAAAGTAACTAACCATTATAACAGCTTCAACACAAGTTCGCATTCCACGGGCAGCATAGCTATTAAATTAAATTAAATGAGTTTAATTAAAAAAGAAAAAAGAAAAAAAGTGATAAAAGATAGCAAAAAAAGAAAAACGAACTTGGATTGAATTCTTTGAAGACGATCATGGAGGGAGTGATCTTTGGAGGGAATGGAATCTTTAAATCCAAAATAGTAAGAATTGAGAGGGTATATCTTCACTTCTACCTTCTCATCATGGATGATAGTGTTGTTTGCCACAGTAACCATCCCCTCTTCTTCATCCATCACTCCGAATTAAAGCGATTTCACTCAAATCAAACACTTTAAAGTTACTGTTCAAATAAGTGCGTTTATTAAGTTATTTAAGAGCAAATACTACTCAAGTGAGGAGAGAAAGAAAGTTGAAGAAGTTAGTGAAATTGAAAAGGAGGAAGCGTGTCAAGGTTGTGTTGTAGAACGGGAGAATGTTTCGCCACGTGGCAGGAAATAAAAATGCATGTAAAGGGTACAATTATTATTAACAAGAAATCAATACAATTATTTATTTCTATGAGAATATGACTAAAAGAGATGCTCCAATAAGAAATAATACATCATATTAATTAAAGGATGTAATTAAAAAAAGAAATTAATGTTATATTATATATTGAAAATTATAATTCTTTTAAAATAAAATATTTTTATAAATGGGTGGGTCATTTACTAGGAGACGGAGAAAATATTAATTAATTTGGTTATTGTAGTTACGGAGTGGAGTGGATTCGATTTTTAAATTTAACAAATTATTAAGATTAGTTATTGAAAAAAATATAATATAATAATTTAAATTTTTAATGTTTATAACGATCTAATTTGAATTCTTAAGAGTTTAATTTAATGATATTGATAATTTATTTACACTTAAAAATAGATGATTTGTAAGGAGGTCAACAAATAGTCAAATTTAAGGTTATTTAAATTCCTCTTAGTAAAAGTCAGGTTAAGCAAAGAAATAACAACTAATTATAATTAGTTGATTTTTTTCTCAAGTCTACAAGGTAACGAAGATTGTGAAGGCTTAAAAATTGATCAAAAATTAGTTTCGTCTAATGATTTAACAGTTGTACTCGTGTTCCACGTGTTTAGCACCACTAACTAAACTCAACGACTAACACATAGGCATTGTCTTGGAAAAAACACATCTGTAGATATCAACATGATGTGGAAACAGAAAAGATGATATGATTGTGGGACCCCATGTATCCATATCAATGGAAACAATCACGTATTAATTGCTTAAATATTCGATCAAGTCTACATTTATTTAGGCCATGATTATGGCATGTATGACTAGCATTTACCTATAAATATCAATATTTCGTAAATTTTGAAGGCACACAAAATTAATCAAACAAACTTTTTACGCATTTTATCTTTTTATCTTTCTATTTTACTTTATTTTAATGCATTTATTAAATTATTAGCTTAAAAACACTCCTACATCATACTTAATACTCTTTGGACTGCTAATTAAAGAACTCATAATTAAGAAATATAGTTTTTTCGGACTACTAATTAGAACTCATAATTAAGGAATATAGTTTTTTCTGAAGTGTAATTGTTTGAAGAAAAAAGAATCACAGTTGAGAGTAATAACTCATTTAATTTTAAGTTCAACAACACAATCTAATGAAAATACAGTGATAATAATTTTTATGTAAAAAGTTTAAATAATTATGATTTATTTGGAGAACATAGCAATAAGCGTATACATTTTTAACAATCAAAATAATTATTTAAAAATATCTCTTAACAAAAGTAATAAAAAGATTACATATTATTTAACAAAATACTAATAATATTAATTATTAACATTAACTTTAAAAAAAACAATCATATTTATTACGTTACACCAATTGTATATGGTGACTAAACTCCCACTTTTTTTTGTTTAATTAAAGTTTTAAACTGATTATGAGTATTTTTAACATATATTTACGTTGAGACTCTACGATTCTTATTATAAAATTATTTGTGTCGAATTTCTTTCCTTTAAAAGCACACGTATTATCGACCAAGTAGAACAAAATAAAATATAAAATCACTCTGTTTACAACAAAAACCTTGAATTACTTTTTAGTCCAATAATTTGTTAAGGTCTTTTTTCTAAGGTACATAGTTCTTCTGAGTTCAAAAAAAATAAAATATCATAAAAAACCCAAACGAAAACTTTTTATTTTGGTCATGGATCTTAGTATGACGAGAGGGCTAGAGCCCAAGCCAGAAGACACATGAGATAAATCTTCTTTTATATTATCTATAGTCTCCAAAATCTCTAATCAACACATTAAAATTAATCAATTTAAAAATGTTTTTCTCTTTAAAATTTAACCATTTCAAAAATTATTAAGGTGAAAAAAGAAACTACCGATCTAAAAAACTTGAAGGGATAAAATCCCAGCCCAAGCCAACAAAAGCATTGCGTCACTCCTCACTAAAAAAGGGGACAATACTTCTCCCCTAACATTATTTGGATGTACAAATAAAAAGTATTTTTATTTTTAAATTTGTACTTTCGAACAAATTATATAGTCCAAAAATACACTTTCAAAACATTTTTCATTAAATGTGAGAGAGTGAAAAGTAACGCCTAAAGTAAGCTCAACACAGTGCTTGTGGGCCACAGAGATGGATATAAGAGTAATCCCGATTCGTTTAATCCTTTTTTTGGGTTCTTTATCATATATTTTGCATCTATAAGTTTTGGAGGGGAGGAGAAAGGAGGAAATAAATTTTATTTTTATTTTACAAAAGAAATCATACGATGTTTTTGAAAAATGAATTAAATGTGATTGATATAGTTGTGTGATATTTGTTATGTTATTTTAATGTTTTAATATATTGATTATATATTAAAATACATACTTAATTAATCATCGAAAAATTTCACTTTCAATTTTTTTTTAAAATTCAACTCGTAAATATATATATTAAAAGTGTAATTTAGTCAAAATGGTGTTTTTAAAATGAATTAAATGAGATTAGAATGTTATATGATTATTTATCATATTATTTTTTTATATTTTTTTTAAAAATCTCAAATAACTATTTATTTGTGATACATAAGTATAGATATAGTATATTATGTATTGAGTATTACTAGTACGGTACAGTATTTTTTTAAAATTAAGGTATGAGTACGTTAATAAAAAAAATACATTTTTTTAATATAATTTAAATAACAATTAAATTATTTTTTTTAACTATTTTTGATGAAAGGTAAGGTTGTCATAAAAAATATTTTATTCTTAAAGATAATACAGATAATAATATATTATATACAATAACCAAAATTAAAAATTAATTCAATCCAATCCATATCTATAAAAATTAGATTGGAATGAATTAAATTTAATTTTAAAACTAAATTAATTCAATGATCAAATTATAAAATTGAAAAGATTGAATTAGATACATTTTTTCCTAAAAATCGAATCAATTCAATTTATAAATATCGCACTAATAATAAATAAATAAACAATATAAATATTTAATCATTTTAAAAGTATTCATACTTCACCACCTTTATATATAGTTCTCTTCAAAATCCTAACAACCAAATATAACCTCAATGTACTTTAATCATAATTATAATTTTTGTAAGAAAAATAATCTTTTAGGTTCTTGATTTAATGTTGTTATGAGTGTTAGGTCAGTCTTCTTTCAAATATTAAGTATATGAAATAAAAATATTATGCTAACAGTTGGGAACTGGGATCCTTGAATAGGGATGAGAATAGGTTAGGTCGTCCGTAGGGGTCTATGGTCTGGCCTATTTATGGTCTGCTCTAGCCTGACCTATTTAATAAAAAGGCTAAGTTTAGACTGTTTTTAAAGTCTATTTATTTAAATAGGTTAGGCTCAGACTTATAAAAAATCCTATTAGGCATGACAGACCGACCTATATATATCTATTATTTATTAATATTATTTTTTTATTATTATATAAATGATATTATTTTCTATTTTAAATTCTATCAATTAGGCAATCACTTAGTAATCATTCCATATTCAATAGTCGTTCCATATTCGGTAGAGGTTTTATATTAGGTAGTAGTTTTCGGTAACCGTTCAATTAATCAATCACTCAATAGTTGTTCCTTATTTATTTAAGAGATAATAATGGCTGCGTTTAAAAAGGCTTCCAGGCCAAACAAAAAAAAAAACCTATGATAGGCCGTATACCAGATTTAGGTCGAAAAAATAAATCGTAGGCCAGACTCAGGCCTTTCAAAGTCTGGTCTAGTCTGGCCTATTTCCACCCTTAATTAGTACATATCACCTTAACATACGGTTCATTATAAGATATCTCCTTTGTTTTTCTTTGTAAACCAAACTTAGTTGTAATGACCACTTTGTGGAAGATGCTCTACAAATTATTAGTTTTAGTCATTGCTATTATATGTGCTTTGGCTGGTAACTCTCTAGCTGGTAACTCTCAAAGTTTACAAACTCAAGATTTACCACCTTGTTGTACGGATTTTGGAGATTGTGAGCCAATTACTTGTCTTAGACATCCATGTTGTTGCCCATGTTGTTGCCCTCCAGCGTGTAATGTCCGACCATAAAACTTAAAATCTCTTACCTTATATTTACACCAATCATTATGTATTAAATAAAACTCAATCTCATATATTTAATAATTGCATCAATAAGAATGAATAAAAGAAATATATTTTCTTGTCCTCTATTATAATCTGTCTTTTCTTTTCATTCAAAAATTATTTGTCTTTTTTGAATATTTTGGGAATATATATAAAAATTAAATAGATTTTTAATTCACGTACAATACAAAATTAAATATGTTGTTTTGATTTGGCTATAACCATCCTTGTCAATTTCCTTCAAAAGAAAGAAAGAAAAAAACTAAATAATGTTTTTAGATTTTCTTTTCTTTATTTTTGTTTTAAAAACACAAAATTAACAAAATGAAAGAAAACATAAAATATAAGAAGAAGAAAAAAAAAATAAAAAAAAGAAGTAAAAAAAAAAAAGGACCACCAAGCCGCTGCCAAGGCCAATTTGATTTGTAATTAATTCACCATTACTTATTTTATTTTATTCTTATTTTAATAAGCCCATACTATATTTTACTTTCTTAAAATAGGGGTTAATTCATTTTTCAAATAAAATATTAAATCATCCAAAAAAACTAAAATGTTGTTATAATGTATATTGCAAACATCAATCATCTTTTAGCGTCGATTATTTTCACTCACCTTCAAGTCGTGATGACCACTTTTGCATAAATTAAGTGCACAAGTCAATTTTCACTTGTAGTACTATAAATATAAATTAAGATCATTTTTATGATCATTGATTATATCATTATTTTTAAGTTTAAATATGGTTTTTTGTCTTTATAAATATCTTTTGTTTTGATTTTAGTCTCTATAATTTATTTTTGATTTATACCATTGTCAATTATAATATTTTTCTTAAAAAAAGTTATGAATTTTTTTTAATAAAAAAATAGTGACATGACTAATTTGAGATGAAGTGCCACAATATGACTGTTTAATTGTTGTTGATTAGACAATATTTAAAATTTAAAATTTATTTATTAACTTATTTAATTAAAAACTTAAAACTAACTAACTAATAAAAATATTTAAGTATATAATAAAAATACTTAAAACTTAAAATAAGTTATATAATAAAAATTCAATAATCTTCATCTTC
>JBBPBR010000001.1:12980841-12992462 GCA_037974775.1 Cicer pinnatifidum
ATGAGATGATGGATTTTGTATGTCAAACATATGTTAAATTAACACGTGATCAATTCTAAATTTTATGATCGTGTTCAATAATTTAAATTTATGATATAATTTTTATTATTATTATATTAATATATTGTAAATATGATATTTTGTACGTCCTTGTCAGATAATAAAATTAATATCTTTATTGAATATTAAATGTCAAAATTGATATAGTGATTAAGTTTCGAACGTAATTTTAAAAATTAAAATACAAAAATAAATTAAAAAAAAATTGACCAAAATCAAACAGAGGACGAGAATGTAATTTAAAATAAAAATGTATTTGAATAAAGTGAATGTTTTTGAAAGTAACTTGAAAGAAACATTTTGTAGGAGAAGTTGAAAGAAACATTGCAATTGCAATAATAGTAACCGTGAGTCCAAGTATATTATATGATATGTTTGATCTAAATGGAATAAGTTGATACTTTACCTCTGTTATTTCCACAATAGAACTTGCCATCTGTATCCAATTATCCGTTCCACTTCCACAAAATTAGATAAACAGACATATAGCCAGAGAGAGAGAGAGAGAGAGAGAGAGAGAGATAGACCACTCAACCTCTCTAGCTTGCTTCCACCAACACAACTACCAACTATGCCCCATCGTGGTGCCTCGTGGCATTCATCGCCACCGTTAATCAGCCCTCCACTCCTCATTATTCTATTACCTATCCTCGCTTTCACACTACTCTTCCTCACCGTACCTCCTCTTCTCTCCGCTGCAACCAACGTTCTCCGACCAGCCTCCGTCAAAACAAGCTGGGATTCCCTCAACATTCTCCTCGTCGTTTGTGCCATCCTATTCGGCGTTTTTGCAAGACGAAACGACGATGACCCATCGCCTCAGCAAATCCCCAACGACGTCGTTCCTGATCAAAACGACACGTTCCGTAGAGTGTCAGCGTCGTCTGAAGGAGCTGCAACTAATGGATACGAGTCGCAGCAATGGTTCGGATTCTCTACTGAGGAGAGAAAGATATTTGATGAAACTCCCAACCGCTTGTTATCACCGGTTACCGGTGTTAACCGGTTAAGAAGAACCAGCAGTTCTTATCCAGATCTACGTCAGTTGGAAACCGGTGATGACCGTTACAAGTTTCGTTTCTACGACGATTTCGAAATCGAGAAACAGTTCCGTTCGCCTGCGAGAGTAACGTTTCCCGCCGCAGAACACCGCAAACGGTGGCCGGAAGATCGAAGTCAAGAAGAACAAGTTCACGTTAAGGAAATTCCAGTCGATACTTTCGAAATTCGTCCTTCTCCGCCGGTTAAATCACCATCTTCTCCTCCTCCACCGCCTCCTCCACCGGCTTCATCTCGGCGTCATTCTAACCTGATGCATCGGAGGATGGAGAGTAACAGCGAGATAACTGAACTTGAGATGCAATCTCCGCCGCCGGATTCTCCGATGGCGTCACCTCCGCGACCTTCGGTGAAAATACGATCAGAGAAGAAGCACGGGAAGAGTGAGCGAAGGAAGAGTAACGTGAAGAGAGAGATAGCAATGGTTTGGGCTTCAGTACTCTCGAATCAGAAAAAACGAAAGAAGAAGCAAAGACCGAAAAACGATCACAATCATCATTACGATAATGTTGACGAATTAATAAACAGCACGACAGCGCCACCGATGACGCAGCCGCCTCCACCACCACCTCCACCTCCACCTTCAGTTTTTCAAAGTATATTTAGAAAAGGACTCGGCAAAAGTAAAAAAATCCATTCAGTGTCAGTGCCGCCGCCGCCTCCTCCGCCGTCAAGGAGATCATCCAAGCCGAAGAATCAGATTCCTCCGCAACCACCGACTCCTCCACCTGCACCACCTCGCAGGGGAAACCTCATGAAACCGCCATTACCGAACAAATCAAACAACTTCATCGACCAAACCTTAAACACCGGCAACCAGTCGCCACTGATCCCCGTTCCGCCGCCTTTACCGCCGTTCCAAATGCCGGCGATGAAGTTCGTAGTTCGCGGTGATTTTGTCAAAATACGAAGCAACCAAAGCTCGCGAAGTACCTCACCAGAACGCGAACACATCGACGTGGAAGTTTCAGAAACCACTACCGCTACTAACGCCGTTATGAATCATAACGGCGTGGTGAATGAGGCCGTTTTCTGTCCAAGTCCTGACGTGAACGTGAAAGCTGCAACTTTCATTGCTCGTCTAAGGGGAGAATGGAGGCTTCAAAAACTTAACTCCATCAAGGAAAAAAGCAATGCCTCATTGCCTCTTGCAAGAGATTAATTACACAATCTATGCTTATAAAAATGATTTTTTATGTTTTCGAAACCACAATGCAACCAACATTGAAGTTACATCAACCACATTTGACTGAATTCTTCGTAATATCAAGCATCCCAATTATACTTGGACAACTATTTAAAACCCTACACTATACTTTGTACAAAGACCTATTAAGAAATTGGGCTCTAATTATGGTTTTTTGTTCAATTATTAGAGTCTAATGAACAAAATAATTTTTTGAGAGTTTTGAGTGGGTTTGTTTGGTTTGGTTTTGTTTTGACTTACTTTGATTGATAATCATCGACTGTATTTTGTTACTATGGTTATAAAGATCACAGAATAACAGATTTGTATAGGAAGATAGTTGAGGTGAGGCTCTAATTCTGTTTTTGATGTCCTATTAGAGCTTCTTCCAGATTTATTGGGAGTGTGAAGTGAACTTATGGTTTGCCACTGTTTGTATGTTTCTATGATATGCAGCAATGAATCTCTGATTGTATTTTTTTTTTATAAAAACTCCATATCCCTTACATTTTCCTTTTTCTTGGGAGCTACTAGAGTGGTGTATTTGTTGAATAGAGGAAGTCTTGTGTGAACACAACTATTTGAGCACGATGTTTAGGTACATACATTCTTGAAAACTTGTAAGTCGTGTTTTGTGAAAATTGAATATGTACTATAGTTTTCAAGACCTAAAGGAGAATCACTTCCACTAGGAATCTTTGCTTTCTATTCCCTAATCAAATTTCAATGAAATGTTCTAATCCATTAATGCTTAATCAAACCCCATATTTTCATTATTAAAATGGGAAAATACATTGGTAAAAAAAAAAAAGGCAAATACATCTTGCATTGTTATTTTTAGTTTCTATTTAATTCCTGTAAAATAAACAGAGGTAACAGTTATGATATTGTAATAGTCTTAACGTGACAAGTCTAAATAGACATTTAGTTATAAATAAAAAAAATCCAAAATTAAAAGCAATTAGAGTTGTTATTCTTTTCTTAAAAAACAATTTGAAGCATCAAATATTTCAAATAAGATTATAATAATTTATAATTCCATTTAATATTCGGTATCACTCAAAAAACTTTGTTTATAGGAGAAAAACTTAGTTTTTATTAGATATTAATTATCTCACATTTTCAATAAGCTCAGCTTAATTTCTCCAACGTTCTAGCTATATTAATTCACTTTTTAGAATGTATTTTTGAAATTTCTACCAATTTTTATCGTTATTTTGAAATTCTAATCGATTTCCCTAACAGGTAGGGGTTCGATTTTTTCTTACTTAGGATGAGGTGAGGTTTGCTTCATATAGTAGGAGGCTGTATCAGAGGGTTGTTGCAACTGGAATATACCCAATTGAGAGGCTAATATTATTTCCATCCAAGCACTAATAATTTCATCATTGTTTCTTTTTAAGGTTTGGGAGGCATAAGAGGAAAAATTGAAAGCACCAATGATGCAAATAGTAATCAAATGAGTGCAAAGAATTTCCCCAATTTCGAGCTGTAGGTAGCTCAAGAGGCGAAAAATATATTAACATTTTTTATTTTTTTTCTTCAAAATAATTAATACTAATAATTAATATTTTATTAAAGTGGAATCCACTACTTCTTTGTCACTCCACCACATATTCTCTCTCTAGTTACCTAATCAACCTTATATCCCATTTCAATATTTGGAACAAAACAATTGCCACAAAGAATATGACACTAATGTAATCCATACCACGGCTAATTGAATCGAATATTTTCAATGAAGCAATTGAGTCCAAATCAAATTTAATTGGATTGATTTTTGTTCAATTGACCAATCCAAACCAAATCTCATGCTATGGAAGTAGCCAAGTACACAATGAATTTACAATTTTTCTTTTCCCACTCAAAATATTCTCCAATAAAAAAATATATATTTTCGAATTGTTCAATTTAAATAAAATTTGAGAATTTTTTAAAAAATTTGAAAGTGAAAAAAAAAAAACTTTCATTAACTTATCCAATATTAAGCAATATTTATTTATTTTAGTCGAAAGTAACCCAACTTTAAGACTTTCGTATAACGTAAATAAATAATTGAAGATAATGAAATATGACTTGACTAAGGTTGACCTAAAACATATTGCAAACCCCTTACATTCTTGTGTGAGCATTAAATATCACTTCATCAAATATTATATTTTGGAATTGGTATATATTTAATGGCGCAAATTTATACATAAGTCGCCTTCACAATTCAAAATTTATGAATCCTATCCAAGTATTTGATGGCGAGATAAATGGTAATGTGAACTACAATAAGCTTTTTAAATTCTTGTACAAAAAAGAAGCTCATTGAAATTCAGATGAGAAGACAAAAACTAAAGCTAGGAATCATATTTTTCAAGACATTGATCTACATAGCAGCCATTAGAATAAACGAACTTAGAATAATAGAATGTAAGAGGAAAAAACTGAGAATATACATTGGTGTATTCCATCAACTTCACTACCATTTTCACAGAAACCATAGTAAAACTACAACCTCAACAGAATTGATGAACTCCTATCAATTTTAACTTCATCACCGTCTTATGATTGATCATTTTGAATTGGAACAGTTTGCATCTCTGATTTCTTTTTCTCCTTGAGAATTACCTGCCTAGGCATTACCTCCAACAGAAAGCCTGCACCATTCCACACTGATGCAGAAACCTTCAGTATTTGGAAAACAACCGACAATTCGTATGACAAGAATATCGTAACTGTCAGCGCCATTGTAGCCACCGTAAACATCCCTTGAAGAACAATGAACATTAACAACCGGTTTTGATCACCAAGCAAGCCGCTTAAGCGCCACCACATGTTGTTTGCTTTCTGAGCTTTTTTCGAGAGTTCCCTATGAAAAAGTATGGTCAATAAAATGCTCAATGTCAATGAATGATCCAACGACAAAGGGTCTAAAGCAAGGTTTTGAATAACAGTCACTTGCATTGCAATCCTTGATATTACGTAGAACAGAAGGCTACTGTGGTTTGCGGTGCCAATCTCGGCTGCTTTTAAAACCTTGGTTACACATAATTGGTTAAACACAAAGAGAAGAAAAAAATTCATTACCTGTATGAGGTCATGACTTCAGGATCTCTTAAAAGCCGTTGTCGACGTAAGACGTTGACAATGAGGAAGTATAGAACCTGCCACAGGGTATAAACTACTAAAGGAACTAGAAACAACCATGTGAAGAGATAGGATTTATCTTCAATATAAGGCCATGTAACTCTTTCGGCAGTTCCCTCTGGTCGCATGGCTTCTAAAGTCGCAGGATTCCACCATCGAATGGTAAAGAAAACCAATCCTGAAAAGAAAAACATTTCATTGAATATGCGATGAAAGGTGAAAACCAAAACATGGATGCATAAAAAAACACAAAGGTGACATGTCAAACACAATGGTAGCCTCTATCTAATATTTGCATAGTAGAAGTTCTAGTTGTTCCACTTATAAATAATTTTTTATTTTTCATTTTGTACAGCATGTTATTGGTTCAGTAACCATGTTATTGGTGTGAACTATATACTGATTTTGTCAATGACTAATCTCTGTTGAAAAACCTAAAAAACCATCATTAATGAAGCCTCCCCTCTCAACCACATTTTTTTCATCACTGAGACTCAAAACCAAGACCTTGCTTAAGAGATCCGAGTCTAATTCCACTCAGACCAACGTAATGTTCTTAAATGGAGAGTTAATATGATATTGATAGGTTAAGACTCCTAAATGGTTTTACATCTAACAGATAAGAAGTAATACAAGGATGCAAAGATCAAGAAAATAAAACATCCAAAATCAGGTAGGCAGATCAACAAACGATAGGATTTTGGTGCACTACTACCACGGTTGAAATCAACAAAGGAAATGGACACACATACCATAACAGAATATAAGAGAATATGATGCTACACAAACACACAAAATCAGATATTAGGCAACAATATTTGTGTGTTCTGTTAAGATGTAGATAATCTTGGATAATATCAATTGAAGGTCCTTTACATTGCTTTTTGCAAAAACTAAAGCTCCTTGATGAGAATATAATCATGCATCATTAGCCTTTTTTCTTACAAACTTTAAGTGTGAATTGTGAGCTTTAAAGGTAGAATAAGGCACACTTTCTAAAAAATTGTCCAATTTCAAAACTCATCGAACAATTTGCAAAAGTTGATAAACTGTATGGACTTCGACTACTAAACATAAGATCTCCTTGTCTAGCATGAATCTCTTATTAGTAAGTATTAGAAGTTATGGCAACTATATTTAAATTATAGCAATTATGTGTATGTAATTAGAATAAATAGAGAAGTTATTGCAAAGAGAGGCTAAGCGGTTATTAATTAGTGTTAGAATATCAAAAAATACCTTATAATATCTATTATATTAGAGTATCTTGAGTTATTTCCTAGGATCAATTTATAATCATAGAGATATCTTAGAATATCTCTCATTTATGATTTGTTATTGATTTAGGATTGAGTCTATGTTTCTCTATAAATAGAGATTAGTATTAAGTATTTTGTAATCAAGTTAACATAAAACTATTATCAATAATATTCAAACCCTTATTATTTTCTCTCCTCCTTTTATCTAAAAATCCCAAACTTCAACAATTAGAAATTGGGAGGGAGAGACCAAGTTCTCTAATTCTTGGAAGGGAGAGACCAAGACTAAGGAATATCTTGGGAGGGAACCATTTGCAATCATAGACCATCATATCTCTAATATTGTTTCTGGTATGTTTCTTGTAATCCATCAATAAAAGAATAATTATTTAGTGATATTATTAGTTCTAAAATAATGTTACTTAAATTTCATTCGTATAAGACAAAGATCTGTCTATGTGAACAAAAACTAATAGATTAACAAAGCTTATATGCTGAAATTAACCTGGCAGCTGATTGTTGCCCCTGATAAGCTATGGGTTAGAGTAATGCACAGTAAATATTCTTGTGGTAACCTTGTTATTCCTAATGTGAGTTATTGATCTAACTCAATGACTGTTTGGAAGGCTATATCCATAATGTGTGGGAAGGTGTTGCCAATACTATTACATGGTGCATCCAAGATGGTCATCATGTTCATTTATGGACGGATACTTGGGTGAAAGAGTTTGAGTACTTCTTGATCTTATTCCTGGTGGTATCCCTATATAAATCAAATGGAGTTACCAATTTCTCATTAGGCGTCTAATGGTAGTTGGAAGTAAGAGATCACTCAGCAACTCGTGTCTACTGCAATTTGTGATCATGTTGCGGCTATCAAACCCCTGGCTAATGGCAGATCATATTTTCCTTGTTGGAATCTCCCTTTGGACGGAAAATTCTCCCTTAAATCAACTTACATGATCATCCATGGTAAGAGCCACTTACATCTTAATCCTCCAAACTTATTTAAAAGTGTTTGGTCTCAAGATTAACCCAAATCGGTTTAGAACTTTCTTATGGAAACTAGCTCATGATAAGATCCTATTCCTAACTAATGATGAAAGATATCACCAAGGCATGACCATTGACAATCGTTGCCCGAAATGTGGGGATTCTCCTGAAGCAATTATGCATGTTTTAAGTGATTGTGAGGAAGTCAAAACTTTCTGGAATGATGTCATTTTCATTGATCATTGGAGTAAATTCTTTAGCATCAGCTTGGATCCTTGGCTAGAATGGAACTTAAATGAACCTGGTATTGGAATGATTAGTGACGCTTGGCAGCTAGTTTTTGGGGTAGCAGCATAGGAACTATGAAAGGATAGAAATTCTCTGGTCTTCTCTAAGAATACTAAGATTGGTAAGCCGTTAATTCTAAAGGTAGCAAACCAAGCGAAGTTTATTGCATCTTCCCACATGCAAATGGTGAACACGACTTGTGCTACTCCTAAAACATATGGTAGAGATCTCACGGATCCCTCCCCTATAGGTTATCACAAAGTTAATATCGATGGGTCATATAAGTAAACGTTTTGCCACTTGCGGAGGTTTGATTAGAGACTCAAATGTTATTATTGTTAGAGACTTTTATAGAAGACTTGGTACTTGTTCGGCTGTTTGGGTGGAACTCTGGGCTCTTTGCATTGGTATAAATCTTGCTAGACAAATGGATATCAGGAAGGTCGTTTTTGAAATGGATTCTTTGGTAGTGGTTAAAATAGTGAACTTTGGATTTTCATCCAATGCCTTTATTCAACCTCTTCTTCAAGAGGTTATTGCTGTTCTCCACCTCCCAGGATAGAGAACCTCTGTGCAACATGTGTTTTTCTACAAAGCAAATAGATGTGATGATCTATTGGCTAATCAGGGGCATTCGTCCTTAACATTTGATTGCGTCCTAGTTGAGTCTATTTTTCTTGCTTTAAAAGTTACTTTAGAAAATGATGCCCATGCTCTACTTTGCCTTGTTTGATTTCCCAGTGTAACTTTTTCATTCATATATAAAAATTAATGGATTAAGTTAAGGCCAATGCTAGACACCACCCTACAATCCTATAAATTTTCAACAGAAAAATCATGAAGCTAGTAGTAGTTGAACACACCAAGTAAAATACCTTTTATCAGAAATATTACATTACATGTATTTGTTTGGCAGATATGCCTATTGTATGACCATTGAATGCATATGTCTAAAATGACCATAATAGAAGCCAATAGGTTCTCCAAAATTTCATTATATTGTTGAAAAAAGAAAGGAATAATAGTAAAAATTATAAGCATAATAACGTACCAGGTAAAAGATGGATAAGAACACTAACAATTTTGTCAACAGAACTGAACACCAAACTACAACGCCAAACAATCAAAGCCCATGCTAACGGCCCCTACAACAGCAGCACTCAAATAAGTCACACAGTTCAATAATGAACCATTGGGCAGTTAAGATTTCAAATCACAAGGAATAAAATGCTCACCTCAGCAAATGAAAAGCAAACCAGAAAAAGCTTTTCGTTTGTTGGATAAAATATAAGGTAAACCAAGAAGATTGTATTGGCATAGTAACAAAAATCCTGAAACACGTGAACTATAATTTAACAAACTTATTTTCATTACTTACATAGAAGCAACTGAAAAAAATTAATAACTTTATCCTTATAATATGACAACAATGAGACACTCCTCCAATGATTTGAATCAGCAAGGGAATTGAAACACAGTTTAAATACACAAGCCCTCTTTCAACAATTTTGCAGCCACGTGTCTCGGACAAGATTCAACCTAAAAATATACACTTTTTTGACAATATAGTTGACATTGGGATCCAGATTCATTACTGCAACTTGACAACAAATATTCTCGACCATTTTGAGATCAAATCAAATGACTCAAATTACAAATTCACCTAATCAACTATAAATACTTGCTTTCGTTGGTTTAGATCAGACACTCGAGATTAGTTACCAAGTCACATAGTTACTATAAGTAATCTGATTCCATGGTTCTGATAGTTACAAATTGTTGTCTTTGATCCCTTCTCATAAAATGCCTATGCATACTACAAAATAGTGCCAGAATGCCAATGAAACTACCTAAGAAACAAAAATATATGCTTCCATAAACTAGTAATAGTTTCATAGATTCATAATTACAAACTTTCAAAATCAGAATTTGAGATATCTTAATGTACCAGGAGATAGTAATGCCATTTCTTGAATCTATAGTATATCCAACGAAGAGGAACAAAGACAAAGTAGAACAAACAATAGACTAAAGGAATATCTTGTGGTCCTGTAAAAAAAAAGATAATTAAAAAAAAAAAAAACAAAACAAAAAAAACACTGGACTGTATAAATGAGAATGATAGATTAATCAACTTACTTGCCCCTAAGAGAAAACAAAACCAACCAAATCCAAGAACACCCAATAAATGAGTAACCTGAGGAAGTAAAAAACACAAAAATTGAAACTTGTTTCAATATTAACAACATACCCAAATGGTCATAAATGAAAAATAAAATTTAAACACATAAATAAAAAAGTAGAAAAGGAAGCATAAAATTTAAAGACATACCTTGTTGATGAAACTTTCGTGTTCTTCAGCCCGTTTTGCGATTTTAACGGCTTGTTTGGACAATACCTCCTTAAATTTTAGCCAAAACAAAAGAAAACCGACATCATAAAAATCAGATACAGTGTGCGGAAATCAAATTAAAAAAAAAAAAAAAAATCAAAAAAATAGAACGTAACGTACCTTGGACCTATCCCTTAATCTACGTTTTTGGGCAAGTGCAGAGGGTTCGGTTTCTGAGTATTCAGCGTGTCCTTCGTTTTCAGACATACTCATTGAACAACCTTAGATTGATCCAGAATAAAGAACTATGCTTCTGTTGTGCAGATCGTAAGGAACACCTCTTTTTTAAGGATCCGAAAAAATCACTATATCTTATTACGTGTAATAATCTTGTTATGAAACATGTATTTTAGTTACGAGGGTATAAATTAAAAAATTGTATTTTTTTATTTAAGTTTAACCGACATGCGTAATATTTTGATTTTTATCCCTAGAATCTAAGTTAGTCTGACTCTTCCTTAGAAACAATAAAAAAAAAAAACACAAAGTTTATGGTTTATCTTAACACGGATTCAGAACAATTCATTTCTACAGGTTAGATTAAGAATTTATTTAATTAAAAAGTCAAATTAAGTTCATTGAATTTTTCTAAAGTTAATTAGATCAATCTACTTAATTAAATATAAAAAATATTTATAATTAAGATCGTATTAGCAAGTGTCACTTTTTAAATTTTTACTTTTTATAATTTTAAAAATAAATTAAACTTTTAAATCTTTTATACATTTAGATTCTTAATAAATACTTAAAAACACTCATTAATATTTCGTTATTTATTAAACTGCATATATCCGTACCAACAAATATATTATAGACACATATGTAATGTTAGTGCACCCGCACACTACTGCGTGGGATAAACTTTAATGATTGTTTTTACTATGCATTAATTAATACAAATGTGACTTATATGATACAGCTTTTTACTAATATAATGCATAATAATGACTAGTAAAAACGAAATTGAAACGGTGCGGTTGGGGAGATAAAGAAAATGAAATGCTTCTGATAATTTTTTTTAATATATTACTTTTTTTTAAAAAATATTCTAAAATACCCTACTATAAAAAAATAAACTAAAATATCATACTTTGAACTTATCTTTCTATATATTATAATAAAGTAAACTTAATTTTATAGTAAGATTATTTATTTTAATCTTTTTATTAATAGTACTATTTTTATTATTCTTTTTCTAATTTTTGTTCTTAATTCTTCTTTAATTTATTTTTTATTTGTTAATTGAATA
>JBBPBR010000001.1:13031742-13045571 GCA_037974775.1 Cicer pinnatifidum
GAGGATATAAGATTATTTTACGTAATAATTGTATTTTATAACAAAACATTTAAATATATCAAACATTGATTTAGATCATAATATGTTTAAATTATGATTTATCACAAAAGACAAAACTTAATATTATTATAATAGTAACAATGATAAAAAAATATATTTATATTTAATTAAGTATGTCACCTAAAGCTAATCTATTTAGTTAAATAGACTGGTAAAAATACTTCGATCTATCTTGTATATAAAAATAAATCTAGTCCGATCTAAGTTGTGATCTATTTTCATCTACTCCTCGGACAACATAGAATATTATTTTATCATCTATAAAGTATTATTTTATCATCTATAAGTATATTACGCCAATTTTATATATTTTGTTATAATAAATAATTTAACAATAATAATTTATTTAATTATTAATTTTAAGACCATCAACATGGAATAATTAATTTTGCACATGTTCCCTAGAAATCTTTAAACAAAATAAATACATGAAATTTGTAAAAAAATTACAATCAAAATCTACATACCTCTGTTGACAAATTCTTAGTATCCTCAATAGTAATATGCCATCTTCCCTTGGAGCCAAAAGGACTATTATTACCACTCCATAATTTCCATGAATTGATTTCTTCATTAGACTCTCCAACAAAATCTATATCAATGACTTTGGAATTGAATTTGATGTGAGGAATGATGGAAAAATGATTAGCATAAGATTTAATATAATCAAGCACTTGTTCATTATGTGGAACATCTTCTTTTATAGAAGAGTCCCATGGAAAATCAGAAAATTGGAAGTCTGGTTTGGGTGTTTGGAGTTTTGTAGATTGAATAGTATGTCTCCATAATCCTCCAACATCATCTTCAGCTTCAAAGACAATAGGATGTAAACCAATCTCTAAAACATATTTGCAAGCAAGTAGGCCACTAAGTCCTGCCCCAACAATTGCAACTTTTTTGTCCATATTTTGAGAATGAGACTAATTGATGGTAATTCTTTGGTCTAATGAATTAAATAGAGGCAAATGATGTTTCTACATAAATACATATTGGATCTGAGTTATATATATTTATTTTATAAAAGATTTGAATTTATATTAATAATTAAAAAAATTGAAATTCTCAAAAGTTTTGAATTTTTTAAAACCTTTGAAAGTTTAAAAAAATTATTTTTCGAAAGTTTTTAATTTTAAAATTTTAAAAACGATATTTTAAAAGGTTTAAAATATTTAAAATGTTCAAAGGTTTGAAAATTCTTATAATTCGAAAGTTTTCTATTTTGTGATAAATTTTTTTAGAAATTCTAAAATTTTCTATTTCAGAGTAGAGATTTCATTTCATAGGAACTTTTGAAAATTCTAAAAGTTCCTATTTCGAAAGTTTTAAGTTTTTCGAAAGTTTCATATTTCTAAGTTTTTTACATTTTCAAAAGTTTTGAAATTCTTTTTAAAAGTTTGCAAATTTCATTTCAGAAATTTTGAAATATTCAAAAAAGTTATAAAAAAAATCAACTTTTTATATATAGTAAAAATAGTAAAATGGTCAAAATGCACTACGCCAAAAATGACATTTAACAGGCCCCTTTTACAACGCTTTCTAAACACAAGCGCTGTTGTAAATATATTTTAAAAATAACGGAGCCTTTTACAGCGCTTTTATTGACAAGTGATGTAAAACAAGCGCTGTTGTAGGTCATATAACGTTTGCGCATAATGTTATAAGGCTTTTACAGCGCTTTTCAAAAAAGCGTTGTAAAATGAAGCGCTTTCGCGTATGATTTTACAGCGCTTTTTTAACAAGCGCTGTAAAATATGTGCGCTTTAAAATAATTGAACCACCTATTACAGCACTTTTTTCACAAGCGCTGTAAAATATAAGCGCTTTCATTGAATTTAACTACCTATTACAGCGCTTTTACTACAAGCGCCGTAAAATACATAAATTTCAAATAATTATATACGTTGGGAACCCTCATATCCTCTACATCTTTCATCACCTCTACTATGGGAACCTTCATACCCTCATATCCATTACGTACTGTGCGGCCATCTACGTTGTCTCAGGTATTTTTTTTTTAACTAGATTTTTTTTATCAAATTAAAAATCCATGATATGTGTTCTGTTTTGAAATTGTTAAATATATATATATATATATATATTAAATCTCTTCTACTAGTAAAAAACTCATACCAGATGATCTGTTCTGTTTTGAAATAGTTAATTGATATTGGTTTCTTTTTGAAACTTGTTGATATATTTTTAAAGCTTATTATTTTTGTAACTGCATTTATATAGGTGGTATAATATGGATAGGAAATGGATGTCAGCCAATCGATTGTCAAAAGAGTATGAAATTGGAGCGAAGGAGTTTGTTGAGTTTGCAGTGAAGAATGCAAAAGATCCAAATAGAGTAATTTGTCCTTGTTTAAAATGTTGCTTTGGAAAACGTGTTAGAGAAGATGAATTAGAAGGACATCTAGTATGTAATGGAATTGATCAAAGCTACACATGTTGGATAAGACATGGTGAGAAAAAAAAAAAGGAAACATTAATTTTGAGAATAGTTCGACATATGCTTCAACTGACTTCGATACAAATACATATGAGCCGGACCGAGTTGATGAGATCGCAAAAGCAGTTGAAGAAGATCTTCGAGATTGTCCTAAAATGTTTGAAAGTTTGTTGAGTGATGCAGAGAAAGAATTATATAATGGTTGTACTAAATTCACAAGATTGTCGGCGATATTAAAGTTGTACAACTTAAAAGCGAGTAATGGATGGTCTGATAAAAGCTTTACAGAATTATTAACACTCATAAAAGATATGTTGCCAGATGATAATGAACTTCCCAGTCGAACCTACGAGGCTAAACGGATTTTGTGTTCTATTGGCATGAGTTACGAAAGGATTCATGCGTGTCCTAACGATTGCATTTTATTTCAAAATGAATATGAACTACTTAAGGCGTGTCCAAAATGCAATGTCTCTCGATATAAGAAGAAAGAATCTACTCCAGCAAAAGTCGTGTGGTATTTTCCTATAATACCAAGATTTAGGCGCATGTATCGCAGTGAAGAAGATTCAAAACACTTGATATGGCATGCAGATGAAAGAATTAGAGATGGAATGTTTCGACACCCTGCAGATTCTCCACAATGGGCAAAAATTGATCACGAGTATCCTGAATTCGGGATAGAGTCAAGAAATCTAAGACTTGCACTTTCTACTAATGGAATGAATCCACATGGTCTTCAAAGCATCCACACAGCACGTGGCCTGTGATTTTGGTAATATATAACCTACCTCCATGGTTATGTATGAAGCGTAAGTTTATGATGTTGTCTCTGTTAATTTCTGGACCCAAACAACCGGGGAATGATATCGACGTATACTTGACTCCTCTAATAGAAGATTTAAAACGTATGTGGGAGACAGGTGTGGAAGTTTATGATGGGTATAAGAAAGAATATTTCAATTTGAGGGCTATGTTGTTCGGCACAATTAATGATTTTCCAGCATATGGTAATTTATCAGGATATAGCATTAAAGGTCAGTGTGCATGTCCTGTATGTGAAGAGAGTACAAATTGGATGCGGTTGAAACATTGTAAGAAGAATGTGTTTCTTGGACATCGTAGATTTTTACCTTATAGTCATCAGTATCGTTGGTGGAGAAATGCATTTAATGGAAAATCAAAGGAAGGTAAAGCTCCTTTACCACCGACTGGATATCAAATACTTGTAAAAGTACAAGGTTTGACCAATAAATTTGGCAAACCTTTTGCGGGAGAGCTGGTCAAAACTGGGTGGAAGAAAAAGTCAATTTTCTTTGAATTACCATATTGGAAGTCATTGTATATAAGACATTTCCTCGATGTGATGCATATTGAAAAAAATGTATTTGATAGTGTTATTGGTACGTTACTCAATGTTCCAGGAAAGTCTAAAGACGGCATCAACGCAAGATTGAACTTGGTCGATATGGGAATAAGAAATGAATTGGCTCCAGTAAAGAAAGGAAATCGCACATATCTACCTCCAGCCGCTCATACTCTATCTAGAAAGGAAAAAATTGTTTTATGTAAATTTCTACACGAAGTTAAAGTTCCAGAAGGATACTCTTCGAACATTAGAAATTTGGTTTGTATGAAAGACCTCAAGTTAAAAGGTTTGAAGACCCATGATTGTCATATTCTAATGGAGCATTTGCTACCAATAGGTATACGTTCCATTTTACCTGAAAAAGTTCGACTAGCATTAACTAGATTATGTTTCTTCTTTAGGGAAATTTGTAGTAAAGTGATCGACCCTCAGAAATTACCGACATTGCAGAGGGAAATTGTTGTTACTTTGTGTGAGCTTGAAATGTATTTCCCACCATCGTTTTTTGATATAATGGTTCACCTTACTATTCATCTGGTTAAGGAGACACAACTTTGTGGGCCAGCTTATATGAGATGGATGTATCCGATAGAACGATATATGAAAATATTAAAAGGGTACGTAAAAAGTAGAAGTCGACCAGAAGGTTGTATTGCTGAACGATACATTGTTGAAGAGGCTGCTGAATTTTGTACTGAATATCTGTCCAATGTTGAATCCATAAGGCTTCCCATGTCTCGTCATTCGGGAAGACTATCAGGAGAAAGGATAATTGGAAGGAGACTACTGACTATATCAAGGACAGAATTGGAGCAAGCACAGTTGTATGTTCTGCACAATGATGATGAGGTTCAACCGTATGTTACAATACACATGGATCAGTTATCTCGTTTGAACATGAATAGGAATCAAAATTGGGTAACTCGAGAGCACAATCGAAGTTTTATAACATGGTTAAAAAATCACATAAAGTCAAAATTTGACATAGACCCCGGATCAATTTCACAGAGATTGAGGTGGCTAGCAAATGGTCCGAGCTTACATGTCTTTTCTTACACTGATTATGCTATTAACAGCTAGACATTTTATACCAAAGAACAAGATGATCAGACCACTATGCAAAATAGTGGAGTCACTCTCGTAGCTGAAGCGATGCATGTCTCAAGTGCAAAAGACAAAAACCCAATATATGCAAATCTATCATATTTTGGGGTTATCGAGCGCATATGGGAGTTAGACTACACAATGTTTCGTGTTCCCATATTTGGTTGCAAGTGGGTCAATAATAATAATGGCGTTCGGATTGATGAGTCAGGATTCTTGCTTGTTGATTTTAATAGGGTGGGATACAAAGACGAGCCTTTTATTTTAGCGTCGCAAGCTCAACAAGTGTTTTATGTCACTGATCCTTCTGATGATAAATGGTCTGTTGTCCTATCGACCAATAAAATAAGTGATGATAACAACAATGATGAAGATGTTGGTAATGATCTTTTATTTGCAACATCACAACAACCACATGAAATTGATTCAACTGATGATGGTTTATATCTTAGAGATGGTCACGATGAGGGAATTTGGATTAATCCATCGTTTCGTATTGTAAATGGACAAACAAATGTGAATCCCATCAGGAAAAGAAGAAGGGCATCTTAATGTACATGCATGTAATCTGAATTATTGTGATAAATATGCATGTAATCTGAATTGAGTGTTTTATAATAAGTTATGATTAATTTATTTTCTGATTAATTTATTTTCTGATTAATTTATTTTCTGCTTATATTTAGCTTTATTTGAGTGTTTTATAATAAGTTCATATTTTAACAATTAATGAGTGTTTTATATTTAGCTTGATTTACATCAACTGAACTGAGTATTTACATGAACTGAATATAAATTAGTCTCTTTTGCTTCTGCTGATACTTGTTATGATAATGTAAATTAAGTGCCATCAAAAGGAACATATATGAGTTACTGGGTTACAGTCATCCAATATTGAACCCAAATAAAACAAACACAAAAATAACATAAGGAGGCCTTTTACAACGCTTTATTTAAAAAGCGCTGTAAAAGACTCTTGTAAAAGAACCTTTTAAAAGTGCTTACATTTACGAAGTTCACTTAATTCAGATTCGAACCGAGGCCTTCCAAGTGTGGACATTTTAAAAATAAAATAAAGAGACATTTTACAGCGCTTTTTATAAAAAGCGTTGTAAAAGGCTTTAAAAATAACATTCATCAGACACCTAACAGGACCTTATCTAACAGGATTTTCTTCAAACACCTTGTATGCATTTTTCGCAAAAACACATTGTTAACAAGCTCTTTAACAAAAACATATTGTTAACAAAAACATCAGACTGAAATCCATTTTTCGCAACATGGCAATGAACCTGAAGACCAAGTTTCGATTTAAGAAGGAATGTAAAAAGATAAAAAGGGAATGTAAAGAGATAAAAAGGGTGTTGAACCTGAAGAACATTCATATATATCACAATAATTCAGATTACATGCATAAAGTTATAAAAAAAGGGTGTTGAGGTGGAGTAAGCTATGATGTTTGTGAAGAAGATGCATAAAAGGAGAAGAGTTTAAAAAATAACATAAAAAACACAAAAATAAAGTTATAAAAAAAGCGCTGTCAAAGACTCTTCCAAAAATAACATAAAGAGACCTATTACAGGGCTTATTTGAACAAGCGCTGTAAAAGACTTTAAAAAACATTATATAGCATTCTAAATCAATGAGGTCTTTTACAACGCTTATTTGGAAAAGCGTTGTAAAAGAGCCTTTTAAAAAATTAAATAAGGACGCCTTTTAGAGCGCTTTTTTAACAAGCGCCCTAAAAGTCTTAGGCCTTTTAAAGCGCTCTTTGTAAAAGCGTTGTAAAAGGGTTATAAAAAAGTGTTGTAAAAGGGTTATATATATATATATATATATATATATATATATATATATATATATATAACAGTAACCTCTTTAGTTTCCTCTTCATTACGTAAACTACACTATCATCTCAACCTTCATCGTTCTTCTCTTCTTTTGCAAACCCTATAATCCCGTCCATTACGAACTGTATTTCCACGATCATCTCCTACATTTCGAACCTTATTTCTATCCAAGATCATTTTGAACCGTCATTACGTAACCCTCATTGAAATACGTAACCCTCATTACGTATTTCTTCAAACCGTTTTTCTGTGAAACTTATTTCTGTGAACTTTCTGCGTTCGCTCTTTTCTTCGCATTTCATCTCTTTCTTCGAACCATTATTCAGGTATTGATGTTATTAATTTTTTGTAATCATTAAAATGCATGTTGAGCTTGTTTAAAATATATATACTGATACATGTTGAGCTTGTTTAGAATAATGCATGATGCATGTTGAGCTTGTTGATGTTATACTAAACTGCATGTTGAACTTGTTGTAGTTAAATGGATACAAACAAAGAAATAGAATGTCAAAATGAAGAAGTTGGCACCTCTAAGGCTTGTGAAAATGAAGTCAAACGTGGTGCAACTATAATGCAAAAGGTGATTAAAGCAAGGAGCAATGGCACCAAGTTTGAGGTTATACTATACTATACTCTGTTTGCTGTGTATTTTTTTAGCTTTTTTTAATAGCATGTACTTACTATATGAGTTTATTAGGTTGGCTGGAATGAAAGTGGTCAGCCAATTGACCCCAACAGCGCAATGTTTGTGAGTTACATTGAGGCTGTTGTTCGATAAAATATTTCAATCACGATTGACGACTGGAGAGATAAGGCGTTGAAGGATGCCAAAGACATAATATGGAATGACATTCAAGTAAATTTTTTGATCCAATCTTTTGTCATTTATAAATATTTTCATTGAAATACTTTACTTATAATTTTTTCATTGCAGACAACTTTTGTCCTTGATGAGGGACGAAAAAGTTACGTTTTGAGAGTTGCTGGAAAATCCATCGGGGATTTAGATCGCATCTCTCAAATTTCTATCTAAAAGATAAAGAAGGAAACACAACTGCTGAACCTCCAAAGATATATCAACATTATATATCAAATGATGAATGGAAAGCATTTGTTTCCAAACGTACTGACCCCGCATTTGTCGTAAGTGATTAATTTATTAGCATTTGTGTGTTTTATTATTCATATTCGTAGCGTATTTTAAAGTTTAACATAATTGCTATTTTTTTATATAGAATATTAGTAAGGCAAATCGCGAGAGGGGAAGCAATCCGACGCACCCATACAAAAAATCACGTATGGGATATGCACGTCTAGACCAAATAATTGTAAGTAATTAAACATCAGTTTGATATAATGAGGGAATTTGTATTATAAACTATAGTTTCTAACTAATATTTTGTTTATGATCTTAACGAATAGCGACAAGAGACCCAATCCGATCAACCGTTGGGTCGTCATATCTTGTGGAAGGAAGCTCGTGTAAATAAGGATGGAGTGGTTGATAATGAAAATTTTCAAAAAGTAATAGAACTTTGTGTAAGTATATTATGACTTTAATATTTTTCAATGTTGTATTTATCACTTCAATACTTTTTAATATTGTATTTTAAAAATGCTAATGAACTTAACTATTTTAATGTTACATGTATTTTAGGAGACCATCGAACAAAGTTCTGAAAATGAAGAGGGCAACAAGGCTAGTTGCAGGGACATTCTGGGCAAAGTTTTTAATGTTCCTGAATATTCCGGTCGAGTTAGGGGGAAGGGATTTGGCGTAACTCCCAAAAGCTTTTTTCCTCAAGAGAAGCGCCAAAAACCTTCCAACGAGGAAGTATTAGAGAAGCTCAGAATCCTATCAGAGCAAGTGGCACTCTTGGTGAATACGAATAAAGACAAGCAACTTCCGGATCAGCTCCAACGTGAAATACAAATGGAGAGTGAAACCGGGAGTTGCAACCTCGGTTTGAAAAGTATTCCCGAGGTAATTAATTACTTACTTGCTTATGTAATTACTTATGCATTAAACAATATTATATATTAACTGTACTTATGTTTTAACTATTGTTTTAGGGTGTCACTTCATGTTTTCTATACTTGTCCTTGCCCACTCATCGGAAGGTGGGAAAAGGAAAATTGTACAATACTTTGGGAGAAGTATTGCACAATACTCCGATCCCTGCGGGCCATGTCAAAGTATCACCTACTGTTGCTTTCGAACCAACTGCACCGTTGCCGATACCGGACAACAACGGAGATATGCAGACATTGGGTGAAGCTATTGGTAGTTACGTGGCATGGCCCACAAACCTTGTTGCCCTCGTTAAAAGGCCTCCCAGAAACGAATCAGTTATGTCTCCCGAAAAGGTTTGTCACATTTATTGCATAAGCTTTCTCAATTTTTTCAGATTCCATAAACTAACATTTAACCTCATTTTTGTAGGTCCAAATAAATAAACCACCCGCACATCCAAAAAAAGGCAGCAAACCTCAAAAATTGGAGGTTAATAGAGCTGCCAAATTACAAAGGCCGGAGGCCAATAAAGCTGCCAAACTTGCAGCAAGAAAAAAACTGGATCGGGGGAAATCAGTCACTGCTGCTGCTCCTAAAATAAGTCAGCCACGCCTTGGTAAATACGGGGCGTGTCTTGACATCGAAGTAAAAAAGAAAATGGGTAGCAGCGACGATTCACGCATGGTACACATGAATAAAGATATATTCGGAGATGATTATGAGGAATTTCTCGGCAAGGAGCACGTATACGAACTTCTCGATCATAAGGAGCTCAGCGTTACTGTAATGAGCTTGTACATAAGGTAAAAAACACTTTTAATTGCATTTATTGGTAATTAATTAAATGTATTGGTAATTAATCTAGTTTAAAATTTTCATTGAAGGTTTTTGTTTGAGAAGGTCGTGTGCACGAGGAAATTGTCAAATAAATACTCATTCTTGTCTCCGCATAAGCTGTCTATGTGGAAACTCGATCCAGAAAATGTAAAGAAATACATTATAGATATGTTTTTAGGAAATAAAGAAAAGGAAAAATTGTTCTTCGCACCATATAATTCAGGGTACGTAATTTTATCTTTTTTAATTGATGAGAATTTAATTTATTAGTTGTGTATAAACAAAATTGCTTTACCATTTTTTTGTTGTTGTAGGGCACATTGGGTGCTATTTGCAATCAATGCGGTCTCTGAAGTTATATACTATTTGGATCCCTTGCATGGCAATTACAACAATCATTCTGAAATAAAGACTATGTTCGACACGTAAGTAATCTACATTTATTTCTTACATATATATATAAATAATGTGTTTGTTCATGCTATAATAATCTCATTTATTCATTGTATAGTGCCTTAAAAGTTTATCGATCTCAAAGAGGTGCGACAGTGTCGAAGCAAAAGTCTAATAATATTACATGGATCCCAATAAAGTGCCCTCGTCAAACAAATAACATCGACTGTGGGTACTACGTATTGAGATTCATGAAGGAGATTGTTGACAAGAACAAAACTATTATCCCAGAAACGGTACGGTATTTTGATTATATGATTTTCATATATAAATTATCTATATATTTGATACTAATTAACTTAATATAATATGTTCAATTTTTATATTGCAGTACTTTGACAATTCCAGTCCATCATATTCTGAGCAAGATCTGATGGAATTAAAGGAGGAATGGTGTGAGTATGTGCTTGAAATGAAAATTATTTGATATTCTGGGAAATAGCATGCTGCTGGGCAAGGGATCTGAATATTATATGGTGCATAGTTATTGTATGTATATGATCATAGGATAATATATAAACATGCATATGAATATGTTGTAAATTAGGTTCAATGTATATTTAGTTACTTATGTTGTAAATTACATAGTTACAGGGTAACATATATGTATCATATTGTGTGAACTGCTTGTAAATTACTGTTACAGGATAATATATATGTATCATGTTGTAAATTACTGATTCTGGTTGTGTTGTGTTGTGTTGTGTGAACTTGTTCAAACTAATTTTGGATATAAAGATAAAAGACAGCGCTTTATAAAAAAAATGCCATAAAAAGCTAAAAAGCGTTTTTCAAATATATACATGGCTTTAAAAAAAAAAATACACATTTTACAGCGCTTTTTTGAAAAAGCACTATAAAATGTGCATCTGGGTGGACCTATTATAGCGCTTTTTGTAACAAGCGCTGTAAAAGGTACACCAAAATATGAATTATAGGTATGTCTTTTACAGCGCTTTTTTCAAAAAGCGTTGTAAAAGGTACACCAAAATATATGAATTATGGTATGCCTTTTACAGCGCTTTTTAAAAAAAACACTGTAAAAGGTACACCAAATATATGAAATATGGTATGCCTTTTACAACGCTTTTTTGAAAAAAGCGCTGTAAAAGGTGCATAACTTGTGCGCGTTATATTTACATGATTTATAGCGCTTTTTTAGAAGCGTTGTTGTATCTTTTACAGCGCTCGATTCCACAGCGCTTTTTTTTTTGAAAAAGCGCTGTAAAAGACTTAAAAAAAAGCGCTGTAAAAGGAAATTTTTGGCGTAGTGATGGTTGAAATGGTCAAAATCGTCAAAATTGTAAAATGGTAAATTAAATCTGTCAATAAAAGAGTTTTGTCTTATCACATCTTAACCATTCATGGACATGAATAAAATCTAAAAATAAAGTCTAAACATAATTTCAAATCTATGAGTCTGCACTCAATATAACTTCACATATTACAAATCAAATAAAATTCTATATATACAAAATTACTAATAAATGTTGTGACTTTCCAATAATAATAACTTAGTATTATCAGAGTTATAAACAACATATATAATATTGTCGACAAAATTAGATTATATAATTTCCTATAAAAAATTGTACAACTCCAATAGTTGCATTCATATTATTCTCCATATTATACTAAGGATTTTGATAGTGAAACATTGAGTTTAATTATTTAATTAATAGGTTCAACGGATACTAGATGTAATTATATGTCTTTAATAATAATTTGAGAAGTAACAAGGTATTAGTATGCGGTTCTCAGAAACATGAATGTAGACTTATCGAAGCATATGTACATTTACAAAATTAATCATCACATTGTGTATTTGCATTGAATGTGTCTTTATTATAGCTTCACATATTACAAACAAAATAAAACTCTATATATAAAAGTTTTGAATTTTTTAAAACCTTTAAAAGCTTAAATAAATTATTTTTCGAAAGTTTTTATTTTTGAAATTTTAAGAACGATATTTTGGAAAGTTTAAAATATTTGAAATATTCAAAGGTTTGAAAATTTAAAAATCTGAAAATTTTCTATTTCTTAGGTTTCATTTCATGGAAACTTTAAAAAATTATAAAGCTTTCTATTTCAGAGCAGAGGTTTCATTTCATAGAAACTTTTGAAAATTATAAAATTTCTTATTTCGAATGTTTCATGTTGTTCGAAAGTTTCTTATTTTCAATTTTTTACATTGTTCAAAAGATTTGAAAGTTTTTTCAAAAATCTGAAAATTTCATTTCAGAAATTTTGAAATATTCAAAAAGGTTATAGTAAAAAAAATAAGTTTTTAAATATAGTAAAAATGGTAAAATGGTAATATAGTTTTTCTAAAAAATAAACAAGGGTAGGAGGTACAAGTGCAGGTGACAAGTAGAAAACCCCATTTCTTTTTAGATGGGTTCATGACGGGGCAGAGAGGTTGATAAGTTTTGTCACCCTTATTCTTAGGGAGTGTATTGGATTATGATTTTAAAAGAAAATAGTCTTGTGGATTTTAAAAGACCTGCAAGATTTTAACGACTTTAAAGATTTTAAAATACCATCGAGATTTTAAAATTTGAATTTCGAAAGATTATATCATACAATAATGTCATAAGTCCATAGTAAAAACATTTAAATATATATTCTCAGTGTATTTAATATTGTTAATTTCCTATAAAAATTTGTATTACTCCAATAGTTGCATTTGTATTATAGCCCATATTATACTAAGGATTTTGATAGTAAAACTTTGAGGTTAGTTATTTAATTAATGGGCTCAACGGAGACTAGATGTAATTATATATCTGTAATAATAATTTGGGAAGTAACAAATTATTAGTATGTTTGTTTCAAGAAACATGAGTGTAGACTTATCAAAACATGTGTATATTTACAAAATTAATCATCACATTAAGTGTTTGCATTAAATGCGTCTTTATTATAACTTCACATATTATAAACGAAATAAAATTCTATATATAAAAAATTACTAATAAATGTTGCAACTTTTCAATGATAATAACTTGGTATTATAAGAGTCATAAACAACATACATAATATTATTGTCGACAAAATTGAATTATATCATATAATAATGTCATAAGTCCATAGTAAAAACATTTAGTTATATATTTTCAATGTATTTAACATTGTTAATTTCATATAAATAATTGTACGACTCGAAAAGTTGCATTTATATCATAGCCCATACTATACTAAGCATTTTGACAATGAAACATTGAGTTTGGTTATTTAACTAATAGATTCAACGGGTACTAGATGCAATTATATGTCTTTAATAATAACTTGGTAAGTAACAAATTATTGGAATGTCGTTCCGAGAAACATGAGTGTAGACTTATCGAAGCATATGTAATTTTATAGAATTAATAATCATATTAAATATGATGTGTATTTATTATAACTTCACATATTATAAATAAAATAAAATTCTATATATAAAAAATTACTAATAAATGTTGCGACTTTCTAATAATAATAACTTGGTATTATTAGAGTCATAAACAACATACATATTATTGTCGACAAAATTAAATTATGTCATACAATAATGTTATAAGTTCATAGTAATTTATAAATATTTTTTCAATTTATTTAATTTTGTTAATTTCCTATTAAAAATTATAGGACTCGAATAGTTTGCATTCATATTATAGTTCATATTATACTAAGGATTTTGAT
>JBBPBR010000001.1:13051631-13061789 GCA_037974775.1 Cicer pinnatifidum
AGGCATTTTATTTATCACTTCATAGTTATATGAAATACGAAGAGAAACTAAAAAAAAAACATAAATACAGAAAATACATAATCGAAAATTAACAGATAATTTAAATATATTTAAGTTTCTGCAAATATAAATTAGTTTGTTTATAGTCTATGTAAAAATATATTTTTTTTATACCCTTGTAAATGTTGTAAAAAAGTCTCTGAAACTAATTTTTTGTTTGAAAATATTGATTAGATTAATATTTTACAAGAATATGACATACTTACTTGTAATTTTTTAAACTAACTAATTTAAAACAAATAATAAAAATATTAAAACAAAATTATAAAAAATAAAATAATTGCTCGTTTTCACTCTACTCTCAGCTAGTATCTCTCACTCTTTCCAAATCCAAATCTCCCTCTATTTCTCTCTTCACATTTCCCTTCTTGGGGTTGATTGCAAGTCTCACATCCTTTAGTGTGGGAGAATAAGGAGAAGGCCAAAGCTTTATATTGGGTTTTGGTCCTTTGTTTTCAAATGCACCAGTCAGTAATAGCACTTTAAGCTTGTATCTGACTTAGTTTAAATATTTGCTTTGTAAGAGTGTGGTTGTACTGGGGTGTTGGGTGTGGGTGAGAGAAGTCTATGTGTTGTAACAATTTTCACATAGTGTTAATTCTTTGAGAGAAGTCTATGTGTTGTAACAATTTTCACATAGTGTTAATTCTCTGGTTGCCGGTTTAGGCAGCGGCCGTGGTTTTTTCTCCGGTTTTGGAGTTTCCACGTTATATTCTTGTGTTGTGATTGTGTCTTAATTCTTTTGAACTTATGTTGTTTTTCCAAACAACTGGTATCAGAGCCAGATTCGGTGGGATAATTTTTCTTAGTATGCTCTGTGGTTGCAGCTTTGTCTGATCTTCCACATCAGAAAAGAATTATCCTTGGTATTGTTAGGGGAAAGGTAATACTATGAAAGTGCTGTTTAGGGAGGTTCTGGCTAAGGAAAGACTTGATATTTAAGCGTGTCTGTTGTGACCCACCTCTCTTTCCAGGGAACTTACCTGGTGCACAGTTTACAGTCTGCGTGCAACTGCTATGTCTTATTCAAGCGTTATGAAGTTTGACATAGAGAAGTTTGATGGAAGAATCAACTTTGGCTTGTGGAAAGTACAAGTCAAGGATGTGCTTATACAATTAGGATTACACAAGGTGGAGCAGTATCTGAAAAAGACTCTGAGACAAGTGCTGGCAAGGTCTCCCTTGTTTTGGGAGATGATGGTGATCTCATCTAGAAGATAAAGTTTGTCCTTATGGTATTTCCGCTATACCATGAAAAAGGACAAGTTATTGCTAGCGGATTCAGAACAGCACACGGGCATTGGTTGGTATTGATGCAAGGTGTGTGGTGATGTGTCGATAGCTGAAGAACTTCCTGGAAGCCAACATGGGAGTTGCACCATAAATTTCAGTTAGGTTTCGACATGAGAAAATTCTTGGAATGGTTTAGTTCCAAATGGAGAAAATTCTTGTGATGGTTTAGTTCCAAGTGAAGTGTACTTTTTATGGTGGAGTATAATTGTCGGTAAGACAATGGAAGCGGAAGATATAACTCTTACAATCAAGGTGGAGATTGTTGGGGTTGATTGCAAGTCCCACATCCTTTAGTGTGGGAGAATAAGGAGAAGGCCAAGGCTATATATTGGATTTTGGTCCTTTGTTTTCAAATGCACCAGCACCAGTCACTAATAGCACTTTAAGCTTGTATCTGACTTAGTTTAAATATTTGCTTTGTAAGAGTGTGGTTGTACTGGGGTGTTGGGTGTAGGTGAGAGAAATCTATGTGTTGTAACAATTTTCACATAATGTTAATTCTCTGAGATAAGTCTATGTATTGTAACAATTTTCACATAGTGTTAATTCTCTGGTTGCCGGTATAGGCAGCGGCCGTGGTTTTTTCTCCGGTTTTGGAGTTTCCACGTTATATTCTTGTGTTGTGATTGTGTCTTAATTCTTTTGAACTTATGCTGTTTTTCCCAACAACTGGTATCTGAGCCAGGTTCGGTGGGATAATTTTTCTTAGTATGCTATGTGGTTGCAGCTTTGTCTGATCTTCCACATCATAAAAGAATTATCCTTGGTATTGTTAGGGGAAAGGTGATACTGTGAAAGTGTTGTTTAGGGAGGTTCTGGCTAAGGAAAGACTTGGTATTTAAGCATGTCTGTTGTGACCCACCTCTCTTTCCTGGGAACTTACCTGGTGCACAGTTTACAGTCTGCGCGCAGCTGCTATGTCTTATTCAAGCGTTATGAAGTTTGACATAGAGAAGTTTGATGGAAGAATCAACTTTGGCTTGTGGAAAGTACAAGTCAAGGATGTGCTTATACAATCAGGATTACACAAGGTGGAGCAGTATCTGAAAAAGACTCTGAGACAAGTGCTGGCAAGGTCTCCCTTGTTTTGGGAGATGATGGTGATCTCATCTAGAAGATAAAGTTTGTCCTTATGGTATTTCCGCTATACCATGAAAAAGGACAAGTTATTGCTAGCGGATTCAGAACAGCACACGGGCATTGGTTGGCATTGATGCAAGGTGTGTGGTGATGTGTCGATGGCTGAAGAACTTCCTGGAAGCCAACATGGGAGTTGCACCATAAATTTCAGTTAGGTTTCGACATGAGAAAATTCTTGGAATGGTTTAGTTCCAAGTGGAGAAAACTCTTGGGATGGTTTAGTTCCAAGTGAAGTGTACTTTTTATGGTGGAGTATGATTGTCGGTAAGACAATGGAAGCAGAAGCTGTAACTCTTACAATCAAGGTGGAGATTGTTGGGGTTGATTGCAAGTCCCACATCCTTTAGTGTGGGAGAATAAGGAGAAGGTCAAGGCTATATATTGGGTTTTGGTCCTTTGTTTTCAAATGCACCAGCACCAGTCAGTAATAGCACTTTAAGCTTGTATCTGACTTAGTTTAAATATTTGCTTTGTAAGAGTGTGGTTGTATTGGGTGTTGGGTGTGGGTGAGAGAAGTCTATGTGTTGTAACAATTTTCACATAGTGTTAATTCTCTGAGAGAAGTCTATGTGTTGTAACAATTTTCACATACTGTTAATTCTCTGGTTGCCGGTTTAGGCAGTGGCCGTGGTTTTTTCTCCGGTTTTGGAGTTTCCACGTTATATTCTTGTGTTGTGATTGTGTCTTAATTCTTTTGAACTTGTGCTATTTTTCCCCCAACATCCCTTTCTTATTGTTTGAACCAATTTGAATCTTTGTCTTTAATCGCATTTCTTGCTTCTCTTCAATTCCATTCCCATACTAAATGCACATAAATCATGAAATAATATGCAATTTATGCTAAACATTAACTTTTCATAAAATATGTCAATTATATGTCCTCAAATGTCTCACCGTGTACTTGGACCATGCATGTTATGACTTGATGAATGCAATGCATTTGTAATGCTATGTGTACAACGCATCATTCACCAACACAGTTGTTTCATAAACTCAGTAATACATTATAATTAGAGGATATCTTAATTATAAATCAATTCAAAAATCTTTAGCTAGTTGTTTGTTTAAATTGTATATTTGTATTTTAAATTCCACATTCAAAACAGGAAGTTTGGACCAGAGGCATCATGACCAAAGGATGCTTAGATCAGAGTCAATGTGATCAGAGACAGTATATTGAGGGGAACTTGGATCAGAGACAGTACGACCAGAAACAAATTATGACCAAAAGCAGCGTGATCAGAGGCAAAATTGCCCATGAACAAAAAGAGAATCAAAGATAAAACTACTCAAAAACAAAAAAGAGAAATTAGAGGCAAAACTGCTTATATTTCACCCATCATGATTTACTTTATTCCTTAAATTCTTAACACATCATGAACATCACATATGCATAATACAATTTCGCAAAACATTTCTTATATGCTAAAATTTGTAGTTCTCTCACTCGTAGATTTTAAGAAAACCCATAACTAAACTTATAAAATCAGTTTAATCATAAAAAAAAAAAAAAAAAAAAAAAAAAAAAAATGGACTTCGAACCCATAACCCACATGCGAATGTGAAAATAGTTCTAAAAACACTTGTACTTTTAAGACTTATCCTTTTCTTTTTGAGCTGATTTGGGGAGATATATGATCTGGCAGTCCTTAGTTTTCCTCAATCCCAATGCTTTGTTCTAGTTCTTGTTTTTTCATATTCTATGGTATCGTTCTTGGTTGAGTCTTGAAGATTGATGGGTGGAATTGTGCATGCAATGGGCCGGGATAGGTCTGAGGAGCTTCAGTTAACTATTATTTTTAGGAGATTTTAGAGAGAGAAAAATAGAAGATTGGAGAAAATGGTGAACAATGACTGGCGTTGGTCTTCTTCAGTTATGGAAATGGAAGAATAAGAGTGAAAGATAATTTTTTTTTCTTTGAGAAACGAGAAAATAAATGAATGAAAAGGTGTGAGTTCTCTTTTAGGACATTGGACATCTCTCATTTTTTCCATTTTCCCATTCTTATATAAATTTGAATTTAATAAATGCTAAAAATAAAATATTATAGTTAATAAATTTTTATTTTATTAACTTTTTAAAATAAGTGGTTGTTACATCAGTCAATTTATTGAGCTTTAATTAAGAATCGAATATTGTTTTTCTTCTATCTTTTTATCTAAATAAGTGATTTTCACACCAATCTTTTTTTTTCTTTGTGCTTTTTCGTTATCTCACCAACTAAATGCGATATAGTTTGATTTTTCCCGTCACGTTACAGTGTTCATTTTGTTCATATTGACATACTAACTTTGACCCAGATCAAAAAGATTCTGTCAATGACCTTAACGTCATCAACATTACAAATCTAGAGGCAATAGTATTTCACTCAATTTAAAATTGTCAAATTTGTAGGAAGTTTGTTGTTTTATGCTATTAGCATGAGTGTTGTAAATTTGTTCACAGATTCATTCTTTTTAGTTTTAACGAATTTGTATTTGTGTTGTTCTCGAATAATGTACTCTTTTAAATCTAACGGTGTCCTTTATTTGTTAGAAAGATGTGGTTTAAGACCATTTTTTTTGTGTGAAATCACCTATTTTCTTAGTTTTTTCTCTAATTTTATTTAAATAAGTCATTTTTATTGGAAGTGATATATAATTCAAATGCAGTTTAGTGGCTTTAGGAAGCGTTTCGTAAAAGAGCTTATTTGAAAAGTTGGTTTTTTGGAAAAACGGAGAATGTTCTGCAGAACAGAAGAATGTTATGCAGAACAGAAGAATGTTCTGCAGAAAACCAGAAACGGAGAATGTTCTGCAGAACAGAAGAATGTTCTGCAGTTTTTTGTATAAGTCAGTTTTTTTCTGTTTTTCTCTATAATTCAGTTTAGTAATTCAGTTTTGCTTTTTGTTTTAGTTGGTTAATCTAAGTTGTAGATTCCAATATTGTTGTAACCAGAAAATACTCTCTTCCAATAATCTCTCTCTTATAATCTCTCTCAAAAACTTGGGCATTTCGCAAGAGAGTGTAGAGCGAAACCAAGGGAGAATCATGCGGATGAGGCTAAGGTTTCTAGGCAAGACGTGGATGATGATAACACGGTTCTTGTGATGATCATGGAAGAGAACTACGACATTAAAGAGGTGATGGACAACAACTGTGACAAGAGGAAGTTGCTGGGCAGCAACTATTGCAGTGCAGAAAATTCTGCAAAAACGTATTCGGAGAAAAGCGCAATGGTAACAGTTCAAGATGCAGTCCAAAGGAGAAATGAGTGGTACTTGGACTCAGGTTGTTCGACACATATGACAGGAAGAAAGGATTGGTTCGTGAAGATCAATCAAGCCACGCGAAGTAGAGTGAAATTCGCGGATGATACGACTTTAGTGGCCAATGGTGTCAGTGATGTTTTGATCATGAGAAGGGATGGTGGTCATTTCTTGATCAAAGATGTGTTGTACATTCCAGGAATCAAGTGTAATCTCTTGAGTATTGGCCAATTGCTTGAGAGGAATTACATGATTCAGATGGAAAACAATGTTTTGCGCGTTTTGGACCAAAACGGTGTTTTGATCCTTAAGGCTCATATGGCTGCCAATAGGACTTTCAAGATTGAGTTGGAAATCATGGAGCATAGGTGCTTAGCTACAGCGGCAAGTCGTGATGAATGGTTGTGGCACTACCGTCTTGGACACTTGAATTTTCGAGATATCGACGCGTTGCAAAAGTATGAGATATTGGTGACCGGACTGCCTAGTATCAAGATTCCAGCTGAGATATGTCAAGAGTGTGTACAAGGGAAGCAACACAAGAAAAGTTTCAGCAAAGATGCAGGTCATAGGACCAAACATCATCTTGAGGTGGTGCATTCCGATGTGTGCGGACCGATGCAAGTCAATTCGTATGGAGGTAATCGATACTTTGTCACATTTATCGATGATTTTAGTAGGAAGTTGTGGATTTATCTCATAAAGAGGAAGGATGAGGTGTTTGAGGTGTTCAAACGATTTAAATCCATGGTTGAGCTGCAAAGCGGTCACAAACTCAAAATTCTCAAAACTGATGGCGGAGGCGAATTTACTTCAAATGAATTTGGGAAGTATTGTGATGATGAGGGTATAGTGCCTGATGTTGTACCACCCTATACGCCTCAGGAAAATGGCGTGGCCGAGAGAAAAAATCGAACAATTATGAACATGGTGCGTAGCATGTTGAAAGGGAAGAATTTGTCGAAAGAGCTTTGGGGAGAAGCTGCTGCTGCAGCCGCCTATGTGTTGAATAGGTGTCCTACAAAGATGTTGGAAAAGGTGACTCCAGAAGAGGTATGGTCCGGATTCAAACCGAATTTGAGTCATTTGCGCGTTTTCGGTTCGGTAGCATTTCGACATATTCCGGGACAGCTTCGAAAGAAGCTTGATGACAAGAGTGAAATGATGTTGCTTGTCGGATATCATCCTACCGGAGGCTACAGGTTGTTTGATGTGAGTAGCAAGAAGATCGTAGTTAGTCGAGATGTAATCGTGGATGAGATACGACAGTTTGACAGCAGAAAACCTGCCATATCAGTTCAGAAAATCGATTTCTGCCACGAAAATCAACATCCTGGAGCTGCTGGAATTGTTTCTGGTGAGGTGGAAATCGATTTCCCAATCGATTTTTTGCAGGAAAATGGGAATTTTCAGCCTGCTGAAGGTGCTGTGCAGCAACATTTCGGAACCGAAACAGGTGAATCAAGTAGACGACCAACAAGGCAAAGAGGGTTGCCTCAAAGACTCCGTGATTGTGAATTATTCCGAGATAACGAGATCAACAATGAGGGTGATCTTATTCACTTTGCTCTAATGGCCGAATCTGAACCGGTGAATACGGAGGAGGCATTAAGCGATCCAAAGTGGATGTGTGCTATGAAGGAGGAGTTGGAATCAATTGAAAAGAACAATACATGGATGTTGGTTGACTTACCAAAAGGTAAAAAGGCTATTGGTGTGAAATTGGTCAATAAAGTGAAAGCGAATCCCAAATGTGAAATAATCAAGCACAAAGCTCGATTAGTTGCAAAGGGATTTTTACAAAAGGAAGGGATAGATTTTGATGAGGTGTTTGCACCGGTAGCAAGGCATGAAACCATCCGGTTAGTTGTTGCGATAGCTAATAACAACAGCTGGCCGTTATATCAAATGGACGTCAAATCTGCATTTTTGAATGGTCCACTTGATGAGGAGGTCTATGTTGGACAGCCACCTGGTTTTGTGATTCAAAATCAAGAGGCAAGGGTCTACAAGTTAAGGAAGGCACTCTATGGTTTGAAACAAGCTCCAAGAGCTTGGAACAAACGCATAGATAGTTTTCTTATAGACATTGGTCTCAAGAAGTGCGTATCCGAACATGGTGTTTATGTGAAGTCGGATGCAAGCGAAGGAGTAATCATACTTTGTCTTTATGTCGACGATTTATTGATTACGGACAGCAGCGAAAATTACATTTCAAAGTTCAAAGAAGAGCTTATGAGGGAGTTTGAAATGACTGATCTTGGCACAATGAAATACTTCTTAGGCATAGAGTTCCAAAAGACAAAGTTGGGACTGCTCATGCATCAAAAGAGGTATGCAATAGAGATCTTGAAGAGGTGTGATATGGAGCATTGCAATGCTGCCACAACACCAGTTGAGACACGTTTACAGCTATCCAAGAGTGAAGATGAGCAAGATGTGGATCCTACTCAATACCGGAGATTGATAGGATCATTGCGTTACTTGTGCAATACGCGACCAGATTTAGCTTTAGTGTCGGTATTGCAAGTAGGTTCATGGAGAGGCCGAAGGTATCACACTTGGCAGCGGTTAAGAGGATACTTAGATATGTGAAAGGAACTCTTGGCTGTGGAATTTTATTTCCTGCAAATGACAGGGGCAAAAGTTGCGAATTACTCGGATACACCGACTCCAATTGGTGCGGAGATAAGGACGATCAAAAATCAACGGCCAATTATGTCTTTATGTTCGGAAGGGCACCAATCTCTTGGTGTTCTAAAAAGGAGCCGGTGGTTGCTCTCTCTTCCTGCGAGGCGGAGTATATCGCAGCTTCGTTATGTGCATGCCAAGTTGTGTGGCTAGTGAACCTGCTGCGTGAGCTGGACAGCAACACGAGAAGAGCTGTTTTGCTGTTGATGGACAATGTTTCAGCCATCAACCTTGCTAAGAATCCCATAGCACATGGGAGGAGCAAGCATATTGAGATGAGGTTTCACTATTTGAGGGAATTAGTGAGTTTCAGACAATTATGTTTGGGGTACTGCAGAAGCGAAGAACAAGTTGCAGATTTATTGACGAAAGGCGTTACGAATAAGGTTTTCAAGAAACTTGTGATGAAGCTAGGCATGAAGAATGGGAAGCATTTGAATTAAGGTGGTGTATTGGAAGTGATATATAATTCAAATGCAATTTAGTGGCTTTAGGAAGCGTTTCGTAAAAGAGCTTATTTGAAATGTTGGTTTTTTGGAAAAACGGAGAATGTTCTGCAGAACAGAAGAATGTTCTGCAGAACAGAAGAATGTTCTGCAGAAAACCAGAAACGGAGAATGTTTTGCAGAACAGAAGAATGTTCTGCAGTTTTTTGTATAAATCAGTTTTTTTCTGTTTTTCTCTGTAATTCAGTTTAGTAATTCAGTTTTGCTTTCTGTTTTAGTTGGTTAATCTAAGTTGTAGATTCCAATATTGTTGTAACCAGAAAATACTTTCTTCCAATAATCTCTCTCTTTTCTTATCATCTTCTCCAAAACCACAATTTTCAATTATTGATTTTCACCATTGATTCACCCTCCACTCTTGATTGTGTTCCAACAATTTTTACCTTTATCTAGTTTTTTTTATTTTGTTTCTTATTTTGTCGTCTATGTGCACCATTGCTTTGTTCGTCGTCTTAGTGCGACGTTTTGATTTCTCGTCTCGTTGTGGCGTTCATTTGATTTAGATCGACAAATCAACTTTAATTCAATGTAGATGCAATCAATGATTTTGACATATCAACATTCAATTTTCAGATTCATGAGTATTTTAGACACATAAATTTTATCATATATGTAGACTTTGCCACATTTGTAAATATTTTAACGCTCTATACTATTAACTTAGATAATTTTAATTTTAATGACTTTAGATTATATCGATCGAAATCGATGTAATTTTTATCGATTTAAATAAATAAATATTATTTTTTTAATTAATAAAAACTAAGATTCGAACCTCTAATCAATTTATTTCTAATTAAAGCTAATAACAACTTGATTCAAATGACTTTATGAAAAATGACAATCATCTATAAATATTCACACAAGAAAGGAAAAATATATAGATGATTTAATTGATTATGTAAAAAATTGAATTTAGTTGATATATATCATCATGTCTATCAAATTGTATATCTGACATTATTTCATTACTGCCCTAAAAACACATTATGTCATATTCAAGTAAAAAGACATATCACTAATTTCACTATGTATGTTTGATATACAAAGGAAAAAATATATATAAATTTTTACTTTATCAATCGATACTTATAAACTTCAAATTATTATTTATTTTATTTTTTATTTTTATTATAATTATTTTTAAAGTTATGTAAAAGTATATATAACTAAATATCTTACCAATAATAGAGATTTATTTTTAATTTAATTTTTATAT
>JBBPBR010000001.1:13105075-13121225 GCA_037974775.1 Cicer pinnatifidum
CGAGAAAACGACCCGCATGTTGAAGTCGGGAAAACGACTCGCACCCCGAAGTCGAGAAAACGACCCGCATGTTGAAGCTGGGAAAACGACTCGCACCCGAAGCCGAGAAAACGACCCGCATGTTGAAGTCGGGAAAACGACTCGCACCCCGAAGCCGAGAAAACGACCCGCATGTTGAAGCCGGGAAAACGACTCACATCCGAAATCAAGAAAATGACTTGCATCTTGTAGTCGGGAAAATGACTCGCATTTTTCTAAAAATTATTTTTCAGACAAAATTAGAGTTGTTATCTTTACTTATTTTTACTTTGATTCTCAAGTAAATTCTAAGTAAAGAGGGGCAGCTGTTGACACCTAATTTTGTCCGAGTTTTATTTAATTTTTACTTAATATTAAAAAACAAAATAATAATAATAATAATAAATAAAAATAAAGGAAACTGAAAAGAAATGAATTGATTGTCATAAAAATCGATGCAATGATGATCAAAATAAATGAAAAAAAAAACAGAAAAGAAATTGATTGCTAGTCATAAAAATCAGAATAATGGTGATCAATTGAATAGAAAAGAAAACCGAAGAAATGAATCAATGGCAATAAGAATCGGTATAATTGTGGTCAATTAAAAGAAAAGAAACCGAAAAATAGATTAATAGTAATCAATTGACAATTATTCTTTTGTCTTTTGAAATCTACACCAAAAAATCTATAAATAGGCTGCCACAAGAGCACAATATAGGAGGACAATTGAAAACACAAACTGAGAGCACAAAAAAAAATAGAGAGATTAGTTAGCAAAAGAGAAGGAGAGAATCTGATCTTGAAGTAATCAGTCTAGTAAGGTACCATTTTCTTATTTTTTTTCTCTAGTCTGCTTATTAGTTTTTTTTGTTTTTACATCTTTTTTTAATAGATATATTTTTTCTCTTTCTATTTTTTTTTTGTTTATAAAAAATAAACCCATATGTTAAGTTTTCATTTTATTTTTTAAATCGTTTAATCCTAAAAATTGTCTTCTTTGTAATATAAAATAATAAAAAATATAACTAGTTGATGTCTATAAATTAAGAAAACAAATTTTATCATATTGTAATTTAATAAAAAAATTCATAATACGTCTTTATCAAATAAAAAAAATTTTATAACGGATAAATGTTTTTACCCTTAAGATTAGAATTAATGGTTGTTGCCGCCGGATGAAATTCATCCTCGCTCGCTACACCATATTATTTACTTTCAATCGTTGGTGGCCTTTGTGTCGCGACAGATCCGACAACGTACGAACAAATCATTTAACAGATTATTTCACCGTCGTGTCCATTTGTCTCGTTCACAAACCGCCACATTACGAAAAAAAACTTTCTTAAAAAATTTAATTTCTTTTTTACGTTAAGACAAACATTATTATATTTATTATTATATTTATCATTATTATTATTATTATTACATTTTTTTTAATACGTATATAAATAAAAATAATAATAAAATCGGTCAACACACAAATATTTTCTACCCAAGAACTACGTGAGTTTTGATTTCCCTATTGCACCTAGGGATACGTAGGAGCAAGGTCTTCCCTTGTCAAACCAAATTAATAAAAAATATTTTTTTCTTTCTTTTATTAATGTAAATAATTTATTTTCTTTTTTTTTTTTACTATTCTTTTTGGGGGTAAAAATAAATAAACAAATAAATAATTTGTATACAATTAATTAGGGGTAACCGTTTTAACGGACGTTATAGGGTGGTAATACTTCCCTATTCGTAATCGACTCCCGAATTCGAATCTCTGGTTCAAAAATTATTATTTTAGGTTTTATCTAATTTTTCCTTTAATAAAAATAAAATTGGTGGCGACTCCTTTTTTTTTCGCGGACAAACCGGACGCGACACCAGCCAATTAATATTCCCAATTGCTCATGTATGAACAAACACCGCGGCAAAGCAAAGGATACTTAAATTTTGATGTTTTTCTCTTTAGAATTCATTCACACAAGTCAATTCACTTGTCATGAATAATTTGACATGAATTGTTTCATGAATATAAAAATTACTTTAAAAAAATATTTTTAATAAATTGCATAATGTTCTAATACGTTCCAAACATGCAATTAATATTATACGCGATAAAATGAAGTTTCCACAAGATTTTTTTTTATTCATGAACATTTATGGATGTCAAGAATTGGAGAATCAACAAAGTGACATAAAGAAAATCAAAGTGTAATTACCTAACTAGATGATGAGAATTAATTTTATATCTTAATTAACTCTAATATTTATTTTCCTATTCTTCGTTTTTGTTTAATTGATAGGTCTTAGATGCATTTTATAATTATGAGTTTATTTAGATTTAATTGTCAAACATAATTAACTTTTGGATTTTTACCCGTATTGGCCTTTTTGTCTTCATCTACAGGGTCGTTGCTGTCAAAGTCCAATTCATCTCTCACTAAATGGGTTATAACTCTCTCATTAGTGGCCCATATTGAACAAAATTGGTGATCATTTAAAGCATAGAGAGATGGGCTTCTTTGGGATTAAAAAAAGTAGAAAATTTTCCTTTGTACCCACACTCTTATACCTTTACCCCCAAAATATGAGTGAATTGACCATTTTGCCCTTGTATAAATAATAAAATTTCTACAAAATTGTAAGTTTTTTTTCAAAATTTCCGGAAAAGTTGAAAAACAAGTTTTCCGGTACATAGTTGTACTCCAGAAATCTTGGAATGAAGTTTTCCGGTACAAAAGGTTAACATTTAAAAAAAATTTTAAAAACTAAAAAAAAAAAAAAAAAAAAAAAGGTATGTACCGGAAATAAAAATGAGGTTCAAAATGAGGACCAATTTTGAAAAATGAGAGCTTGTATTCTTGTTTCATCTTGAAGTTTTCAGCCTTTTTCCTTATTTTGTGATTATAATTTCCAAGATTTTTCTCCGACTAATGGATGATTAGATCTTGTAATCAATCATTGGATATAGACATTATTGAGGTTTCATTTATGAAACATTGTTTTATATAGGCTGTTCACGGTAAATTTCATTTATCTTTATTCTTCTCTTCTTGAATTTATGATTGTGATTTTATTTACTTCAAAGAACTTGGTTCTTGAATGATTGTGTAAGTGAATTCATTAACTCAATTATAGGAAGAGAAAACAAAGACTAGATTTTGCCAATGTGACTAGATTTTATGTCAATGTAACGAGAAGTGTGGTTGTCAGATTTATCAAAAGAGAATTGATTTGTCGATATGACTTGCCAAATGAGGTAATCACTGATAACGCGACTAATCTGAATAACAAAATGATGAAAGAGTTGTGTGATAGTTTCAAAAATTCAGCATCATAATTCTTCTCCAAAAGAATATCAAGAAGATCATACAAAAGATGGTAGAGATATATAAAGATTGACATGAAATGTTTCCCTTTGCATTACATGACTATAGAACATTTGTTCGCACCTCAACAGGGGCAACTCCTTTCTTATTAGTGTATGGAATGGAAGCAGTACTTCCCATTGAAGTTGACATTCCCTCGATCAGAGTCTTGATGGAAACAAAACTAGAAGATGCAGAGTGGGGTCAATCACGATATGACCAATTAAATCTCATATAAGAAAAAAATAATGATAGCCATGTGCCATGGTTAGCTATATCAAAAAAGACTTAAAAAATCATACGAGAAAAAAGTATGTCCTCGAGAGTGTCAAGAAGGAGACTTAGTTTAAAGAAAATATTGCAAAAAAAAAAAAAAAAAGATTCTCGTGGAAAATAGACTCTGAATTACGAGGGACCATATGTTGTGGAAAAAACTTTCTCTGAGGGAGCTCTAATACTCGCATAAATGGATGGAGAGTAATTTCTACTTCTAGTAAATTCAATTGCAGTCAACAAATATTATGTTTGAAACCAGAAGATTGAAAAATGGCTCGGGAGGTGGAAAATATGAAAATGTGACATAGGTAAAAATTAGAGCATCCCGATAGATTGAAAACATGGAAAAACGATCCATGCAAAAATTAAGGATAAAAAAAAAAAAATCAAGCGCTTCAAATTGGGGGCAATTATTATTCTTGGAAGTTGACTAATAGAAGTCCTAAATTACAAGAATGACTAGCATTTGCTATGCCTCCATCTAAAGTTAAACACACTCGTCCCTACATTGTAATCCCTGCCTCAATTGATTTATTTTCAATGTAACGAATGTGGATTTTTCAATATTGTCATTCGATGTTGTACGTTACACTCTTTTTAAACTAATCTAGTCTCATTATTGATTGTTCTAGCGTTTTAAAAAGTTATTTTATGATGATAAATGTTGAAATTTGAAATATGTGAAATTATAAAAATATTTTAAATATTTTGACACTTGAAAAATATATACACGGGAACTCAATTGATTCTCAAGATATATGAGTGTATAAAAAATAATAAGGAGGATAATTATTTTAAACAATGGACTTTGCTTCGCCTCGAAAAAACGGTCACACGATAGGTATACAAAGTAATCATGCAGAAACACTATTTGTTTTATTTAATCCATTGAATCTTGGGGCATAGAAGAGCATAAGGATCGATGAATCAAAGAAATGAATAAGGATTGATCAATAATGCATGACACATATAAATCATGCATAATTTACTCATACTCAAATGATCTATGCATCCTCATTCACACGTGTTACCTATACTCAACAACTTTGCATAATGGATAACACACACATGAATTATTCATACCTTATATTTATTCCAGACAACCATTAATGTTCGCATTGCAAGTATCATATACATATTTTCCCTCTTCATCTACCTTCAAATTTGGACCAACAGTTTTTTTTTTCATTCCTATTAATCTACGCATCGGTAATCAATCCGAAGACGATCACTTACACTCATATCGATCTACGCATCGGAAACCAATCCTAAGATAATAACTTTCATTCTTGTCGATTTACGCGTTGATAACCAATCTGAAGACAATTATTTTCTATTTATGTGGATCTACGCATCGGTAAACAATTCGAAGAAGATTATTTTCACTTATATTGATCTACGCGTCAGTAATCAATCCGAAGACGATCATTTTACACAAGTTTTTTTTTTTGCATCATTCTCACTTTGACATTTTAGGGGCTATTGTTTTTTCACATAATTTTTCATTAACCGTGATTCTACTTTCATACTTTTGGTTATTCTACTTTTCCATTTTGCATACTTTTGCGTTAATATTTGTTGGACAGAGGGGCATCTTTGGAATTAAAAAAATAGAGGTTTGACCTACTTTTAAACTATTAAAGAGGAGGTTTAATATTAGAATCAACTAAGAGAGTTTTAAAAAATGAGAGCATGTCTTCTTGTTTCATCTTGAAGTTGTCCACATTTTTCTTTCTTTTGTAATTATGTTTTTCAAGAGTTCTCTTATAATAATGGAGGAGTAGATCATGTAATCAATCATTGGGCATAAACATTATTGAGGTTTGATTTATGAAACATTGTTTTATACAGTTTGTTCACGGTAAATTTTATTTATCTTTCACTAGTAGAAAATTGAGTTTTTAATTCAGCAGATTTAAGTTGTTTACGTACCACCAGACTTAACTAATGAAGCGGATGTATATTTAGGTCGGTTGCCTATATAAACGAGTTAACAAAATAAGGCGGTGACAATTTTGTAAATATGTGAAACACTATTAACACGATTATATTGACAACCGACTTAAGAGATATGGTAAAAATAAAATTAAAAAATTAACATATCTCATTCTACTCCACGTGGCTAAATCGGTTAAGTGGTAACCCACTTAATAAAATGAGGTGGAGACAATTTTGTAAATATTTAAAACTTATTTAATGTGGTTATATTGATAACGAACTTAAATAAAATGTCATTTACTAAAATGAGACGGTCACAATGTTGTAAATATTTAAAACTTGTTTAATGCGGTTGTATTGATAACCGACTTAAAGTAAAACATGATTTAATAAAATGAGGCGGTGACAATTTTGTAAATATTTAAAATATATTCATAACAAACTTAAGGCAAGTTAAAAAAAAAAAAAATGTCGTGTATTTAGCGTTTTATCTTCCCACTCTCATAACATATGCGCTCTAAACCTCTTCTTTCTATTCCTAACCTCTATATCGTGAAACACAACTTGGATTCGACTTTACAACCGACGTTTTATCATCATCACTTCATCAATTCATTAAGACAGGTTTGACTCTCAAGTTAAATTACATATTTTATATATTTCATTTTTTATAAATTTCATTTTTTAGAATTTGTGTGTGGATATAATACGGAGCAAAACAGTAGTATTTTATATAGAAAACATATAAATAATAAGGTGTAAACTTATAAACGTAGTATTTTATTTTATGTATTAAAGACATTAGACATGAATATATTTTAGGGTGAGTTTATTTTAGAATGGAGGGATTGCAACCTATATGTACATGTTGTTACGGCACACACGCTCTTTTGTTTAATTTAAATCAATTAAGTTTGTCCTTTTATTTTTTGGCTGAAAAACACTCTTCAACAAAATAATTAAAAAATATACAATAACAATAATATTCTACTTAGAAAGACACATAAGATACTCTTTAACGAAACAATTAAAAACTATACAATAACAATATCATTTTATATAGAAAGACAGATAAGGTACTCTTTAACAAAACAATTAAAAAATATACAACAACAATAGCATTTTATGTATAAAGGCAGATAAGGTACTCTTCAATAAAACAATTAAAAAATATACCATAACAATAGCATTTTAGATAGAAAGACAGATAAGGTGTAAACTTTACAAATGTAGTATGTTATCTATTAAATCTTAAAGTAATAGCTCTTCTCATTGATGCATAGGAAAATTAATTAATATTTTTTTGTGATTTCAATTTTAGAGTCAAAGACAAGCTTCAAATTATGAGTGTGGCTATTATGTCATGTTACATATGTTGAACATTGTAACAGCTGGTATTGTTGATTCGTGGATGCAAGTACGTAAATTTCTTAAAAGTTGTTATTGATTGTGTTTTTTTAATATTTGTATGATAAAAATTAAGATTCAATCGATATTGATTGAGTTTTTTTTTCCAGATATTTGATGACTCGAGATCATTTCATCCGGATCAAATTAAAGAAGTTCAAGAACGTTGTATGAATTTTATTTTGGAATTAATTGAAGAAAATGACGGTGCTTGAATATATATCTATTGAATATTGCTAAATGAGATTTTGTAATTTTGTTAATTGACATATAAATCATTTTTCGTCTTGCCAAGAGTAATCATAAATGATAGACATTCTTTGTACTCGATATTTTGTATGAACTTCTATTACAATATATTTTGGCTATTATATGGTTATATAAAATTGTGGTTAAAAGTACAAAATTTTAATTTGAAATGATTTTATTGTATGGATTTTATTTTGGAATTAATTGAAGAAAATGACGGTGCTTGAATATATATTTATTGAATATTGCTTAATGTGATTTTGTAATTTTGTTAATTGACATACAAATCATTTTTCGTCTTGCCAAGAGTAATCAGAAATGATAGACATTCTTTGTACTCTATATTTTGTATGAACTTCTATTACGGTATATTTTGGCTATTATATGGTTATATAAAATTGTGGTTATATTTCGTCTTGCCAAGAGTCGACTTACACAATTTATTTTTTAAGTCGTTTTATGAACCGACTTAAAATGTACATTTTAAGTCAGTTCTGTGTCCGAGTTAACAGCAAACGACTTAATAAACATGTTATTTTTTAGGTCGTTTTATGAACCGACTTAACAGAGCTTCGTCCTTTTAAGTCGGTTCAACTTAACTGACTTAAACATCATATATTCAGTTCAACAAATCATCTTTTTAAGTCGGTTCTTTTGATCAACAGACTTAATCGATAGAGTTAAAATATTTTCTTTTTTTTTTTTTAATAATAATTTTATCATTTTTTTTATGCTCCTACTCCATACATACATAAGTACAATATTTCGTATTAAATTTCAAATTAAAATTTTGTACTTTTAACCACAATTTTATATAACCATATAATAGCCAAAATATACCGTAATAGAAGTTCATACAAAATATAGAGTACAAAGAATGTCTATCATTTCTGATTACTCTTGGCAAGACGAAAAATGATTTAGATGTCAATTTATAAAATTACAAAATCACATTTAGCAATATTCAATAGATATATATTCAAGCACCGTCATTTTCTTCAATTAATTCCAAAATAAAATTCATACAACGTTCTTGAACTTCTTTAATTTGATTTGGATGAAATGTTTAAGACCCTTAATTTTAAATTCTAATTTATGTATTTTGGGGAATTTTGTGTTGAATTTCTGAGACTTTTTAGCCAATTTTATGGCATTTTGTGAGTTAAATGCCAAAAATATCTTTTTGGAGACCCTATTAAAATTATTCGTCGATGAATAATTTTATTTAATTACGGTGAATCTTTTGTCGAAGAAAAAAAGTTTCTGAGATGCAGCATTTTTTAGAAAAATTCATTTGCCGATTGAATTGCGGCGAGAGTAGATATTTTTCTGAAAAAGTGGTTTATGATGTGATGTGAGGTGACAAACGTAATAATGTTTTTTTTATAAAAATATCTAGATATTTATTTTGGAATATATATATGTGTGTGTGTGTGAGAGAGAGAGAGAGAGAAAGCAAGGCAAGATCAAAAAAGCATAAGCCTACCCAGGAAAACTTCTTCTTCTTTCTTCGGTTTGCAAAGAAAAACCAAAACTATAAAATATAAATCCTGATTTATCTACTAGATCTAAGCTTCTATTCGTGAAGTGACAGAAATGAAAGTTGCTCATCTCCACGTTGCGGTGGTAGTGAGCCAACTTTTGAAGCGACATCACGAACTTAAGTTTTACCGAAATTAATTGCGGTGTCGTAATCGTGTGTTAGAGCTATCTTTAAGGTAAGGGCTCATTCCAAACTTTTAGTTTGCATTTAGGACATTATTTATAATTTTGTGGAAAATAAATTTGATGTATTTGATGTATGAATTTGTAGAAAATGAATTTAATGCGATTATGTGCCATTTAGTGAAATTTAAATTTGAGGTGTGGTTTATGGTGATCCATATTTGATGTGATTTATATGTACATAATTATTATTATGAATTTTTGAGATGTGTATTATTTGCGGATTTTGTCGAAAATGAATTAATGAAATTTGGTGGGTTATGTGTAAAAATATGGAGTTTTGAAATTGGGTGAGTTATGTTTGAATTGTTGAAATTTAATTGAGGTGTTATATGTGTGTTGTGGAATTGAATTGATTGTTGTTGGTGTGAATTTGCGGTAATTAAATTTGATGAGTTTGAGTTATGTAATGAATTATTTTTAAATAATGAGTTTGAACTGAAGTTGAAATTTTACGAAAAATTTAGAGTTGTTAAAGTTGTGAAAAAGTTCAAATTTTAACTAAGTTAAAGAGTTTGAGAAAAAATAAAGTTTAAAATGTTACTCTTTTAATTATTCTTGGACGAAGTTTAATAAGAAAAAAAAAAGGTTTAGAGTATTTTATTAACTCAAAATTTTTGGTGCTTTAATAGTCGAGTATGTGTATGTGAAATTTGGACAATATTTGTTTTATTTAGTTTTTAAGTAAATAATATAGATTATTTGGTTTTAAAAGTTTTATATGTCAAAAAGATTTAATTTTGGGAATTTCGTTGTGGTTAGATTAATTTTGTTGTGAACAAATTGTTATAAATATTTATGTTTATGTAGTTAGCACCTTGAGTCTCGAAAAGGAATCGAGACCGTTGACACCGAGTTAGCGGTGGGGAGAACTCTGATATATTAATGGTGTTGTGGTGATTTATGGTTGAAAATTTTGGAGATTGAAAATGGGTGATTAATGTTTGAAAATTTTGGTGATTCATGTTTGGTGAAATTGATGTGTTCATAATTAATATTATGAATTTTTGGAAATAAATTTATGTGTGACTTGGTGGAAAATGAATTTAATTCAATTTATGTGTGGATGGAATTTGGAGAGGTGGTTTATGTGTGTTTGTGGAAATTTAAATTGATGTGAATAAATATTTTGAGTATGCTCTCTATTTTATCTGAAAAATCATTAGTGTTAAATGAATATTAAAAATGGAGAATCTTTTAATAGCTGCATTTATTCAATGATTGTGGTCAAAAAAGAGTCAGAGTATGCTTTTGCATTTCAAGTACATGGTGACCGCGATGGGGCCATGGTGATAGTGGTGACCGTGATGGACCACGGGATGATGCCATGTGAATTGTTAGTTCATCTTATCCTTGCACGGATTGTCGCGTCGTGTTGATCTGTGAGAGATTGCACTATAGAATGTGCTGATCTGTGAGCGATTGTACTCTAGAAAATTGTGTTGGTATGTGAGCGACTGCACTCTTGTATGTCATACTGGTCTGTGAGCAACTGCACGCTAGTAAATCGTGTTGATCTGTGAGAGATTGCACCTTGTTAATTAGTACTGGTCTGTGAGAGGTTGTACAATTATGATTTACACCCTTCGAGAAGGTATTTGGTTTTAAATTCTAGAATCATGCATTTTGGCATATACGCATTGCTTTAGAGTGTTTGGCACGCGAGTCATGTTTGTTATACTATGATGATTGTAAATACATATTCGGTTGTTGTTGTGATTTTGTCGTAATTGCTTAGAGGTGTGAAGTTGGGTTGATTAAGTTTTGATGTACTTATGTGTTCATAATTGATGTTATGGATATTCGATGTGTAATTGAGGTGTGAATTTGTGGAGATTAATTTGGTGTTAATTATGTGTTCATAATTGATAATATTAATGTTTGAAGTGTCGATTGATTCAAAGCCATTTTAGAACTGAAAATTTGTATTTTCTCAGTTGTATTCAGCTGCAACAATGCAGTTTGTTAAAACTTCATTTTTTAACATTTTTATGCATTTTTGGACATATGAAAACCCTTTCGAGGAGTATGCTAAGACAAAAGGTTCTATTGAGCATTTGAAAAGATAAGAATTTTGTTATGTGATGTTTGTTAATTTCGATTGGTGACCTTTACAATTATTATGGAAATCTGGGCTTTGCCCTCAGATAAGAACCAGGATCATCCTACCGGTTAGTACCTTGGAGATGGGAAAGTAATTAGTCATACTTGACCAAAGCTGTGTCAGGAGGATCTTGCGGGGCGCGTGGAGATCACTTGGGTTGTGTAGTTTTGTAGCATGATTAGATTAGGTTGTTGTATAAGGACTAGATGTCTTTCTCTTGTGATTGTATTTATTTCATTTTGGAAGATTGTATCTATGCTTAAACTGTCTGATGACTTTTCTTTTGATGGGTCCATGTTCCACATTTTGATGTGACGTGGGAAAAGTAGAGATTCTTGGGGCAGTGCTTTTATGCAGGTGTTTGCCGAGAATACTCCAAGGGTACTATGTCTGATAGGTCTCATAGCCCCGTTGTATTTTTCTATTTAAATACTTTGGATTTTGTTTCAAAAACTATTTCTGCTGTTTGTAAATATTGTTGACTTTTGTCGTTGTATTACGACTTAAATATTTCATCCAAAAGTATTTCTTTCTTTCTTTGTTTAAAAAAGTAATACACTTGCGCTGTTAAAAATCGAGGTGTTACAAAATGATATCGAGTCGTCAAATATCTAGAAAAAAAAAACTCAATCAATAACAACTTTTAAATTTTTATCATACGAACATACAAAAACACGATCAATAACAACTTATAAGAAATTTACGTACTTGCATCCATGAATCAACAATACCAGCTGTTACAATGTTCAACATATGTAACATGACATAATAGCCACACTAATAATTTGAAGCTTGTCTTTGACTCTAAAATTGAAATCACAAAAAAACTGTTAATTAATTTTCCTATGCATCAATGATAAGAGCTATTACATTCAGATTTAATAGATAATACTACATTTGTAAAGTTTACGCCTTATTTTCCTTTCTATCTAAAATGCTATTGTTATGGTATATTTTTTAATTGTTTTGTTGAAGAGTACCTTATCTGCCTTTATACATAAAATGTTATTGTTATTGTATATTTTTTTAATTGTTTTGTTAAAGAGTACATTATCTGCCTTTCTATATAAAATGCTATTGTTATTGTACAGTTTTTAATTATTTCGTTAAAGAGTACCTTATGTGCCTTTCTACGTAGAATATTATTGTTATTGTATTTTTTTTAATTGCTTTGTTGAAGAGTGTTTTTCAGCCAAAAACTAAAAGGGCAAACTTTGATTTAGATTAAACAAAAGAGCGTGTGTGCCGTAACAACATGTACATATAGGTTGCAATCCCTCCATTCTAAAACAAACTCACCCTAAAAATATTCATGTATAATGCCTTTAATACATAAAATAAAATACTACGTTTATAAGTTTACACCTTATTATCTATATGCTTTCTATATAAAATACTACTGTTTTGCTCCCTATTATATCCACACACAAATTCTAAAAAACGAAATTTCTAAAAAAATGAAATATGTAAAATATGTAATTTAAGCTGAGAATCAAACCTGTCTTAATGAATTGATACAGTGATGACGATAAAACAACAACGATTGTAAAGTTGAATCCAAGTTGTAAGTGCTTCACGATATATAGAGGTTAGGAATAGAAAGAAGAGGTTTAGAGCCCATATGTTATGGGAGCGGAAGATAAAACGCCAAATACACTGCATCTTTTATTTTTTTTTTAACTTGTCTTAAATCGGTTATAAATGTAACCACATTAAACAAGTTTTAAATATTTACGATCGCCTCGTTTTATTAAATAGCATAAATATTTACAAAATTGTCACAGATTCATTTTATTAAATAGCGTTTTATCCTTTAAGTCGGTTATCACTACAACGACATTTAACAAGTTTTAAATATTTACAAAATTGTCAGAGTCTCATTTTAGTGAATGAAATTTTATCTTTAAGTTCGTTATCAATATAACAACATTAAACAAGTTTTAAATATTTACAAAAATTGCCACCGCCTCATTTTATTAAATGGGTTACCAATTAACCGATTTAGTCACGTGGAGTATGATGAAATATATTAATTTTTTAATTTTATTTTTATCGGATCTCTTAAATCGGTTGCTAACCGTATTAATGGTGTTTCACATATTTACAAAACACGTTTCTATGGTCAATCAACTTAGATATACGTTTGCCTCATTTGTTAAGTCTGATGTTACGTAAGCGACTTACATCTGCTCAATTAAAAACTCATTTTCTATTGGTGTAATTTTTACATTGTTATTTAATCTTAACTATTTAATTTGTCAAATAATGTTATAAAGTTTTTAAATCAAAGACAATTATGATTGAATGACTTTGTGAAGTTATTTGTCAGTGTATTATCTTTTTTATTTTGAAATATTAATTTTTTTTGCAAAACAAACACTTTAAAAACAAAATTGAAAACTAAAAATGTTATACTTTGTATATTTGATGAAAATAATTATATTAAATTTTTTGTTCAATTTATGTGTTAATAAAGATGCTAAGAGACTCTTTAAAATTAAATAATTGTCTATATTTTTAAAAATAAAGAAAATATAAAAAAACTAATTTTAATTATTTTTAAAAATACATCTTCATTTATTAATGTTTTATTTTCTTTCTATTACACTAGTTTGCATCAAGAGTTTCTAATCAAAATAAAATAAAATAAACATTTTAAAAAATGAAAATATAAAATATTTTCGGAAGTTAAATTTAAATCTTATTGTCCTCCCAAAACTACATACCAACCCAACATCTCTCACCTAACAATTTAAAAACTACTACTACATCAATTTCTTTTTAAAGAACAACAATGAATTTTATTATTTTGAAGAAATTATTTATCTTTTTTATAATATCTTTAATCGTTTATCATCTCATTTAATTTATTTTTCTTTATGTAATAAACAATATTTTTTATAAACAAAATTTATTAACGGGAATATAATAGATACCTCAAACACATTTACAATGACAATATATTAATCACTTTTAGAAACAATTTAAAGAATAAGACTACTAAGAAACAATACTAAAATTAAAATTAACATTCTTTCTAACCATATACGAAGACCAATAAAGTATTTAATATATTTGAAGGCCACATCACCAACCCTTCCTATTAATAGAAAATATTTATCATTATTCATATATGCACCAACAAGTAACAAATTAAACTAAACTCTTCCATCTTTTGTGGCCAATTATTGGTTACATTGTTTGGATCTGAAATGTTGGATCATGGATTTTATGTTCTTAAAGTATTGATGCATTTGCGATAATGTGTACCAAACACAAACGATACTTGGAGGAGACGAACTTTCGTTAATATATTCTGGACTTGAAAAGTCACATACACGGAGGTTACTATTTTATTTAATTAACTGATGCAAACCATTTAAATGGAAATTATTATTTTATTTTTGGTACATAAATGAGAATAATCTAAACAAAAATAGTTTGAAGAAGAGAAAGAAAAAAAATTCTTGTGAAGCCATCTCAACATTTCAATGAGGTGGTATAATTGAGATTATGTGACATACCAACAGTTGAGGTCTCATTATTTGAAGCTTTAAGAAGTGATTTAATATATTATAAATAGATATATTAATGTTTCGTAAATATAATTTAATATTATTTCTGTCTTAAAATAATGGTTATATTTGACTATTTCACGTGTCAAGAAAAATTGATAAACGAAAGAGAAAGAATATAGATTAATATTGTGAAATTATTCTTAGTTATTATTGGTGTTTTCTAAATATCATAAATGTAAGCGAGAACATAATAAATTGATAATATCAATTAGATGATACAATTAAAAAGAACATTAGTTTTTTAATATATATCCATGTAAATTTAAAACAACAACTAAAAGTTATCAAAAAAGTAGCAGTGTGATTTTTAATTTATCATCCGCTTGTAGCATTCTTTTTTAATCAAAGTATATGTATGTAGTCTTGGAAGGACAAAAACTCTACTTATGGATAATGAATTCTCTAATGTGTAATTTGCACATGAGAAAATTTAGGGTTTAGGGTTTCTTTTATGTTTTTCTCTATTATAGAATTGTGAGAAAGTACGCATTATTCTCTTACGTGAAAATTACAATTGAGTTAATTTATTCCTTTACTTCGATGGACTACATGTTATAAAATAACAGAATTATCAGGAATTTTTTATATTTATACATTATATATTTTTGAACAATTATAATATTCAAACACTCTAAATTTTCAATACTTAATTGACATTTCTTTTTCTCTCTATCTCTCTATATTTTCATATTACATCACACATATATTACATGCATAAGATCATCTTTAATATTTATATTTTTTTTCTAAGATGTATATTGAGTGACTGATTGTCCAAAAATAACACTATTTTAATGGGATTACTAGCAGCTGCTGAATGATCTCGTAATGTTGGAAATTATCTGTTAGCTGCTATATATGGAGGGATTATGCTTAATTTGATTTTGTTGGTTTTCATGTAACCCAAGAGAAACAAAGCATCTAAATATTTTATGTATGTTCCAAATTTCGTTTTGAATTTTGAATAATACATACTTGCGTGACTACAACTTATATTCTTACAAATGTAAATTTCTGTGATAAATTGAATATTTCAATGTTTGTCGAGACTAAACTTATTTAGATTCATTTAGATGATTTTGAGTATATTTGTTGATTCTCCAGTTCTTAATATCTACAAATGTTGATCAATCAAAAAAATCTTGTAAAAATTTCATTTTGTCATGCATAACATTAGTTGCATGTTTGAAATAGAACATTACAAAGTACATTTAAAATATTTTCTAATTGTTTTATAAATTCATGAAATCATTTAAAGTTTTTTATGACAAGTGATTTGACTCACATGAGATGCGAGCGAATCAATGACAATCGATTAATAAGTCTATATAAATTGATTCACACATACTACAAAATTAATTATAGACAATTATTATTACTAAAGGATATATTTAGAAAAGGAACAACAAATACATCTAATAAATTATTAAAGACTCATATTTAAGGAAAAAAAAATTAAAGGTGCTTATAATGAGAAATAGAGATATTTAATA
>JBBPBR010000001.1:13121946-13144431 GCA_037974775.1 Cicer pinnatifidum
ACAAAAATTCAAAAAAATCATTAAAATTTTCAAACAAAACCCATAAAATTCATTATCATCTTCAATAAAATACAAATTTAATCAAATTCATATCTTAAATCTTGAGATAAAGTTATATTTTCATTCTTTATTTGATGTGATTGGAGATGAAAATATGAGTGTATTTGAATATTTGAGTTATAAATTTGATAAAATTTGTATTATATTGAAGATGATTATTAATTTTTTGGGTTTTGGTTGAAAATTTTGATGTTTTTTTGAAATTTTGTATAAAAAAGGATAACATTGTTGAAATTTTAAAACATAAAATATCAAATTGTCACTTAAAATTAAAATAAAAGATCAACTCGAGAACAAAAAAAAAGATAAATGACTAAAACGTTACCTGAAATGAAGTTAAGAGACTACATGTGGTATTTAGCTTTTTTTATTTATTTAAATATAATAGTTATTATAGGACAAAAGAAATACAATTGAATGGTATAATTAATATCATTGAAATAATCGAAAGTGCCAAAATAAATTGAATGATATAATTACTATCGCTGTAATAATCGAAAGTGTCAAAATAAATTTTGGAATAAATGAAATGTGTGAAATTATTATGGAATGGAAGGAGTGTAATTTTTGATTGGATGTGCTCAAAGTAAAGGTAGGGTTTATTCTTTTTGTTGCATGTGATGGTGGGGTTCTGCAACTATAGAAGATTTTTTTTTTTTTTTTTTTCTTTCCAATAAACAGTTATTCCCTTCGGCTCATATTAAATCTGGTGTCTCATTTTACAAGTTTTAATTATTCTCTCAATTATTATATTTCAACTTAATTTACCTATTCCGTTAATTACTAATATTAAGAAGATATTTAAATAAATAAAATTTATTTTAACATATAAATCAACACACCTAGTATTTTTAAAGAAATGTTCGCAACTTAATTTTGATATTCATAATACAAAAAAGATAACATTTTATAAAAATAATATAAAAGATTTTATTTTTAAAAAAGTATAAAAGAGTTACTATCACGTTTTTGTTTTGTTTCTGAATATAAGAGTTATTACTCTTACGTTAGATCACTATCTTTGCGTCAGAAATGATCGATCGTATTGTACCATGCTGCAATAATTTATTGGAACTTTCACATATAAGATCCACATTTTACACGAGCCTTATTTTTCATTAAAGGTCTCTAAGCATTTATTAGATATTTCACATACATTAAAAAAGTTGGTATAATTAATGTGTATAATTTATATATAATTATATTAAATTACACGGTGTGTATAATTATATTTTATATCAACTTTGGTATTTTAAAATAAATTAATAGTATTCATAAAGCTAAATATAAAAATAAAAATAATAAATACTTCTAATAATTTGTATAAAGATTTTTATTTAAATACAAATTATTATTATTTTTTTATAAATTCTTATAAATACAGAAAGAGGGATTATGTAAAAAAATGTTAACTTTTATCATTGATAAATGACTTAATTTTTCTATGGTGTGTAAATAATCGATTTATCCATTGAAATTATAATTAAATATTAAATGGTCTAGTTCTACTATAAGTTTGGCACTACTGCAATATCAATATTTAGTATCCAGATTAAGAAGCATAATTTATATTCTATCAAATTAACTCACTAAGCATCACATTTTTATAAATAAAAAAAAACAAAATGTATTAATATAATTTATTTGGACCACAAAAGGTCACCCCAAAGAGAAAAACAACATACAAAACCAAACACCTAAACTAGGGTCAGCCTAAGGTCAAAACTAGTAAAACTAGCACTACAAGAAAAACTCTGTATACCTACGGAAATTTGAAATTTACCCACATATCTCAGTTTGTAGGTAAATTATTTAATATTCACGGAAAACCCGTAGGTAACGTTGTTAAATCCGTGGATAACGTTGTTATTAAATAAATTAATTTTGTTGATTGTATTCCACGGTTAATCCGTGGGTAAAATTAAAAAATTCCGTAGATAAAGTTAAAAAAAATGCAGATTGCCAAAATTTCTTCGTATTTTGTTGACCACGGATTATCCGTAGGTAAATGATGAGAATAATGTTAAGTTGTCGATGGATTGTCCGTAGGTAAAGAAAAAACGAAATTTTATTAACTATTTTTTTTTTTTACAAAAAATAAAACTTATGAATGAAACTTACGAACACTCACTATGTTTCCTGTTTCTCTCAAAATAGGTTTTTGTAAAATCCAACTCTCATAACACTCACTCTGAAAACACATCACCCACAGCACAACCCATATCCCGTTGCCGATCAGAGATCTTTGCCGCCGAACAGAGCTATCTTGCCACCACTTCAAAGTGTCATTCTCAAGTTCTCTCATTCTCTTTTTAGTTTTGTCATTCAAGCTTGTTCGTTCTCTCTCGGTTCACTCTCTATTTCATTCTCGTTCATCGTTATGTCATTTTCTATCTCTAATTTGTTTGATTTTCATGATTATTTGTTGTGTAATTGAATGTTTACTAATTTATTTGCAAACCCTAACTCATTTGTTCTCTCTTACGCTTCAATTTGTTCATGCTTTAATTTAGGGTTTAATTTAGGATTCCACGATTATTCTTTTTATTCATGAAATATGGCAGTTTAGTGTGAATGAGATAAGATTATTGAGCAGTTTAGTGTGAAATATGGCAGTTTAGTGACTGAGATAAGTTTAGTGTGAAATATGGCAGTTTAGTGTGAAATATGGCAGTTCAACGTCAATTCTTATATATATAGAAAGATACCCAACCTGTTGTTAATTTAGAATATTATTGAGCAATTTCTCCAGCCAATTTCTTCCCCAACTGTGATTATTATGTCATCTGCAATGGATAGAACTCATAGATGCTCGCCTTTGTTTAGGGTCCTAGTGCGGGAACCACTTCTGCAATGCCACCTGCTGTTACCAATGCTGATAGACACACAAGTAGTTTATTTAAGATCCCCTCTAAGAGTATGCTTGTCAATGTCTCAATGCCACTGAACTCTTATTTGATACTTGCAAGCATGGTATTGTATAGTCTTTCCTAGCTCTTTTCTTTTGATAAGTTTAGGACCTAGCTTATTTGGCTTATTCAATATGAACTCTAAAAATGCATATTAAAACTAATAATGAAAAGATGTATATATGAATGTATAACTCTATGTATATATGAATGTATAACTCTATATTGAATATGAACTCTATATGAATGATTTGAGAAGAAGAACAATGAGGAAATAATGAAAGATACACTTTGAATAAAGGTAGAGGAATAATGCATGATAGAGTTAATTTGTTTGAGTTATGATGTGGTTTAGTTTTATATAAAATGTTTATTTATCTATTTTGATGTTACCCACGGAAATGCCATCGGTAAAGTTTATTCATGCCATTTTCGTGGATAATTGTTTTCTTTCAGACTTGACATTACCTACGGAACTATCATCGGTAAAATTACCCACGGAGAAGCCGTGATCAAGTTTATCTACGGAAACGTAGTAAGTATACACCATTCAAGGCTTTTCCGTCGGTAAAAAAATTCCTACGAGCTACGAACTCGTGTCCGTAGGTAATCCGTGGATAATTTTACGTTACCTACGAAATGTTCGTAGGTAAAGTCAAAATTTGCTGTAGGTAATGACAACTTTTCTTGTAGTGTAGGGTTTTAGACATTCAAAAAATAACACCCAAACTAGGGTCGACTCATTGACATATTTAATTAAAATCCTTGATATCTCATACAACAAAAAACGTAGAATTTAAATAAAATTATAGTAAAATATTATTAGACTTAAAATTGCCTCTCTTTTCTTTTTATCAAGACCTTGTCTTAAAATTTGCTTTACGTCTCGATAAGTGTTGGACTGGCCTTGCCCAAACATTGGATGAGATGAAGAAAAAAAATCTTAAACATCTATCAAATATTGAAAAGACTACTCATAGTTGACAACCTCTAAACAACTAAGAAAATTGATCCACCATTGGTACAAGTCAACCTGAAAACCTAAGCATTGTATCGGAGCCACAACCAATACAACAATTTAATATGATAAAAAAGAATGCTTAACATGCATTCTTGCTGCTTAAAATATGAATTCTAACGCATCAAATACTTCAAACACAAGCCAACCAAACTACAATCAAACAATGTTGAAGCTTTATACCTCTACAAATAAGCCAAAGAAAAATGAGCATGAGAGTAATTTGATTAGGAAAACACTACATAAACGCCAAACTAATTAAAAACCATCAAGCACACTTTCTCAAATAAGGGATAATCTACAAATAAATAGTGTGATGATTCAAACACACCGGCCAACACACATATGGGCTTCTATAGACAACACATTACACCAAACCAAATTGGATTTTGTAGGCAACCTATCATTAAACAACCCCCACAAGAATAAGGGTACCTTTAACAATACAACCTTATGCCAAAAAGAACTCGTCAAAAGGATAAGAATGAATGTTCTAATTTGTCACGAGTATATTGTATGCACCTTTGACTATATAATTTTCACTTGAACCATTTCTATTGTGATTTATCCAACAAATTTTCATGCAAAAACATTACCCACAATATATATACATTCTTGAAGAAATTTCTCCTCCCACGGAAACATATGTCTCTTCCAACCCTATCAGCCCCTTCTGACCTCAAGGGAATTACCTACCACAACCACTACAATCACATCTTTATTGATAGTAAGACTGAATAATCTATGAAATTTGGTAAATAAATTTTCCCCTACCACCTATGGATCTTTCCAATAGGAAGTAGAGCTACCTATAATTCTCCATAAATATGTTGTATATTCCTCCACCACAATGCATTTTAATATATCTAGACACACATTCTCCCTCACTTAAACCATATTTATACGATAATAATTTGTACCACAATCCATCTTGATCCACCCTTAACATTATCAATTCATTTTAACATCTCTTTGCGTCATCCACCACCTCGTTCACAATAATAATGTTAAATAATAATATTTGATGGCCTTTCACAAATACTATTTGTGTTTGTTAAATAACTTGACCAATAACCCTATTGAGTCTATTTTCCAGCACTCTAGATAAGACTTTATAGATACACCCCATCAATAATATAGGGCGTAAATTCGATAGAATATGAGGATTATTGTTATTTTTTTTGGTTATCAACACAATAAAAATACAATTAGAATCCTTAACAAGTCTTCCATTGTCGTATAATTCATAAAAAAACCTGAAAATATCCATCTTAGTTACCTCCCAAGATTCCTTCATAAACTTGAAATGCGTCCCGTTAGGTATTGGGATTTTAAAACTATCATAGTTGTAGTACCCTAATTTTGTCCAAGAATAAATCAAAAAGGAAAATATATATTAAAAAAGAAAATATATAAGTAATCTCATTAATTTACAATGCCAAATCAAGCAATAATTTTAAAAAATTACAATTACAATTACAATTAAATTACAATAAGATTTAAACCAAACTAAATTAAGACAGCCTACTTTGGCTCTGTTGTTGCTTCATCTCTGTTCCTGATGCAGTGTTTGGCCCTGTGTAGTTGATGCCTTTCTGTTTCATATACAGTGTCATTGACCTTTGCCTTGTAACTAATTAGAGAAACATCAAAGCATTTTTTTTTTTTAAGTCAGTCTTGGTACACCTTATGCAAAACTAAATGACAAATTTTTGAGTTTAAAAAAAAAGAAACTAAATGACAAATAAAAGCTCAGCAAAGCTCAGATCAGAACAAATAATGAAAGCATCAAAGATGCAGAAAAACGCAGATGATGAGCAAATAAATCAGAACATCAAACAAGCAATTGATAGAGAAGGACCAAGACAGGCAAAGAAAGCAACTACACAGATAAAAAACTCTATAAATACATCCCTATTTTGTTTAAAAAAGGGGGGAGAGATCTGAGATTTATAGTGATGAAAAACACATAAAAAGAAAGAGAAATAGATAGAAAACAAGAAGCAGAGGTCATTACCGTTTCCAAGTTCCACCGGTAACCGCCGTAACCACTATCAACGCCGTCATACACCAACTTTGCCTTCTCCTTCGCGGCATACTGCAAATCTGCGTATCACTTTCATGTTTGTTGCTCTGCTCTCTATCTTTTTACTGCCATCATTGTATCAAGCTTATATTAAAAATGTGATTTTCCTTATACTAAAATTGAAACTTGAGTTTTGTATTTGAAAAATTATTTCTAAGATGTGCTAAGATTTTGTTTCAAGAAAACCTTGCTTTGGTTTAGGATTTTTCTGAGGAATGAGTTGAAATGGCTTTATGGATTTATGATTTGATTGAAAGCTAGATGTAGAAGTAAGGCTTAGCTGTTTATATGATTTTCGATGCGGCACTGTGCAGAACGTGAATAGCTTGGGATACTGTGATAACTTTTGATTGCCTTGTTTTATTATTATGAAATATGAATTGTTTTTTTTTAAAAAAAAAATGATAGCTAAACTCTTATTTTATTTGAATTTTATTTATTTATTTATTTATTTATTTATTCTTTTCTTCCAAAATAAATAAATTAAATATTGCTTCCATTTATGTTATAACTTGACGTTTTTTTTAAAGAAATTCATTTTGTTTTAATAATTATATAAAAAAATTTTATTTTTAAAGTGGTTAATTAGATACGACATCTTGTTAATCTTTGAGTTATTAGAACAAATTGTGACAATTTGATAGTTCTAAATCTCAGCTTCATAAATAAATTAATAAGTTAAAAATTATAAAAAATTAATAAGTAAAAATTATTAAAAGTTAACTAAAAATAAAATCTTTTTAATCTTTGAGTTACATAATACAATTATATATTTTGATAGCTCTAAAATTTATTCTTATAAATAAATAGTTCTAAAATCGATCTTTTAAATTTAATTAATTATATGTCTTTTTTATCTTGGAGTTGTTAGGACACCAATTAAACTATTTTGTTAGTTTTGAAACCTAATTTAAAAATAAAATAAAATATTCTCAAGAGGATTAAATTAGATGTGACATCTTTTTACTCCTTGAGTTTTGAGACACGAGTTGTACAATTCGATCGTCTTAAAATTCATATTTTAAAATAATTATTCAAATCAAGCAAATTTGCGTTATGTTTGTCAAAATTAACTTTTTTTAAATAACAAAATACAATTTATTTAAAAGCAATCAACACATCTATATTTTCTGCCAAGAACTACGTAGCTTTGATTTCTCCATCGCACCGGGAGATACGTAGGAGCAAGATCACATTCTTGTCAAGCACATAAATAAAAATTTCTTTTTTTGTCTTTTATTTGTTAAGTACATATTTATTTCAAAATCATATTTTAAATATAGTAATAATTGTTATTCATATTTAATAATAAGAAAAATAAATATATTTAAGTTAAAATTAATTTTGCACAATTAATTATAGGTAACCGTTTTTAACGGATGTTGTAGGGTGCTAATACCTTCCCTACGCATAATCGACTCCCGAACTCAAATTTGGTTTCAAAAACCATTTTTTTTTTATTTTTAAGGGTTTCCCAATATTTTCCCTATTTTAAAATAAATTTTGGTGGCGACTCCATTGAATTCGAGAAACACTCGAAATTTTAGGCCGCGACAGCTGGCGACTCCGCTGGGGACATTTTAGAGAGTCAGACCTAATAAATTAATTGTGCATAATTTTTAACTTTTTATTTTTATTTTTGTTTGTTTTTTTTTTTCTTTTATGTGTTTATTATTTCTTAATAAGTATTAGTTGGCATTATAATATTTTTTAAGCTTGTTGATTATTCTTATTTATTTATTTATTTATTTATTCAGTTATTTATATATTTATTCATTTATTTATTTATTTATTATGTATATATGTTTTATTATCGTCATGGAGTTATTAAATTATACTTATTCCACACCCTACACTTTTACTAAGACACACACTTATGAGTGGAACCTTACACCCCGGGTTTGAACAAAACTTAAGTTTAGTTTCGAGGTTGTGTAGTGTTAGCCTTCTGGATGTACATCCTGTTTGGTTAGCATGAAAATCTCACCTAGAGTTTGATCTTATTGAGGGTATTGTCACTCCAAATAGTTTACCTATTATTGTTGACAATACTCCAAAATAAGATTATTGGCTCTAGGAACCGTGTTTAGAACTATAGAGCCACCCTTGTGAGATTTTCACTATATAAGCCGATAGACCATTTCATCATAAGAACATTTATATAAGTAAAAATACCTCATATATTCATTCAAAATTTTATGTATTCATAACTGTCATTCTACCTAATTGCATTCATATTTCATGACATTGTTTATTTTGAAAATAAATTGGCATTTTGCATCAATTTTCAGGATTGTTGGGGAATCATAAGAATCTTAGTCTCGTGTTAAATTAAAGTAGACAATGGGATCAGAAAGAAGAAAAACTTTACTTTTAAAATTCAAACAACTTGATTTGAAAAGTTTAAGAGACATCAGCAATCAAATGAAAACTATACAACGTGATAGTTTCTTTCTCAAATATGGGAAGATCCTAAATCTCTTGGCAGTAAATGTGCAAACAGGGGCCCTCACAGCTTTGGCTCAGTATTACGACCCTCTCTTAAGATGTTTCACCTTTCAAGACTTTCAGTTGGCCCCGACATTAGAGGAATTTGAACGAATATTGGGTTACCCCTTAGAGAAAGGAAATCCTTATCGATATACTGGGCAACCACCGAAATTGGATGCATTATCTGAAGTATTGAAAATCAACATAAGAGAGTTGGACAGTACAAAAGAGGAAAAAGGAGCTATTCATGGCTTTTCAAGGAAATATCTAGAGCAAAAGTGTCATGATTTAGCCGCTAAAAAAGAATGGAGTAGTTTTATAGATGTTTTGGCTTTAATTATCTATGGCATTGTTTTATTCCCAAACCTTGATAATTTTGTAGATTTTGCTGCCATCAATGTCTTCTTAGCTTTTAACAGATATAATCAAAATCCAGTTCCCGCAATTCTTGCTGATGTCTACTACTCTCTACATATGCGGCATGAGAAGAAAGGGGGAACCATTTTGTGTTGTGCTCCAGTGCTGTATACTTGGTTCATATCTCATATGTTCAAAAGAGGGTATCATATTGGAATTAAGAATAATCGTGAATGGGCTCAGAGTATAGCTAGCCTTACCGGGGACACAATTTCATGGTATCATAGAGAACAAGGGGTGGAGGAAGTAATATGTCAATGCGGAGATTTCCCAAATGTGCCTCTCATGGGAACCAAAGGATGTATTAATTACAATCCATCGGTAGCTTTGAGACAGCTTGGCTACCCTATGTTTGAAAAACCAGATGATAAGTCATTGGAAGCTTTTATTTTGCACAATACGGGTATGGTAGATCCACCGATGTTGCGAAGGATAAGTCGAGCTTGGGAAAAGGTCATTAGAAAAGGAAAAGTACTTGGATGCAGAAGTTGCAGCACAAAAGAACCCTACCGACAATGGCTCAAAAATAGAGTCCAAGAAATCAAGTTGCCTTTCCACAGTACACCTTCGAGTGATCAGGGAATATCTGAACCTACTCTCGCTACCAATGAAGAGATAGAAGAACTCAAAGCATTATTATTGAAATCCGAAGAAGAGAAAAAAGAGCTAGAAGCGAAGTTAGAAAAAGTCTCCCAAGAGAATGAGAATTTACGATCAGAAAACACTTGCAAAGGTCGGTTTATTGAAAGAAGTAACAAGAGGTTGAAAGTTGAAAAAGGAAATAAACTTGACATACAAGATTGTTTGAGAGGTGCAAATGAAGAGTTAGATGTGCGAAGGCAAGAAAAAAATGCAGCTATCGAAGAGGCCTATATGTGGAAGCAGTTGTGGACAAAATCAGCAAGCTCTGAGAAGAAGATAAAAAAAGAGTTTGAAGATTTAAAGAAACAACTGAAAGAAATGGTAGTTGAGTATGAGAGTCAAGTAAGGAATGAGAGGCAGCACAATGAAGAAATTGAAGAATTACTCTCAAAACATCAAGACGCACTAAAAATAGAAATGGAGAATTCTAATGAGCTGAAGAATTACATTGATTACCAAGAAAAGATCTATAGTGACCTAAAGGACGAAACCATATATTGGGAGGATCGATTTATGATGTTGCTAGGTCAATTAAAGAATCAAGAGATTTATAAGGAGCTGGAAGATAAAGGAAGACATTGGAAAGACTGCTTTTCAAAATTGGCAATGCTTGCTAATCAAGCAGTCTTAAAAATTCCAAAGCATCTAAGAGAGATTGATACGGTAATGCATCCGTTGAATACTCCAGTCAAAGTCTACAAGTTCGTCGAATATTGCAAAAATTTGGTGGAAGAATTGGAAGAGAAGATTGGTTGTCCTATCAAAAGAGAAGATTGAAATCCAACAGTTAATGTAGTTTTTTAAATTTAAATATGATGTACTCTTTCTCTTATCAATGAAGGTTTTCTATTTTGATTTCCAGTCCTCATATTTTCTTCACTAATAATTTGTTCTAAGGCATATGATTCCCCAATATCCAACTATCATAATTCATTAATTGATTTCATTTCCATCACACTCATATTTTAATACTCATAGAAAATTTATTTTATTTATTTATTTATTCTTTTTTTTTTTATATAAAAAAAAAACAGAAAAAATCAATAAAGCTGATTCCCCGACACCCTTATCGAACGCGCGCAAATTCTAAGATCATGGATGAACTCAAGCAAAACCAAGAGGTGATAAGAGCGGATGTCAACCAACTAAAGGAAAAGGTCGATCAAATTCTGGAAGCTATACAGGCTTTGGCAAGGAAGGAGAATACGGATGGGGATCCTCCGATTGTAAATGAAGAACACCAAACTACTCCTTCTCACCCACCGGGTTTTACCCCGACTAACCAAAAATTCCGCACAGCAGCTATGCAATTTCCTATATATGGTCTCCCGCCTGGTTATACTCCGCCTGTAGTCATCAACCCTACAGAAAATAACCAAAACCACTCATCTGTCAACCCCCAAAACTTAAACCAATCACAAATCCCTCCTCATCTGGGGTATGTGCCACCCCAAAACACTATACCCACAGAAAACATTCCATATAGTGTACCTCAAATGCCCCATTTTGATGCTAACGGGAATTGGCATCAATCTCACATTGGGGATGACACACAATCAAAAGAAAAATTTCATGTCTTAGAGGAACGAATCAAAGCAATTGAGGGGCATAATGTATATGGTCTCGAAGCTTTCGACATGTGTTTGGTTCCTGATGTGACTATCCCTCCAAAGTTCAAGGTTCCCGACTTTGAAAAATACAAAGGCAACACATGTCCTAAAAATCATCTAACTATGTATTGCAGAAAAATGGCTTCTCATGCTCATAACGATAAACTTCTCATTCATTTTTTTCAAGATAGTTTGAGTGGGGCATCATTAAGTTGGTATATGCATCTTGAGCGAAGTCGTATTCGTTCATGGAAAGACTTGGCTGATGCCTTCTTGAGGCAATATAGGTACAACATTGACATGGCCCCTGATAGGATGCAATTGCAAAATGCATTGAAAAAGGACAACGAAGCTTTCAAAGAATACGCCCAACGGTGGAGGGAAATGGCATCACAAGTAGAACCTCCATTATCTGAAAAAGAAATGGTTGGTATGTTTATGGATACTCTCCAGTCGCCTTTTTATGATAAGATGATTGGGAGTATGTCATCAAACTTTTCTGACCTTGTCATGATAGGAGAAAGGATAGAAAGTGGAATGCGGAGTGGCAAGATCGTATGTTCAGCGACTAGCATAAAAAGGCCTCAACCGACATTCACAAAAAAGAAAGAAGGGGACGCTAACGCTGTAATGGTAAACCCGAGAGTCTCCTATCTTCCACCTATAAATTCTTATCGACCCCCAAATTTCCAGCCCCCGATACCACAAGCTCCTTACATTCCTTATCCATATGTGGCCGCAACCACACAAGCTTCATACCCTCAATATCATCCTTCAAGACCACCTTTTTATCAACCACCACCTAACACATTTTCCCAACAAGGTCAATGGAACCCAAGTCCAATCTCAAATCACTACAGACCACCTGTCAATCAAAAAAAGATAACCCGTTTTGACCCAATTCCTGTCACGTACAGCCAATTATTGCCTCACTTACTCCAAAATTCAATGGTAGTTCTGAGGCCAATGAAACCTCTAGAACCACCTTTCCCAAAATGGTATAATCCTAACGCCAAATGTGAATACCATGCTGGAGCCGTGGGGCATTCCATCGAAGATTGTCAAGCCTTAAAAACTAAGGTACAAGAATTGATCAATGCAAAATGGCTTACCTTTAAGGAAGATGGTCCCAACGTGGGGAATAATCCTTTGCCGGGTCACGGAGATACTGTCAATCTCATTGAAGAAGAGATAGACCAGTATACAAAAGATAATCACGTATTGACCATAGAACCATGCATGAAAAATGATAGATCTTTTCCAAGACCATTGGAAATTCTCTATAGAAAAGAGAATCCTAAGCCAATTCATAGTGGAAAAAATGCAATAATTGTCCAAACACCAACTTCTTTTCCTTATGAAAACAACAAGGCGGTACCATGGAATTATGAAGTCACATCCCATTTAGTCAACCACCAATCAGGCGATAGCTCTAAACATGAAGATATTGATGTCACCAATATTTCAGGGATTGGTGGGATGACCCGTAGTGGTCGAATATACACTCCTGAACAACTTAGGAAAAAAGAGGGTCAGGGTGAAAAAGGGAAGGAGACTGTGTATCATGCCATAAAAGGACCAGAAATTTGCAAAAAGACAGTGCCTACAGAAGAAGCTAATGAATTTTTGAAGTTTATAAAGCAAAGTGAGTATAAGGTGGTAGATCAGTTAAATCAAACCCCTTCCAAGATATCTATTCTTTCTTTGTTATTAAACTCTGAAGCGCACCGAATGGCACTGATGAAAATTTTAAATGAGGCTCATGTAACTCATGATATCACTGTCGACCAATTTGATGGGGTTGTCGGTAATATCACCGCCTGTAGCAGTTTGAGTTTTAGCGACGTTGAATTACCAGTTGAGGGGATGGAGCATAATAAAGCACTACATATCTCTGTGAGGTGTCATGATCATATTCTTGCACGAGTGCTAGTTGATAACGGTTCATCGTTAAATGTCATGCCAAAATCAACACTATCAAAACTATTTGTTGACGGGGCTTGTTTGAAGCCGAGTAGTATGGTAGTAAAAGCCTTTGATGGATCCAGAAGACAAGTTGTTGGAGAGGTTGACCTTCCGATTCAAATCGGACCCCATATCTTTGGAATAACCTTCCAAGTGATGGATATTAAGCCGGCGTATAGTTGCCTTTTAGGGAGACCGTGGATTCACGCTGCTGGAGCAGTAACGTCCACCCTCCATCAAAAGCTAAAGTTTATAGTAAACAATAAGCTAGTGATAATATCTGGGGAAGAAGATATGATAGTGAGTCATCTATCTTCTACGGGATACATTGAAGAAGCAGAGGAAGCCATTGAGACTTCCTTCCAAGCATTAGAAATTGTCAATGTTGTCTTCATGGGTGAAGGATTTCAGTTAAAAGAACCAAAACTATCTACCACATCATTGAAGTCTACAAAATCCATGTTGGAAGGAGGAGCTTTTGTTAAATTCGGGAAATTGATAGAAATACCAGAAAAGAAGGATAAATACGGATTGGGATATGTACCTACCAAAGCTGATCAAGAGAATGCAATAAAAGATAAACGAGAAAGCAAGTTAGCTAGTTGGAAAAACCGGGTACCAAATTCACAAAAGATCCATATTTGTGACATTCATCAAACCTTCAAAAGCGCTGGAATAATATACGCTGATCAAGTGGCTGTTGTGGAAGAGGATCATGTTGATGAAGATACCCTTAAATTGGTGTACCCTTGTTCTCCAAACACCAATCTCAACAATTGGAAGATCATCGAGTTCCCCGTGTTTGCTAATTCATGTTCAAAGTAATTATGTATTTTAACTCCTTTTGCTCTGCCCAAGGCTATAAGGATAATTAATAGGGCGCATGTATTTCAATTCCATGCTTATTATTAATAAATGCATTTTTGAATTCTCCAGTTATTTTCGTTTTCTCTTTCTTTTTTAGCAATCTTTATTCATATTTTCTTTTTTTCCTTTTTCTTCTTAACTTAAACAATGCAGATTCGAAAATGAATATGTTGAAAATAGCAGCGCTAGAACCCTTTCTTGTAATTTTGAAAACCCAATTAATCACGCTGATGAGGATTGCGAAGACAATTGTGAGCCTCCCCCAGAACTGGAAAAGTTAATTGAACAGGAAGCTAAGATAATCCAACCCTATCAAGAACCTGTTGAGGTGATCAATTTAGGGACTGAACATGAAAAGAAAGAAATTAAAATTGGTATGTCTATGAAAGAAAGTGAACGAGAAAAGCTGGTCAAACTTTTATTTGATTATGTGGATGTCTTTGCATGGTCATATCAGGATATGCCTGGGCTAGACACTAACATAGTTGAACACAAGCTACCACTCAAGCCTGAATGTGCTCCAATTAAGCAAAAATTGAGGAGGATGAGGCCTGATATGTCACTTAAAATTAGAGAAGAAGTCAAGAAGCAATTTGATGCTGGTTTCTTAGCTGTGGCAAAATATCCTCGATGGGTTGCTAACATTGTTCCGGTTCCAAAGAAAGATGGAAAAGTTCAAATGTGTGTTGATTATCGGGATTTAAATAAAGCTAGTCCAAAAGATGATTTTCCTTTACCCCACATTGATGTCCTAGTAGATAGCACTGCTCAGTATTCTCTTTTCTCCTTCATGGATGGTTTCTCAGGATATAATCAAATCAAGATGGCTCCCGAAGATATGGAGAAAACTACATTCATAACACAATGGGGGACTTTCTGTTACAAAGTGATGCCATTTGGATTGAAGAATGCTGGGGCAACCTACCAAAGGGCAATGGTAACTTTGTTTCATGACATGATGCATAAAGAAATAGAGGTTTATGTGGACGATATGATTGCAAAATCTCGGACCGAAGAAGACCATGTCGTAAACCTTCAAAAGTTGTTTGTGCGACTAAGGAAGTTCAAAGTTCGTTTAAACCCCGCTAAATGTACTTTTGGTGTAAGATCAGGCAAGTTACTTGGGTTTATCGTTAGTCAAAAAGGGATAGAAGTGGATCCAGATAAAGTAAGAGCAATACAAGAAATGCCCGCTCCACGCACAGAAAAAGAAGTTCGTGGCTTTTTGGGCAGATTGAATTACATTGCCAGGTTCATATCGCATCTCACCGCTACATGCGAGCCAATCTTCAAGTTGTTGCGTAAAGACCAAAAGGTTGAATGGAATGAGAATTGTCAAAAAGCTTTCGAAAAGATTAAGCAATACTTGTCAAAACCTCCAATATTAGTGCCTCCAATTCCTGGAAAACCACTTATCATGTACTTAACAGTACTTGACGAGTCAATGGGTTGTGTACTAGGGCAACATGATGAATCTGGTAAGAAGGAACATGCTATTTATTATTTGAGCAAAAAGTTCACCAACTGTGAAACAAGATATTCACTGCTTGAACGAACATGTTGCGCATTAGCATGGGCCGCTCGTCGGTTGAGGCAATACATGTTATGTCATACAACTTGGTTGGTGTCTAAAATGGACCCAATTAAATACATCTTTGAGAAACCTGCTCTTACTGGAAGGATTGCCCGTTGGCAGATGTTGTTATCAGAATATGATCTGGTATACGTTACACAAAAAGCTATCAAAGGAAGCGCCCTAGCAGAGTATTTGGCCCAACAACCTGTAGAAGATTATCAATCAATGCAGTGTGAGTTCCCCGATGAAGGTATCATGACTTTATTTGAAGAGATCGAATCATCTGATAATGAAAAATGGACTTTGGTGTTTGATGGTGCTTCTAATGCATTGGGGCATGGGATTGGAGCCATTTTGATTTCCCCAAAAAACCAGTTCACTCCATTTACGGCTAGATTATGTTTTGATTGCACAAACAACATTGCAGAATATGAGGCATGTGTCATGGGCATTAAAGCAGCCATTGAATCAAAGATAAAAGTTCTTGAGGTATATGGAGACTCGTCTTTGGTCATCCATCAAACAAGAGGAGAGTGGGAAACTCGAGACTCCAAATTGATTCCGTACCATACCCATATCAAAGAATTGGTAGAACACTTCGAGCATATAACTTTTCACCATATTCCTCGAGAAGAAAACCAATTGGCTGATGCCCTGGCCACATTGTCATCAATGTTCAAAATAAGTGACGGTCAGGATGTGTCGGTCATAAAGATTCAACAAAAGGATAAGCCAGCATATTGCTTATCGATAGAAAAAGAGCTTGATAGCAAACCATGGTTTTATGATATCAAATCCTATGTTAAGAATAGAGAATATCCATCAGGTATTTCAGAAAATGACAAGAGGGTTTTAAGGAGGCTCTCAATGAACTTCTTCTTAAATGGTGATGTGCTTTACAAAAGAAATCACGATATGGTTCTCCTTAGATGTGTGGATCAAGCAGAAGCAGAGAAAATTATTCAAGAGGTTCACGAAGGTTCTTTTGGAACTCATGCAAATGGACACGCAATGGCAAGAAAAATCTTGAGGGCTGGCTATTATTGGTTGACTATGGAATCTGATTGCTTTAGCTACGTAAAGAAATGTCATAAATGTCAAATATATGCTGATAAAATACATGTAGCGCCCACCTCTTTGAATGTTTTAACATCACCATGGCCATTTTCAATGTGGGGGATGGATGTTATTGGACTCATCGAGCCTAAAGCTTCCAATGGTCACCGGTTTATCTTGGTAGCTATTGATTATTTCACAAAATGGGTTGAAGCCGCTTCTTATGCCAATGTGACGAGAAGCGTGGTTGTCAAATTCATCAAAAGAGAATTGATTTGTCGATATGGCTTACCAAATAAGATAATCACTGACAATGCAACAAATTTGAATAATAAAATGATGAAGGAGTTGTGTGATAGCTTCAAAATTCAGCACCATAATTCTTCGCCATATCGTCCAAAAATGAATGGAGCTGTAGAAGCAGCAAATAAGAATATCAAGAAGATCATACAAAAGATGGTAGAGACATATAAGGATTGGCATGAAATGCTTCCCTTTGCATTACATGGCTATAGAACCTCTGTTCGTACCTCAACAGGGGCAACTCCTTTCTCATTGGTGTATGGAATGGAAGCGGTACTTCCCATTGAAGTTGAAATTCCCTCGATTAGAGTCTTGATGGAAACAAAACTGGAGGAGGCTGAGTGGATTCAATCCCGATTTGACCAATTGAATCTCATAGAAGAAAAAAGAATGATAGCCCTATGTCACGGTCAGCTATATCAAAAAAGACTTAAAAAGGCATTCGAGAAAAAAGTTCGTCCCCGAGTGTTTCAAGAAGGGGACTTGGTGTTAAAGAAAATATTGCCCATAAAAAAGGATTCCCGTGGAAAATGGACTCCGAATTACGAAGGACCATATGTTGTGAAAAAAGCTTTTTCTGGGGGAGCTCTAATACTTGCAGAAATGGATGGAGATGACCTTCCACTTCCAGTAAATTCGGATGCAGTCAAAAAATATTATGCTTAAAAAAAATGGGCTCGCTAGGTTGAAAACCTGAAAAGGCGACCTAGGCAAAAATTAGAGCATCCCGATGGATTGAAAACTTGGAAGAGCAGTCCATGCAAAAGTTAGGGATAAAAAAAAAAAAAAAAAAAAAAAAAAAAAAAAAAAAAAAAAAAATCAAAATCAAGCATTTTAAACTGGGGCAATTATTATTGGAAGCTGATTATTATGATTTCTAAATTACAAGAATGACTAGCGTTTGTTATGTCTCCATCTAAGTTAAACATACTCGTCCCCACATTGTAACCCCTACCCCAATTGTTTGGCTTTCAATGTAACGAATATACATTTTTCAATATTGTCATTCGATATTGTACGTTACACTCTTTATATACCAATCCAGTTTCATTATTGAGTGTTCTATTGTTTCAAATTTTATTTTATAATAATAAATGTTGGAATTTGAAATATGTTAAAATATAAAAGTATTTTAAATATTTTGACACTTGAAAATATATACACGGGAACTCGTTTGATTCTCAAGATATATGAGTGTGTGAAGAATAATGAGGGTAGTCAATTTTAAACAATGGAATTTTGATTCACTTCGAAAAGCGGTCATTCGATAGATACGAAGAGTCATCATGTGGAAACAATATTTGTCTTTATTCATCCGTTGAATCTTGGGACAGAGAAAAGCATAAGGATCGGGGAATCAAATAAAAGAACAAAAAGTTATCTATAATGCATGACACATAAATCATTCATAATTTACTCATACTCATATGATTCATGCATCTTCATTGACACTTTACCTATACTCAATGCATCACACACGCATGAATCATTCATACCTTATCGTTTGAATTGCAAGTATCATATACTTATCCTCTTTATCTACCTTCAAGATTGGACCAATTACGATTTATGCATCGGTAACCAATCCGAAGACGATCACTTTCATTTCTATCGATCAACGCATCGGTAACCAATCCGAAGACGATCATTTTTAATTTCTATAGATCTAAGCATCGGTAACCAATCCGAAGACGATCATTTTTTATTTCTACGATCTACGCATCGGTAAACAATCCGAAGACGATCACTTTCATTTCTATAGATCTACGCATCGGTAACCAATCCGAAGACGGTTATTTTTAGTTTCTATAGATCTACGCATCGGTAACTAATCCGAAGACGATCATTTTTTTTTCTATAGATTTACGCATCGGTAACCAATCCGAAGACGATCATTTTTTATTTCTATAGATCCACGCATCGGTAACCAATCCGAAGACGATCATCTTTATTTCTGTCGATCTATGCATCAACAATTAATCCGAAGACGATTATTTTGCACATCTAAAAATTTGCATCATTCTCACTTAAACATTTCAAATGCATGTGTTTGTTATTGGACAAAATTTAGGTCATTATATTTATTTATCTTTTACTTGATAACATGAAAACGAATACTATTGTTATTCTATTTTCATATTTTTCAAGTAAAATATAATTAAATAGGGGCAGCTGTAGTACCCTAATTTTGTCCAAGAATAAATCAAAAAGGAAAATATATATTAAAAAAGAAAATATATAAGTAATCTCATTAATTTACAATGCCAAATCAAGCAATAATTTTAAAAAATTACAATTACAATTACAATTAAATTACAATAAGATTTAAACCAAACTAAATTAAGACAGCCTACTTTGGCTCTGTTGTTGCTTCATCTCTGTTCCTGATGCAGTGTTTGGCCCTGTGTAGTTGATGCCTTTCTGTTTCATATACAGTGTCATTGACCTTTGCCTTGTAACTAATTAGAGAAACATCAAAGCATTTTTTTTTTTTTAAGTCAGTCTTGGTACACCTTATGCAAAACTAAATGACAAATTTTTGAGTTTAAAAAAAAAGAAACTAAATGACAAATAAAAGCTCAGCAAAGCTCAGATCAGAACAAATAATGAAAGCATCAAAGATGCAGAAAAACGCAGATGATGAGCAAATAAATCAGAACATCAAACAAGCAATTGATAGAGAAGGACCAAGACAGGCAAAGAAAGCAACTACACAGATAAAAAACTCTATAAATACATCCCTATTTTGTTTAAAAAAGGGGGGAGAGATCTGAGATTTATAGTGATGAAAAACACATAAAAAGAAAGAGAAATAGATAGAAAACAAGAAGCAGAGGTCATTACCGTTTCCAAGTTCCACCGGTAACCGCCGTAACCACTATCAACGCCGTCATACACCAACTTTGCCTTCTCCTTCGCGGCATACTGCAAATCTGCGTATCACTTTCATGTTTGTTGCTCTGCTCTCTATCTTTTTACTGCCATCATTGTATCAAGCTTATATTAAAAATGTGATTTTCCTTATACTAAAATTGAAACTTGAGTTTTGTATTTGAAAAATTATTTCTAAGATGTGCTAAGATTTTGTTTCAAGAAAACCTTGCTTTGGTTTAGGATTTTTCTGAGGAATGAGTTGAAATGGCTTTATGGATTTATGATTTGATTGAAAGCTAGATGTAGAAGTAAGGCTTAGCTGTTTATATGATTTTCGATGCGGCACTGTGCAGAACGTGAATAGCTTGGGATACTGTGATAACTTTTGATTGCCTTGTTTTATTATTATGAAATATGAATTGTTTTTTTTTAAAAAAAAAAATGATAGCTAAACTCTTATTTTATTTGAATTTTATTTATTTATTTATTTATTTATTTATTCTTTTCTTCCAAAATAAATAAATTAAATATTGCTTCCATTTATGTTATAACTTGACGTTTTTTTTAAAGAAATTCATTTTGTTTTAATAATTATATAAAAAAATTTTATTTTTAAAGTGGTTAATTAGATACGACATCTTGTTAATCTTTGAGTTATTAGAACAAATTGTGACAATTTGATAGTTCTAAATCTCAGCTTCATAAATAAATTAATAAGTTAAAAATTATAAAAAATTAATAAGTAAAAATTATTAAAAGTTAACTAAAAATAAAATCTTTTTAATCTTTGAGTTACATAATACAATTATATATTTTGATAGCTCTAAAATTTATTCTTATAAATAAATAGTTCTAAAATCGATCTTTTAAATTTAATTAATTATATGTCTTTTTTATCTTGGAGTTGTTAGGACACCAATTAAACTATTTTGTTAGTTTTGAAACCTAATTTAAAAATAAAATAAAATATTCTCAAGAGGATTAAATTAGATGTGACATCTTTTTACTCCTTGAGTTTTGAGACACGAGTTGTACAATTCGATCGTCTTAAAATTCATATTTTAAAATAATTATTCAAATCAAGCAAATTTGCGTTATGTTTGTCAAAATTAACTTTTTTTAAATAACAAAATACAATTTATTTAAAAGCAATCAACACATCTATATTTTCTGCCAAGAACTACGTAGCTTTGATTTCTCCATCGCACCGGGAGATACGTAGGAGCAAGATCACATTCTTGTCAAGCACATAAATAAAAATTTCTTTTTTTGTCTTTTATTTGTTAAGTATATATTTATTTCAAAATCATATTTTAAATATAGTAATAATTGTTATTCATATTTAATAATAAGAAAAATAAATATATTTAAGTTAAAATTAATTTTGCACAATTAATTATAGGTAACCGTTTTTAACGGATGTTGTAGGGTGCTAATACCTTCCCTACGCATAATCGACTCCCGAACTCAAATTTGGTTTCAAAAACCATTTTTTTTTTATTTTTAAGGGTTTCCCAATATTTTCCCTATTTTAAAATAAATTTTGGTGGCGACTCCATTGAATTCGAGAAACACTCGAAATTTTAGGCCGCGACAATAGTCCCACTCAATTGTGAAAACTTAGGACAAAATAAAAGTCTATGTCCCCATGAACCTTCAACACTTACGATAAATTAAATTAAGAGAATTCTCCCATTGTAAAACCGTCCAACACCTTTGCCGCCAATCCAACGAGGTCTTTGGTAAAAAAAAAAGTTTTGAATATAGATGTAACTCAATAATAATCCCCAATACAACATTAACGAGAATGTAAGAGATACATATTTTGATCAATTCTCTAGAACTCCATCAAGGTATGATCCTAAAGAGTGGTACTTTTAATTTAAAGTTTTCATTGTTATATCTTGAGTCCTTCATCCAATTTCTTGCTACTGCACTTGTGATTGGCAAACTTTCACCCAAAAAGATATATCTCTCATGCATTCTCTATCTCTATTTTTTAATCTTAATTAATATGAATGATTTGATGTATTAAGATATTAGTAATTAATATTTTATTATTTAAATATTTTATGATTAATTCATAATTAAATTTATTCAATTAAAAATATTTCGGAGATGAGGGTTTATTTTATGAAAAAGTAATGAGGAAAAATATTTCGCGAGAGTTATATTTGATTGTAACATTTATTTCTCTCTTAAAAAAAGAGCAAGTGTAGAAAAAGTTTATGCTTTGAGGTTACATTCAAGAAAAGTTATTTAATATTGAAAAAAGAAAAAGAATTATTCAATTACTATGATATATTTATTAGTCATAAGTGAAGGTCATTAAAAAAAAATAAGGGACACCCAATTACCCATTTGACACATTGAGTGAAAAAGAAATAGAGAGTTATATGATAGATGCGATATGTTAGAGATATAAAAAGAAAAGAGAGATAAAAAGAAAATGAGGTGTTAAATAAATTTACCGAAATTATAATTGTACATGTATTATTGTTGAAAATAAAAATAATTCTTTCAATATGCTAGAGTGTGTTAATCTCAGCGGGAGGAGTTAAGTAAAAAAAAAAAAAAACTATGATAAATGAGAGAGGGATATGTTTGATGAA
>JBBPBR010000001.1:13152050-13164709 GCA_037974775.1 Cicer pinnatifidum
AATGCTGTTAATTTGGGAAGAAAATATTTTATGTATAGACTTAACAACTTTTATGTATAAGCACATTGTTGGAGCTTTACTTTTGTATTATTTTCAAATATGTGACTTTACAATAAGGATAGTATTGTCATTTTATATCATTTACTGTTGGAACTTTAAATGTAATTTTTTTTTTTATCATTTATTTAAATTTTTTTAGTATGTTTTTTCAGACCTCTAATAAATTACTATTATTTTTATTTTATTTTCTAAATAAGACAAATAATAAATTAACTTCTTGTAACGAGATCTTCAACATGCAACCTCTTTGTTATGTTCCCTTTGCTCCTCATGCTGAAAGAAAATATCTTATTGTATTCCTTACTTGTTTCTCCCTTTGTGTCTTTACATGTTAGTCATTTTTATCCACTTCTTAGTCCTTTGAATGAAGCTAAAACAAATATGAAAATTTAAGACTTTCTTACGTAGATGTTTCAATATCTTATGGAAATTTATTGAACTATTTGTTCTTAAAATCCTTCCAATTATATTTATTTTGATAAATTTGTTGTGCTTTGGATATGTACTTTCGTACATGATTTGTTCGAATTATACAATTGAACAATAATTTTATAATATTATAATAGAATTTATACTTTAAAATAATTAAAATGTACGTAAAGAGAAAAATACAAAAAAATAGGGTGATTTGAATTGTATTTTATTTTTTAAAAATGTAATTAAAAACAAATTATAAATCGATGATGTTAAAAAGCACGAATAGATAAAGAGATAAGGAGAAGAACACAAGCTAATTTATCCTAATTCACCACCAACACGATAACTATGTTCAGTCTATTCACACTGAAGGATTTATCCATTAATCACCAATAGTATCACACGTCCACTAAACACCTATTAGTCAAAGTGATTGTGTTCAAGTCTTTTCAACCTTTTAACTTAGTATAATAAAGTTGTTGAGGATAACAAGCACTACAAGGCTAAGTTACAAATATTGTTTAAGATTGTTTTTTGAATAAATATCAGAAGATAATGTTTATAAGGTATGCTTTCATAATGTATTTGATGTTACACTCGAAAATATTACAAAGTTATTCACAATTTGTTGTATATGACGATAATAGGTTTCTCGTTTACGTGTGTTTTTTGCAGTGAAGATTACAAGTCATTTTATAGAGAAACTTCAAGGTTATTAAGGTTTCTGACTGTTGCTTTGATTGTATGAAATCAACATGTAACATAAGGACTTGTGTCAAATCTTTAGAGATCTTGCATCAGCATTAAAAACTTGTTCAAATTCGTCTTCATAATTGAATCAACAGACAAGAAATCCAGATGATGACATATTTAGAGGATGTCGTATACTTATCCAAATAGATGAAAAGTCCAAGTTAATGAGCATAGGATGTTGATATGTTGACTATTGTATCATAATGTTGACTTTGTTAGAGTATTAACTTGATGCTTTGACTAGACGGTCAACTGATCGCCAAATTTATTAGACGTTGAATTATTAGAGCAAACTTGTATTAACATATTCATCAGAGGCGCGTTGAGAGCACACTTATTAGAGTCAAACACAACTTTAACAAATTTTCTAGTGCATTGCCTTGTTTTTCTTATTTATCTTCTCCTATCATTAGAGCATGTAGCACAAGATCTTTAAGATTCATGACAAAAGAACTGCACACTTAATTAAACTTATTAGTGCTATAAGTTATTCCCACAAATAATTTTTGTTATCATCAAAATAATTAAATGTCATCGTTCTTTAATCCACATTGGTTATAAGAGTATTTATACTTTCAAACAAGATGTGTACTTTCAAAAGAGATTTGTTCTCAAAACTCTCCAAACCTCAGTTTCGCTTCATTTGAACACTTAAATCATCATATTTCACCCGTAAACACTCATAATCAAGAGTAGTTTTAGGAGAAATCAATTTTTGGAGATAAAGATTGGAGACAATTGTCGGGAGGCCTAAAATTAAAACTGCAATAAAAATCAATTTTGAATCCAATTTCCTACAACCAATACTCAACAGTGTTCCCTTCAAACAATTGAATATTGAGGATAATGTAGCACTTACAACCCCATTTTCTTTCGAAGAGATCCATTAGGCACTATGGAATTGAAATATTAACCAGTGCCCCTAGATCGGATGGTTTCAACTTCAAATTTTTTAAATCGTGTTGGTAAATAATTAAGGTGAATGGGGTGAATTTTATGCGAAAGTTCCATTTAAATGTGCATCTATCTAAGGCCATATCAACTTATGTATATTCCTTATACTAAAGAAACATAATCTATAATCTACAATTGTTGAATGAATATTGACAGACATCTCTCATTGACAACTTATATAAAATTATATATAAGTTGTTTGTAAAAAGGTTGTGTTCTTGTATAATATTCAAAGTTGGTTATTGGTGTTGGTGATGTGGACTTCACGTTTGATGCTGCAACAAAGCTTTGGTCTCCACTCTTTCTTGTATGCTCCAATTCTAAATAAAGAGTGTACCTACAAAGACAGTCTAATGTCAAAGTAAGACGAGGTGTACATAGGGAATAAGCATAGTGATTGGATGAGTAATGTGTGTAATACTTGGAGACGAACCTCCTATTTATAGAGTAGTAGAATTCATATTTGTTTCAATTTATTGTTATTATTAATGAGGTGATCGATAAGGTTATATCGAGATTGTTGTTATGCAATGTAACTTCATGTGGACATACGAGATAGGTTTTATTTGGTATTATTGAAATGTGTGGGACGCTTGGATCATATTAGTTCGTATAGATTCTTTGTCTTTAGGCACTTGAAATTTCGAATATATAAATTTGTTTTCTCTTTGTCTTTGTCTTTTTATATACCAAAAATTTCAAATTTTGGCGTGTTAAATTTTAAACCGAATTTTTAGAAAACAAAATTCCATACTAGAAATTTCTTATTTATGTGGAGTAAAAAATGGCTCCAAAACTTTTTAAAAAAATGATAAAGATAAAATTAGATTTTTAAAAAATGGTAGGGGTAGGGGCTACATTGTGAAATCCAATTTTCATTATACAGAGAAGGACCGAGCCCAGCAGCCCAAATAAATTGAGTAAAAAAAAAAAAAGCAGCCCAAATAAAACATCCAAGACAAAGCTTCAAAATACAGCAACCGTTAAAACTTAACATCCCCAATTTTTTATATTTTTGTCACTGAAACTTAACATCCCATCGAAGTTAACATCATCCATAGTGTATAAGACCCAAAAGAGAGAGAAAATACAAACACACACACACGCACATTCATATTCCATAAATCTTCTCCTCTTCCACCAAAACAAAACAAAATTAAACACTTCCATTGGCCTCTCTTCCCTCTCCACCACTCCAAGGTCCACCACATGCTCCTTCTCTTCTCTTTCAATTCAATAATAATAGTAATATCTCTTTTTTCATTTTTTTTTAAATTAATTTTCAGAAAATACTTACTCTGTCCAATGTCCACTATTTTACTAATTAATTTTCCTTTCTCTTTTTCTTTTTTCAGAGAATATCTGATTTTTGTAACTGAAGTCAAGTCACTGCTACGCATGCTGCCTACAAATACACACTCCTCGATTTTCGCGCTATCTACTCCAATCATCTAACCGCACCCCTCCACATTACTATTCGCACCACATTTTGTTGTTGTTTCAATTCACTAACTCGATCTGAATTCTGAAGAATTCCGAAGAAGAAAAAAATGCTTACATGCATAGCACGTCCAAAGAAACTCGGCGACGACTCACTGAGTCGCGGAGACGAGTCAGAATCGAACAACAATGCAAAGAACAACAACGGAATCAAATCGCTGACGTGTCAGATTAAAGACATGGCATTGAAAGCCTCTGGCGCGTACAAAAACTGCAATCCGTGCGCGCCGGCGAGTCGACTCAGAAACGGAGGTTCAGAATCGGAAACTGACTCGGAGCGGTTTCGTAGGACGAGGACATGGGGGAAAGAGATGGAAGCGAGGTTGAAAGGGATCTCAAGCGGAGAAGGAACTCCGAGTTCGTCTTCTTCTTCGTTCGGCGGTGGTAGTGGTCGAAGAGTGGTGGTGCTTGAGGAGGAGGAGGCGAAGGAGTGGGTGGCGCAGGTGGAGCCTGGCGTTTTGATTACTTTTGTGTCGCTTCCGCGTGGCGGGAATGATCTAAAGCGGATACGGTTCAGGTATGGTTATTTTACGTTTTTTTTTTTTTTTACTGTGTCGTATTATTGGTTTCGTTGTCGTTTTGAGATTGGACGGTGTTTGAAGAAGTGAATGATATGGACCCTCTTTTTTTGATTCTGGCTAGTGGTCTAGTGATAATGAATAATGACAATGTTGTTTGTGGCCTTTCTTTTTTCTAACGGTGGAGTGTCATTATCACATTTCACACACTATTAAAGTTACTACTCTCACTACTCGTTTCTAGCTACTTTTTTTATTTTATTTTTTGATTTAATTACTTAAAAAAAGGTAAGTAGAGATCTATTCCTAGCTTAAAGTCATTAATTATTCATGGTGCAAATTGTTTCGGAGCAATTGAGTTCAATTGTTACCTAAAATTGATAAAATAATATATTTTCTTTTATTTTTTTTATTAGATTAGGATTGGGGAAATTTTTATCAAATTCAGGGTGCATAAATTGTTATTTGATTATAAATTCACTTGTTTTATTTTATAAACATTTTAACTATGTACGTGAAAATGATATGGACTTTGATACATTAATCATATTTGATATTTAGAAAAATAATATAACTTGCCAAACGAAAGGAGATAACTAAAGCAAAGTTTGTAGGAGTACTAAAATAATATTTTTCAAAGAATAAAAATATATTTACTCTAATTAGATTGTATATGAATTTATATTGAAAAATATGTATGTATAATACGCATTTGAGTATCATGTTATAATAGGTTAATTTGTTTCTCAAAATTTTATATATGCTGCATCACTAAAATAAAAACATATACAGCACCACAAAAAATAGTAGAGAGAAATATTATGAGAAAAACTCCAAAGTAGATATCAATTAAATTTAAGATCTACGTCACGTGGTTGTTTGTGTTTTAAAGGAAAACTTGGATTAAACAGCTATAGATTGTTTCAAGCAGACTATTTTTAGTATAAAACATTTATAAATGGTACTGGTGCAAATGTGGAATTTTAAGTCTTTTGTCTCTTTTGCATGTTTGAATGTGGTGAGTGATGATCCACCAACAAATAATTGAGAATTTTTATTTCTGAAAACAATCCAAATTCAGAATACAAATTCTCACAATTTTTTCCATCACATTTCTTATCTCTTACGGTGTGTTTGGTATCAGGCTGGTTTGTCATAACCATGGTGGCTAGGACATATCCAAACTATTGTGAGAGTGTGCACGTGTATACTTAGAATTTTTAAAATTTGTACCCAATTTTTTGTTGTTGTTTATTCTGACCACCGAAACCCAAAATTTAAAAGTACCGTTATATTTTGCATCCTCTAAATTAGTGTGGTTTATTTTAATTCTAATAAATTCTATGTGATATCAAAATACACATTATCTTACTTTATATCTTTTTCACTATTGAGCTCACTTCTAAGTGTAAAAAAATGAATATGATAAAAAAATTTGCATATAAATTACTACTATTATCAGTTATGCTCCCTCATTTCTCTTTATCTTTGAAGAATCCTAAGTCCAATTTTCTAGTGTCATAAGTGATAGAATAAATGTGTTTGTTTATATCCTTTTCACATTTTCTTATAAATGTGAATTTGAGTATGATGATAAAAATGATATAATAAAATATTTAATAAAGAAAAAAGACAAAGGAAGAAAATGCATATAAAATAAGAGTATGCATCCTCAAACACTTTTTCTCTATCTCTTTTCTATCTATAAGTTTTTCTCCTTCTATAATTTTCTTTTTATATATCATGCTGTTAATAATTACATCTCTCTCGTTATTTCTCTCTTTCTTTCTGTCGGTTTCCTATATTTTAAGAGTGATTAAACAAAATCAAAGGGCGGAGGAGCATTTAACTATATTAATTTGAGTCAGAGCTAGCTTTCAGGTTTCTTAACCCAAACCTTGCTAGTCCTGTATATATACAAAAAGGACTTTCGTGGGGCCCACCTCCCCTTCTCCTTTTTTGAAGTTTCACGCCTTTGCTAAAAGCAATCCCAAAAGTATTCCAAAAGGAAAAATTATTCTGGCTCCAAAGTGAATGTGGGTCATGGTTAACTGTATTAGGAACCTTTAAATTAGTTTTTGTCGTTTGGTCGGGGAAGCTAGTTTGTTATTTTTTTTCAAATGTCCTCATGCCAGATTTTGTGAATTTGTCAATAGCCATCTTATCATAACAGTTTTTGTCTTTTAATATGCAATTTGCCTAGGACTGCTCTCATAATCTTCCACTCCAAAACTATATACAAGACAAAATGTGAACCCTCTTCTTGGTAGGGACTGTGGACCTAACAAATTGGTAGATAGATAATATACGCTAATACGAAATCCTCAATTTATTAATCTTTAAAGTATCACTATCTCCTACTTAGTCATTACATTAAAATGATATGAAAATAATAAATACTCATTAAAATATAGGAAAGTTTGTCATGTTAGTAAAGTATATGAAATTTGTCGATTCAATTTTTAGAATCTTGACAATAGGGACTAATAAAGATATATTTTCATACACAAATAGTTCAATAAAATTGATGTATTTTATTCACAATTTAAATTAAATACATCAATTTTTTTTTGACATACTTTTACTTGTATTTAAAATTGGAAGGAATATTTTAGAAGAAATTTGTTATTTTTATGTATTTTAGAGAGGCTAAAAGAGAAAGAAAAAAAAATGATTTTTTTTTTCTTCTCACAAAATAGAAAAGTGATATTTGAGAGCTGAAATTGTGGATTTATTAAAAGTTATCGTCTTGTAATCTTACCTAAGTTTCGTATTTTTGTCTTTATATATTATATTATCTTATCGTACGATAAAAGCAGCCATGGCATTAGTGTAGTTTGGTCCTACATGATGACTTGCAGTGCAATCCCTACCATTATGTGCTGGTGGGTGGGTCAATCCATGAATGATTCTGTGTCTTTTTTCCCCTGAATTTCAGATCATAAATTTAAGAAATAGAGTGGTCTTAGGCTAATATTAAAACGACTAAAACATCCAAATCATTTCATTGTTTGGTGCGTAATTGACATCAAAGTTTGGACCCACCTGCTTTGGAATGGCTAGACAACTCCACTGTATAGTCAATATTAGCCTTAAACAACTTCATTTTTGCAAAGCATGATCAGTTTTACTAATAATTATTCATCTTAGAATTCTTTGTCAAAAAGTATCTACTAGAGTCACGATGATATCAGTGTCATACATTCACACTCCACTAAAAACTGAAAATTCATCTAAGAAACTTTGGTGAGAAAAGTAACAAAATCATAGTTTCATTCGGCCACGATGGCCAACATAGTTTAAAACATATGGTGGTTTGTTCTCAAACCCAAACACATGATATGATACTTTGATATGAGTTTGAGAACAAACTACCATAAATAATTTAAAAAAACTAACTAATAAATATTAGGAATATTTATAACTAACTTATAACAATATTTATATTAGGAATATTTATTAGTTAGTTATAAATATTCCTAAATAACAGTTAGCAAACTAAAAAATAACTAACTAATAAATATTCCTAATAACCTCCCAGTATTCTTAAAAGTCTTTGAATTGTGTCCTGATTAGCCAATTCATGTGTAAAATATAATTTTAAATTGGTCAATCGAAATGTGTTTTTAGGGATTTTTTAGAACATTTGAGAGTGAGAGAAGAAACCACCAAAAATGTTATAAAACATGTAAACTAATTTATTTTATTTTATTTAAAATACACAAAAGGAGGCCCTGCCTAGTTGTTTCTGGACCTGTAATTAGGAACTCGGTCTAGTCTAAAATATGGCTGCACCAATCCATTGGGCTATGCCAAAATTGTCAGCTCTATTTATACACATAGTAAAAAAGCTTGGTTGTCTTCATAGAGTGTGGAATCATTTCAATTTCTAAAGAGAAATCAGCATTTTAATTATTATAACTTTAATTTATAAATATCTAATTAATGTTTTGAAAATGTGCGTCTTCATACTATTTATATACCTATAACTATAGTAATGGAGATGTCTATCTCTTTTTAGAAATAGAGAAGATTCTTAAAATTCTTCGAAACATTGTGGAAATATTATTTCAAAAATGAAATCAACATCTTAGAACAAATAAAAAAGTAAGGCAGAACAGGGTAGGATTGACATAGACAAGAGTAAATAACTTTCATTACTTTTTTATTGCGGTTGTTTTGCTCCTTTTCCAAAAGTCAAATTAATGCTACCTACGTACCACAGTGCACCATTCACATTTTTAGTTAGTTTGCGTTAATGTGTTATGATGTGAAGACTTCACAATTTAATTGTTGTTTAAATTTGATGTATAGTCGCGATATATTTAACAAATGGCAAGCTCAAAGATGGTGGGCAGAGAACTATGACAAGGTCATGGAACTTTACAATGTTCAAAGGCTTAACCGCCAAGCCTTCCCACTTCCAACTCCAGCAAGATCTGAAGATGAGGTAAATTCTTACCTTACATGGATGGATCCTAGACATTGAGGAACTTAAATCTTTTACAGCTGCTTTGCCGTGTATTATTAGTTGTAATGATCATTAGATTTTGAGAAAAAAAAAACTTTTTCTCTCTATATCCAACTGTCACTATCCTTGATGCATCATAAAACAGCTGTAGAGGATCTAAATATATCACAGTGCATAAATTTTTTAAGAGGTTGTTGTGTGTTACTTGTGCCAAATGCTTATTTCAGGCTATCTTCGTGCATAAAATAGATTGTTACAGTTTTAAATCATAAAGTGTTTTTACAATTGTATGATCACTTCAATCATTTGTTTTTAAAATTTGTTGCTGGCATGACAATTCCAATTCATGTTTTCAGTTTTTAGAAGAATCAAACCTCATTTTGGTTTGTAAAATTAAAGATTGCATCAGAGTAGTTAGTCACTGAAATTAAGAAATTGACAATAACATTATTCAAATTGTAAGTTGTTACTCATTTTAGTTGCACCTTAGTCTCTAAGTAGTACTTTGAGTTATAAGTTGTAAATACGAAGACTAATTTTACATTAACAAGTAGTTTTTGAGGACAATTTTATTTTAAATATTTAACTTTAGAGTCTTTTTTTTTGTTGACAAAATTCAACTTGAATGACTAAGTTGAACTATTTACTAACAAAGCATAACATCTAGAATAAGATGACCAACATTTTACTGTTTTATGAATATAAATACCGTATAACATGAAATTCTGTTATACAAGTAACAGAAAGTAACTATATTATGTAACTAACAATAATGAAGGATTTAGACAGTATACTAATTGATAAATTACTGAGGTGAAAATTTTGACTTTGTTTTAATGTTTTTGATTTGGACATTTGTTTATATTGAAGCAGAGTTCAAAGCGTGAATCAGTAGCAGACAGCCCTGTGACACCACCACTAACCAAAGAACAACTATCGCGCAATTTATACCGACCAACAGGAAATGGAATGGGAATGGGATACTCATCGTCAGATTCCTTTGATCAACACTCATTGCAGTCGAAACATTATCAGTATGACTTGAGTGGTATGAACTCAACACCAAAAGTTTCAACCATTAGTGCAGCCAAGACAGATATTTCATCAATGGGTGCTTCTATAAGAAGTAGTTCATCTAGAGAAGCTGATCGCTCTGGCGATTTATCAATCAGCAATGCTAGTGATCCTGATAGTGAATGGGTTGAGGAGGATGAACCTGGTGTTTACATTACCATTAGATCTTTGCCAGGTGGCAAAAGGGAAATCAGACGTGTCAGGTTCAGGTATAGTTTGCAGTTTGCCCCAATTCTCTGGCTAGACTCTTTTTGGCAATTTCATCTTTATGTCATGAAAAACACAAATTTGCATTGTCTGCACTCATGTCTAAATTCAGTTAATAAAATTGAATCTTTGAATGTATGCATACATATCATATTTTTAGAAGCTGCAAATGGATGCATTCAATAGTCTATAGATTTGTTGAAGGCCTAATTGCATGATGCCTTAATTATTCTGATTGAATCCGGATCCTTAGTTGTTCACCAAACTACTATTAGATATCTAGATGTAGTCGTCCTTGTTAGAGATAATAAAATCAACATATCTGAACCTCTACCCGGCACATAGAGCTTTTAGTAGATTTAATGTTTTACATACAGGTTAATGAAACTAAAGATTTTATGTACAAGTAAAAGAGTGACTGGTTCACGGTTCATTGTTTATATCAAGCTCAAGTTTTATGGACTGGTGGGCTGATGGCCTGTGACATTGGTAGTTCATATCAGTTTTCGGATCAGAGGTTTTTTATGTGCAGGCTATGATTGTTTGACAAGATAAAAGCATTCAAATGAAGTCACTTTATACTTGTTGCTGCAGCAAGTGTTTTGGTCTTAACTTAGGACCTGACTAATTTAGAATTGAACTTGGAGATAAGTAAAGTTTGGTCAATGATTGTTTCAGTTACGATAGTATTTGGTATCTGATCGATTGACTTTAGTTGAAACTTATTAACCATTTGAACACAATCATTTAATAGTTGCTACAACATGTTGACATAATGTAGAACGGTTGAATGTGAATAGTGGTATGGGTTGGAATGCTGGAGCATTAGTGAGGGTTCGATTTCTGGAGCTAACAAATTTTCCATCTCCCTAAAAAACTAACTACTAATATTTGTGTTAAAAAAACAATGTACAAACGGTTGAAGGTGGATACAAATAATTTATCCTGCTTAGACCAGACTCAATCCAAACGTGACAACAATATTCAAATTGATACTCTGATGCCTTATGTATGTATTCTGATTTGTTTGTTACCGTTAGTCATTCTGCTACCTTAGTTTTTGAAGGTTAAACAATATGAAATTTGTTTGTTGATGATTTATTCATATGTGGTGCAGTCGAGAAAAATTTGGTGAGATGCATGCTAGACTATGGTGGGAAGAGAACCGTGCCAGAGTACATGAACAATACTTGTGAGACTTATCAAAAGATTATTAGCTTCTAATGGTTTACAGAAAGTGGAGGTGGTGTTATTACTTATTAATTTTGTTTAATTCTCTGTTTGCTACCTGATTAGATATCAAACGGTGCTACTTGCACCTCTATCTTTAGTTAGAGATACCGGTAAATCAAGCAATTGTTATTCTTGAAACTTATGCGTAATGGGTGTAAATTATATATATATAGCTGTTGAAATTGGATATACAAAGAATGAGTCATGTACTCATTACTTTTTTGTTCTTTAAGCATTCAACTTCTACACTCATATATATATCAAGTCAAGTACACTTTTAGATTATTATTATTTTCGTTCTTTATAATTTAGGTGCAAATCAACATTTGATAAATAGATTGATCTCTGCGATATAATTAAAACTCTGGCCAGATAAATTAAATGAAAAAAGAAATGAGTTTTTTAAATCATAGATGTTAAGTTATTTGAGTTAGACAATAATATCATGCTCTAGCTTTAACAAAAGCTATAACAATAGAAGAAAATATTATAATACATTTTTTATGGTTCTTGTAAGTAAAATAATACTTCATAGTATACAAACGTTTCATAGTATTCCAACGTCAAAGAGTTTTGTTAATTATATAATTTAATTAACATATTAATTTGATTAATATCAATATATTACTAGATTAATATTGAATATCTATAGCATTAAGAATATAAACAATATACCTAAATTGGGTATATATGAAGTGGACGGTGCATTGTTTGGAAATAATGTCTACGTTTTCAAATGTATGTACATGAAAAATGCGAGTTAATTAGATGTGTGGAATTGACATTGTTTTTCAAGTTAAGTCAAGTACTAGTGGCCGGTTGCATGTAAGATAAAGAGATCTAACTTAATTTTCCTATGAAAATGAGAGTTAATGGCTTCTATTTTATGTGCAGGCTATGATTGTTGTAAATATACATGAATTTTTCACATAATTGAAGAAATATTTTATGATTTACGAATTGATAGTCAAATAACCTTTTAGATTATTATTTTTATTATAATGTAATTTAGATGTAAAATATATTCAATTTTATTCAAATTGCAAAAGTTATATGTATTTAGTTTACATAATGAGAATGGTTTGTTATTTGTAAAGTGTTAATGTAATAATATGGGATAATGTGATACCTATTTATATAAACATTAACACTTCTATCTAATAGAAGTCATTAGCTCGTCTACAATGTATTTGAGTATAGAAAATATTAGCGAAATGCCAAAAATATCCTTCCAAATTTTGTTCTTTTGATTTTATTTATGAACTCAATGGTAAAATTAATTCTCATCTCAAATTTAAAAATATTTTCCCCTCTTTTTACTCATTTCAAATTTTACTCTTAACTCTTGCTCTTTTTCTTCATTCCAAACCACTCTCTTCTCTCACATAATAATAAATTTTATTTACTTCTAAATTATACATATAAAAAAATGTCATTGGTCACCGGTACATAAAAAATACGAGAAAAATATT
>JBBPBR010000001.1:13164987-13175955 GCA_037974775.1 Cicer pinnatifidum
ATTTTAAATTTGTACAGAGGAACTTTTTATAATATTCTAATCATGGTTGAAAAATATAATTTAAAAATTAAAGGACTATAACCACTTGTTGTATAGTTTTATAGGGACTAAAAATTATATTTTTATTTTACAGCGACTAAAATTGAAATAATGAAATTTTATATAGACTAAAAACATATTTAATTCTAAAAAGAAAAACATAACAAACATTTATCAGCAATAAATATAAAAAATCGCGAGCAAATATTTTTCAGTGATACATAAAAAAACATGAGATATATATGTCATCAATAAATATTAAAAAAATAGACCGAAAACATATTTATAACAGATGTATAAAAAAAAGGGACAAACACAAAAAACATGAAATAAATATTTATCATCAATAATTATGAAAAGAAAAAATAAGACAAATCTTTGTCAGTGATAAATATTATAAAACTTGTAACATATTTCCAAGACAAATATTTAATACCGTTAAACATTAAAAAAATATATAATAAAAATATTTATTATTAATATATAAAATAATATTTTTATTTGGAATCTAAATGAAGCTCGTATAGAATATCAACGACCCCATACCCACGACAAGTAATAAGCTATTTAGCAACAACCTTTTCACAATAGTGATCAATTTGTTAACACATGTTTATTGCAACATCGATGTTGTTGCAATAAGTTTTCTTTTTCACAGCGATCAATATCGTTATAATAAGTTTTCTTTTTCTTTCATAGTATATTTACCATTAAGACAAAATGACTTATCCCAACAAACATTAACGTGGCTAGAAATAATACAACTTTTTTATAGCAATATAATTTGTTGTTTCTAATAGTGATATTTCTTTACCGTAATATAACAAATTATTTACTGCAGTATTTTGGTAGCAATATAATGTATATTGTGAATAATACAAAGTTTTGGCAACAACATAACAATTCACTAAGAATAATACAATTTTGTTTGGGAGAAACATAACTTGCATTAGAAATAATATAATATTTTGACAACAACATTGTAAAGTTGTTGAAAAACCATATATTTATGTCGACACCATATATAACTTGTGGCAAAAAATATTAAAAAAATATATTTGTTTTAACTTATTGAATAAATTAAACAATGTTATATCTTAATAAAATGAAATAAAGTATAATTTATTAACATATCAATATAGTTATTAGTTTTTGCAATATATTTTCATAAGTAAATTTAATATATAAAAAATTATATCACAAAACATAATATATTATTTGGTGCTGAATAATAAATTAGTATTTTTTTTGATAAATTAATAGAAAATTTAATATGTGCAAATAACTCATCATAATTAATGACAAATGATAATTTCAAATAAAATAATTACAGCGCTTGTATTTAGTAAGCGCTGTAAAAGGAGCGCTATTAAATGACATTTTTCGCGTAGTGAAAAAATTAGAACACTTATCGTAACAACATTAAATGTTGTTGCAAAACTTTTTGCAACAACACTTATCCCAACAATACGCTCCGACCAAATTTTTGTTGAGAAAAGTAATTTTGTCAACAACTTTAGGTTTTTGACAACAACAAAAGTTACTCCAAAATATCTTTTATTTTGTAGTGTGTGTGAAAACACGGGTTTCTTGCTAATTTTCATAGGAAAATCAAGTTAGACATTTTTATCATACATAGGGGTGTATAAAAAATATGGTAACTCTGTAAATAAACCAATATCCAGTCCATTCCACATTTTAAAAACTCAACCAAATCTATATAATAACCAAACCAGACAATTTAAGTCAAAACCAATTAATTGGTTCTCCTTTGGTTTAGAACAATCATGCATACCTCACACATGAAATATCGATATCATTGACCAAAATATAAAAATGCCACATTTGTTAACCTTTTGTGTCTTATATCCTTATCATGAGAATTTAAGATTCAAACCTTTAAACTCTACGATGCGGCCTCACCTCATTCTCAATAGATAGATTATACTAAAAGTGTATTTATAACTATACATTCCAACAAGTATATGTTATATGCCTATTAAGAGGAAACACATCATGCCATCTGATATAAAGTGACTCTTGAGTGTACTCTGACACCCTCAAATCCCTAACGATGATAAAGCCTCTTGTGTCACTCTCTACCTTCAACATGTCAGCCTTCACGCCCATTTCCGCTATGTGAAAACATCGCACAATAGTTGCGTGTATCACCACCAATCATTCAAGATTAAGTGCAAAGCGAAATGTGATGGGTCGCCATGTGAGCCTCCCAAATGGAATGAAATGGTAATTTAAGTACTAGACAATCTTGATAGGACTTGTCGAACGGGTTTTATCTAAGCTTGAACATTTATATATGTAGGTCACTAATCTCACATATGTCATCTCTTAGTTAGCATCCAATTTCCATCCATCAACTATGTTATAATGAATCTCCAAATCACTCAAGATTAGAAAACCAAGATTTGCAATCAAGTGCACTTGTATTGAGCCTACCATCTTCCTCTTGTAAATCTTGATGGGGGTATAAACACAAAAATACAATAACAAGTAATACGCAACGGATATAAAATTCTCCTAACTTGCAAGAACTGGTGAGGAGCAACAACAAATTAATCAAAATAAATAACGTAATGAACTCCGATATTTTAACGTGGAAAACCCCTCAATGCAAGGGTAAAAACCACGGGTAGTCCAGACCAAACAAATAGCTCCACTATAATCAAATAAGGATACAAGAGAGTCTCAAAATGATGCACAGAGTGTGCCTACAACCAGTCAAAACAACAAAACAATAAAGCCTATAAATGAAAAACAAGAAGAAGAAAAACACCCAAAAACCTGTGCGAGCACAATTTCTCCCTTTCTTGACGTCGTTTCGCCGATTCGATCGTTGAAAATGAAGACCTAAATGTTACGAACCTTCTTTCCAAAAATCAGCACGATCCAACGGTTAACGAATGCGCAATCGATATTTTCTGAGACTGATTTAACAAAATCAGAAATAGGGTTACTCCTCTATTATGTTAGTAGTCACATAACACATATATCAAATAATTCAACCATCCTCAATTTATATCTCTAATATCAACACCTAAATAATAATGTATGGATATCATTAGAGACTCGGATGAACACCCAAATTTTTCACAAATACTCCCAAGTAACATTTAGGCAAGTGCCGTATGACTTCTCGTTGAGTCGAGATGTTAAAATTTGATCATAACCGAAAACAGGACAGGATAACCTAAACCTCACGTTATCCAACCAAGTTCACTTTATACAATTATCCCCATCATAATCTAGACCATCAATCAATCTCGTGCACTCATACACATGGCAGTGGACTTCACAACAATAATATAACATAAATACAATTCATTCATTGTTTATTCGTTTCACATGTCATGACATTCTCTGTTGCTGGTACAACCTTATTGTTTACTTTATTAATTTTACCAAAACAAAACCTCGGTCAAATGTCGCTCCACTCAATATTTGTAACTACGTTCACCTCCAATTCATTTATTCTTTTCAATCAAAACCTCAACAAAGTGTCATGCTTTTAAACCTAACTATTTTCTAATACACCATCATCTTTTTCTCAATAAGATCATCTACTCAAGTGTGCTATCAATTCATAACTATACACATTCATATAAACACATCAAGTAACATAAACATAATCAAATCGACATATCCCAAAGAACAAGTATATCCTTGTTGGAAATGATGGAAGATAAATGGCATTGATGATGGCTTTTAATGTTGTGAATTGAAAAATGAGAAGTCCCACATAGGAGGGAACACACTCATTTATAGCCTTTATAAGGTGTTAGTTTCACACTTGGGTTGGGCCCCAAGGGGCACCGCAATTTTGTGAAGGAGGGAGAACGCAAGCAAATGGACCACCATACGCGCACACACACGCGCGTGCCGCCGCCCGCCCGGCCGGCTCGGCTCGGCTTGGCTTGGCTTGGCTTGGCTTGGCTTCTGTTATTTACTTAGTCAAAACCCTAATTGACTGTGCTTCTGTTTTGCCCGGTCAAAACCCTAATTGCTTGGTCTTCCCCACGTGTTACTTGTTGCCCGGTCAAGAAATCAAAGTCAAAACACGTTTCCTAATTTTGAGCGCACTATTAGTGGTCAGCTAATGGATCTCGTGCCTGCTGGATCTCCCATCTTTCTCAGATCTAGTTGTTGAACTCCTCTATAAATAGAGAGTTCACCTCATTTGGAAAAGCACACCAAAAGCTCTCCGTATCTGAGGCTTTTCTCACTTCTCCCCCTTCTTCCTCTTCTTCTTCTTCTTATTTTCTTGAGTAGCCTTCGTGCTATATTAGAGTGTCAGTCATTCAACTGTCATACAGAGGGTGTAATTCTAGATCGGTTTTCTAGAGTGCAGTAGAATTCCGTTACAGAGTAACTGGGCCGTTTTATCCTGGGGACTTCGTGGTTGATAGTCTGCCTTGCACAATTTGGGCAGTGCCTCGAAATGTCTTAAAGAGAGCGACCTAGTCCGCGACTCAACCCAGTAATTTTAATCGGTGGCATTGTTATTTTTCAAAAGTATTTTTCAGAAACAACAATCCTAACAAACATCCTCAAATTCAATTGTAAATTACCCTAAGGAATGGTTAGTTATGAATGAGGTAACTCTAATTCATTGTTACTCATAAAAGTCAAAAAAAAATGAGTGTTAGTTATCGTTAACTACTCATCTCGAATGAAGTCGTAGAAACTTCACATGCTACTAAAAAATAACTTTAATTGTTCGATAGGTTCATAATCTCACTGCTCCTTAATGTAGTAAATCAACTAGAATAACCTTCCACTAACAACAACTCAACATCCTCTATACGTGTGAATGTCCATGAGTACTGCATTAGACAATCAACACAATAATAAATGTCCCAACATCACAATTTTTGCCACGAACATAACTACACAATTAGACTAACTCTAATGTATACTAAAATACAACCTCAATTTAAATAGTATTTAAAGGTTGAATTCAAAGGTCCTTTACTTTTGTCCCAACAGCACAACAATATCTCCAAAGATTTGACGGTATTGTCGTTTATATTGAAATGACATATATTTCAATAAAAGTACCAAATAAATACGGCATTGAGTTAGAGTAACTCTAACCTCAACATGCAAGAAGATCAATTGTGACTTAAGAAACTTGGTTAATGACATGTGCCCTATGTGTAACTTTAATTGTAATCACTTAAGTCGAAACTTGCTAGTGCAAATTTTTAAATGTATGAAAATATGTACTTTGAGGCAAATTCTAATATAGACTACATTCACTATGAATTAATATTTGAAAAATGTTTATAACTTCAACGACGATATACATCGTCTTTCAAAAGTAAACATTAATAGTTAATTTCATTTTTATGACAATGACTTTTATTTTTATTTTTATAAATATTGAAATAATAACTTAAATGATACTAATTCAATAAAAATAAAAATAAATAAAATATATTTCGTATTGAATCAACATCAATAATGTCATCGTCTTATCTATAAAAATAAAGAATTTTATAAACCATTATTTTTTCAAAATATCGTCGACCGTCATATTTTTTTTTTATGTTGAGCCACTTATCAACATGGTAAACTATATAAATAATATTTATTTTGATGTATAATGTGTATTGATATTTTGCTTTTAAAAAAGCAATAGACTGTTTTAAAAGGGCTTTGTTGTTATTATATTATTTAAAAAAAAAAATTGATACCTAATTGCACCATATTAAAAAAAATAAATTAAATTGTCCTATTTTTTGAACTCAATACATCAGCACATCCTAGACCTGCGATGTCTTGAAGAAAAAAAAAAAAAATCAATGCAATCGTCTGGGAATGCGACCATGTACTAGTTTATTAAAAAATCTTCGTTTTACTAAATAGGAAATTGCTTATTTAATAAATTAAAAATAATTATAAAATTTTGAAAAACAAAATATTTGTAATAAGATAAAATAAAATAAATTAAATTAAAAAAAATGCGGTTGACTAAATGTGACTAAATAAATAACGTGTTATATATTGTTTTAACAACTCCCTATTTTATACATAAATTTAAATTATTTTAACTGTAATTAGCAACTTAATTATATTTTATTCACAATTTCATCCTATTTTTTCTCTGAATCAAATGAATAAAAATACCATCTACTTAGAAATTTATAATATAATTTACTTAATAATTATTTTTATTATTATTATTTTTTATTTATTTAATACAAAGAAAAAATAGGAGGAAGTTGTGAATAAAATATAATTAAGTTAAATTATATGTGCAAATTTATCTATAAAATAAGAGTAAGTTGTTAAAATAATATAACACGTTATTTGTTTAGAAACATCTAATTAAACATATTTTTTTCTTCAATTTAATGTATTTTATTTTATTTATAATATTTTTTTAAATATTATAATTATTTTTAATTTATTAAATAAACAATTTTCTAATGAGTAAAATGAATGAAAAAAATTAAACTAGTATATGGTCGCGATCGTCTACTACATTGTAATTTTTTTTATAATGTAGGGCAATTTGGCATCAAATTTTAAAAAATAAATATAATAATAATAAAATCCTTCTAAATGTTTATTCTCTTATACAAAAAACAATTTCTTAGGTCACACACGGATTGTGGCACGTGTGGGAAAAGATTGGAATGAACGAATTTTTTCGTGGATGATTCGTTGTTTGTTTCAACGCTTACCGCGTACGCAAGCAAGCTACACGATCAAAACTCAAAAGCATCGCTACCAAATCCATACGCTGAATAATCATATTTCACAAAACACGATCCAACGCCATTACTTTCTTTTTTCTTCCGATTCCACCTCATTCGATCGATCACAATGAGTTTCATCTTCGGAAAGAAAAAAACACCCGCAGGTTTCTTCAAACTCTCTCTTAGCTTTTAATCTAGAAACTCAAATAAATCATTGAATTTCAAAATTGGTTGATCAATTTTGATTATAAACTTATCAACAGTTATTATATTTTTTATATTTTTTTTAATTATCTTCAACATGATCTTATGTATCAAAAACCTTTTCGACCCTTTTTATGCGAAAAAATATGGTTGTTGATTTACCCTTATTTAAATTTATTGCATCTATTAGCTTTTGATCTAATATGCTGAAATTACAATAACTATATAATATTTTCTTTTCAATATTGATTTTTCAATCATAATTTGCGGCTATGATAATTTTAATAAATTAAGAAGCTAGTGCTACTAACTGTCACATTTAATTGTGTACTTGATTTGAACTTGTTAGGGTGATTCTTAGTTTTTGCCATGCATTGATTCATCTTTTGATTGATTTAGTGGGGTTTCGTTGTACTTTTTGTAAGATGAAATGAAACACTATATATAGATTTTCTAGTTTGTGACTGTGAATTTGTGACTTTCAGAGCTTCTGCGGGAAAACAAGAGAATGTTGGACAAATCAATTAGGGAAATTGAGCGCGAGAGGCAAGGTTTACAAACACAAGAGAAGAAATTGATTTCAGAGATAAAGAAAAGCGCCAAACAAGGCCAGATGGTAATGTGATGTGATCATGTCTTTTGATTCCATTATTTGCAAATTAAGTTATTGGTTGTAGCATGTTGAATATGGTAGTTTAGCTGCGCTTATTGCATGTTATAACATCCCACCTCAAATTTTCTGGTAGATGAGTGTGTTTGGCGTTTACAGCTCTTAAAAGAAGGCATAGTGCCTTAAGGTGTTAGCTGTGCAGATGATATATTTTGGTTTTTATCTTTTTATTCTTACTATTTTTCATGAATTTTGCTTTGTAAATGTTTAGCTCGAAAATCCCCTCCATGTTTTCCTAATGGTTTTGTAGGTTAGTTACTTACTGTTGTAGAACTAGTGAGATCCTGAGCTCTCCTATGTCCTTAGAAAGAAAGTGTAAATAGGGTTTTGAGGAAGTGCGTGTCTTTATTAGAACTATTCTAGTTATGCACATGATCGGTACATGAATTAAGTATGCATAATTACATACACTATTTCCTAAGCAAGATTCCTTATAGATAGAATGTACATGGAAGAGTGAGATTGACATAGATGTAAATGTTTCACAATGTTTTTCAGAAGTGCCCTGAGAGGTCTAGTAAATATATATTCTAAATGGTCATTGCATATTACAAAACCAGTTGTTATTTCTTGTAAGAAAACATTTCTTCTTGTAAAATGGCAATCAATTTATGTGGTTCGGTTTCCTGAAAAATCGGATTGAAGGCAGTGTGTAGAACAGATTGGCTGTTACAAATTAATTTCATATATTCATGAGATCAGTGAGTCAGCTGGTTGAAGCAGTTGGTTTAACCCCATAGGTTTACATGTTGCAATTGCCCAGTAATCTGTCTTGACACTAGATCTAGAAACGATGTTGTTTTTCCCATGGGATTACGTTTCCTCCACAAAGATACAACACCCTAAAGTTGATCTTCTATCTGATGGTTAGCCAACAATTTCAGCACGGCCTTTGGTATCACAAAATAACCCTCTCCCTAGTACAGTCTCGATGTACCTAGGAATGTGAATCAAAACATACCAATTTACATGTAGCATTTAGAAACAAACATACCACACCTAAATCAAAAGTAATTGTTGGTCTAGTTACTATTAGACAGTTGAGACTTTAGACAGCTATATTTTCCAGGGTCTGCAACTGGCTGCCCTTGCCTTGGTAGCAGCTTGGTGTTAAGATTCAATGGAGAGTATTATTAAGACAATAGACCACTATGTATGTTTCCTAAAGTATGTCTGTGACTCTGGCATACTTTAGCTTAGTGATTGTGGCACGTGTAGTTGATTGCTGATTGCGCCATGTCATTCCCTGAAAAATATTTAAGAGGGTCTAAGTAAGTCTTTTGTGTGAAAGTGATTTAACAAATGCTACATAAGATATACCGGCTGAGTAATTATCAGGTGGTAACAATATCATCAATGTAAAGAAGATGTAAAGGTCAAGTGGAAGTGTGCTGAAAACATTGTGATCGGTCTCACATTGAATCATGATGAATTGCAAGAGACTAGAACTTAATCATCAAAATTAGACACAAGGAGATTGTTTTGAGAAATCAGGGTAATATTGGCGTACTAAGATTAGCTGATCCTTGAACTGTAAGTTTAATCCATGTAAGAAGTAATTTTCAATTACATAAAACTCAAAAGATTACTAAAATGGACATACATTTTCTTCGTGTTTGGCTTGAAATGTAGCATGACAATGAAATGTGAAATTTTGACTAGTGGTGTTCTTGCAAGATAAAATAGTGGAACCAGCTTGCACATGATGAATGTAGTTTGATTACAATATTGTTACATTAGCCTTTAAGGTAGGTGGCACTTATTTCATTATTGACATCTTTGTATTTCATGTAATGTTGTTCAGGGAGCTGTTAGAGTCATGGCAAAAGATCTTGTTAGAACAAGGCATCAGATTGAAAAGTTTTACAAGCTAAAATCACAGCTCCAAGGTGTATCACTCAGAATTCAGGTATGTTATGCTGACTCTGTATCTGATCTTTTGCAATTTGTAGTTGTACTAGCATATATAGTCATTATTGGATAATATTTCTGTCCTAAGGATCCTAGCAATGTTTGTTTCTTAGAATATGATTTAACTGGCTAACACCTGTAAAATTTTGATCAAACAAGCAATGTTTGTTTCTTGGAATATGATTTAACTGGCTAACACCTGTAAAGTTTTGATCAAACACCATGCCTTTACCTTATTTGAATACTGAAAGCTAGTTTATTTGCACTTAAAATTTTCAGACATTGAAATCTACACAAGCAATGGGTGAGGCAATGAAAGGTGTGACAAAGGCCATGGGGCAAATGAATAGGCAGATGAACTTGCCGAATTTGCAGAAAATCATGCAAGAATTTGAGAGACAGAACGAGAAGATGGAATTGACGATGGAAGTGATGGGAGACGCAATAGACGATGCTTTGGAAGGGGATGAAGAAGAAGAAGAGACAGATGAACTAGTGAACCAAGTTCTTGATGAGATTGGAATCGACATAAACCAAGAGGTATTTTTTACTTGTTTCACATTGAACATTACTTTTCACCTTAAAATAAATGACACTAGTGGCGACTATAACAATGTATATTGTTTTTGTTACAATCTGCAGCTTGTAAATGCGCCATCATCAGCCGTTGCTGCACCCGCCGCAAAGGCAAAGGTAGCTCAAGTGGAAACGGCTGCGAACGATGATAGCGGGATAGACAGTGACTTACAGGCAAGATTAGACAACTTAAGAAAAATGTAGTCTTTCATCCATGATATAGGGACCCCAGGTGGGAAAATGAACATCGTATGTACCATATAACTATAATTGACAACTTGTTCCAGGATTTGATGAACTCGTGATTATAAATAGATGTTATTTTGTATAAATCAATTTTCCTTGTTCAGGTTTTGATATGTTAATGGTGCATCCTTTGAATTATTTGATATATCTACCTTATAATATTTTAATTTTTATTTATTATCTTTTATAAAAATTGTTTTTTATTTATTTATCGTCTAAACCTAGCCCACTCACTTCTTCTACATCCTTCAAATGGGTGGTTTAGGACCCTTTTTTTTTCTCCAAAATCGTCCCATTAAGTCATTTTGCTATCTCTTTTTATTTAAATAAATGATTTTTTTATATAGATAAATAATATACATTGTTAAATCACAAGAAAAATATTTATCATTAATACACATGACAAATATTTGTTATTCATACAAAAAAAAACAAATACGAGACACATATAAATTATTGATATATAAAAAATACAGACATATATTTATTATTGATAAATATATAAATAAATAAAAAGAGACAACTATCAATTATTAACAAACATAAAAAAAAAAAATACCTGACAAATATTTGTTATTACTAAATAAAAAAATACGGGAC
>JBBPBR010000001.1:13181697-13211233 GCA_037974775.1 Cicer pinnatifidum
AATATCAAAAATATAGTCGTACTTTTACAAATTAAAGCGAAAATTTCAAGTTTAATATAGTAAATAACACGAATAAATGTAAATGTGGCAAAAAAAATATTTAATGCAGTTTTTTTAACAAGTTTAGAAAAGAGAAATGTTTTTTCAAAATGAAATGAAGTGTTAATGTCATTTAAAATGATCTCAAAGGTGATTGATTTAATTTTCTTTTATAAAAAAATAAAATTGAAAGAACTAACCTTTAAGAATAATTTTATTTAAATGAAGTTTATGTTTAAATAATAGAGGCAGTATCACAATCAATGATAAAACCATACTAATAATAGCAATAATTAAACGACACAAGAAGAAAATTCAATGATATGGACTCATGTGGTCACCAAATGCCAACCAATAAAATGGAGTTTGAACCTAAAAAACAAAACAAAAGGCTGTATGAGTTACTAATACAATTTTTTTATGCAAAATAAACAATTTAATATTATAGGCACTTTATTTAACATTAAATATAAATAAAATAAGTGAAGGTAAATTATAAACAGATAGGTAACAATATTCTCTACCAATAAAAAGAGGTGACAATATTTTCTCATCTAACTCAACCTTAAAGTTGATCCAATTAAAAGAACTAAGAAAAACAACCTAAGTAATAGTGTAGTATAGTGGTCGATTCCAACTATTTAAAATCCAACTAAATATCAAACCAATAAGAACTTTAGATCATAAATCAATAAGCTCTAAATCACTTAAATTAAAACAAAACCTCAATTAAGTTGATCATACAACTAAATAGAAAGTCATGTAAATTCAAAGTTCAACCAATTAAACCATCCAATCTAATACCATTTTCAAAACATTGGTTTATTCAATGTCATGTCCTATGAGGCAAAACAACATTTTTTCCACACAAATAATTTCTAAACTCATCAAATCAAACATAGAAGATACCACCGGAATTCATCAACCCATCACGAGAATTCTCTTCCACAAAATTATGACTAAAAGGTCCTACGGGTGTTCTACAAATTGGACAATCAAAATGAGAATAAAGCCACATATCTATACAAAGAGAATGAAAACAATGTTTACACTTTGGTAATTTGCTAACATCTTCCCCTTCTTCATAAGCCGACAAACAAACAGAACATTCATAATCAAAATCACCCTTTTTCTCTTCTTCTTTTGTTACCACTTCCTTTTTGTATTTGAAGCTTGAAAGCAAGTTCCTTTGTGAGTTTCCAAAGCTCCTATTATTATTATTATTACTATTTTCAAGATTTGAGCTTGTGGGTTGTGCTTGATTGTGGCTCCTATTGCAACGTTTGATTATAATGATGTTGTAAATTGCTAGAACTATGGCTGCAATTCCCATCACAACAAGACCATAGTATAACATGGGTATGCTATTGTTTTTGTTTGATGAAAAAGAAGATGGTGGAGGAGGGGATGGAATTGTGAAAGGGCTTAGAACATCAACCATTTTGTGGGGATATATGGTTTTTTGTTTTTTTTTTTTAGAAATTGGGAGAAGAAATTTAATTTGGTGAAACAAGTTGAAGAATATTTAGTATATATAAAACTAGACATGATGGGAGCAAAATCCTATCCAGAATGGATTCATAGAAACAATTATTAGATATTATTATTCATTAAAAATAATGCATTAATATTGATAAGTACTCTTCTGTTTCAATATATAAATAAATTAAAAATAATGCATTGATTATTATTTTTTATATATATATTATGAGACGGGAATAGTTAAATAAAAAAATGGTGGTTATGCTATGATTGGTGAAGAGAATAAAATATTAGTAGTATTATTTTTTTCTTTTGTTTAACAAAAAAAAATGTTATGGAATAATAAGAAAGGACAGAAATAGCTGTACAATAAGGACACTAAGATAAGTGGAAAAGTGATAAGATTTGTAGATAAGCCTTTTGTTCCATTAACAGTAGTTTTGGTAATCTTCAACCCTTAAATGGTTTAGATTATATTCTTTTCAGATTAATTGGTTTAGTTAATAATTGTTGGAATTATATTCAATTTGTTTAAATAGGATTTTATAAAATATGTTTAAAAATATAAAATATAAAATATAAAATTGGTGACTTATTTGCCATGCGTATATTAGAAAGTCGTGGCCGTGCTAACCGTGAATTAGTTTAGTCGGCGAAAATTTGACTAATATCGTAAACAGTTATATATTAAGGCCTATTAAAATTTTATAAAAATTAAATTTGAAAACTTTCTTTTTTATAAAGACTAAATTTATATTTAACAATTATTATTATTATTGTTTGAGAAAACAAGAATTAGGAATTGATAACTCATTTATGTTGTCATTTTAAAACTATCATTTATTATTTATAACATCCTAATAAATTTATTAAATAAAAATATATTGTGTAATAAAGTAAACATCATTAAAATTTAATGAGACACATTAATGAAAATAGAAAAGTAAAGATTATATCAATTGCAACAAAATTCATTTTAAATACATTGCGACCACAAATTCCACCAAGTAAAATAACAATTGTAAAAATTAAAATTAACAAATTTATCGACATACATGTTGTCTTCTATAAGAGATGTAGAACTATTTAATCTTCAACTTCCACGACACAAGATTTAAATTAGTAAAATATTGGACGGCCAACAAAAAGTCACTTTCTATAAGGATCCATTAGGGTCACTGGGCGAGTACATTCAAGCCTTTAGCACATAGCCCCGAAATAGTGAGGGACTCCAAATTGCTTTTTAAATAATATAAAAAAAATTAGAGTAAATTTTTTTTATTGAATATAATTCTAGTCCTTAAAAAATACGACATTTCAATTTTAGTTCAAAAAAAAACATTATTTTTAGTCCTTATTTTGATTTTATCCAGACTTTTTTGGAGACTAAAATATTAAATTTTACAAAAAAAAAATCAAAATAAAGAATAAAACTGATTAAAAAAATATTTAAGAGCTCAAAATAAAATTTTGAAATTTTATAGAGACTTAAAAGTTATTCATTTTTTTTTAATTACTATAATTTTTCTTTCTTTTTACTAGGGGTTCAATTTTTAAGATTAGAACAACAACTCTAAAATATTTAAGACAACCATTATACCTTAATTTTATTCGTCAAATTATAAATAATAAGTAATAACATGTTTCATAATAACATTTTGAATTTGTTCTTATAAAATCTAAAAAATTTGTCATTTCAGAAACCAGGTAAAATTTTGAGCCCATATAACATAAGCGAACAATTTACAGTTGGCCTAAAAACAATAAAAATAAATAAATAATCCTTGCTTTTTTTCCTTTTTTTTTTACAAGTGCAACTTTTTCAACAATCAACCAAAAAAGTTCAGCAACTCTTTTCTCTTTTCATTTCTGCACAATTCTATAAGTTCTGCAAAATAATAAAAAAAATCAGAACTAAATTTATCTCATGGACACATAAATTCATCTTTATATAATCTATAAATTTAGAACAAAAAAATCAAACAGGAAAGAGAGTTTTGTTTGACTGAAGTAACAATGTCAATTACAAGGAATATAGTTTGAATTGTAACTATCCCTTTTTAAAATTCATGTTTAAAACTTAAGTATTTAACACAAGATTGATCTTAATTATGAAAAAACATAACGTTTTTTGTTAGTAAAATAACAAAATTTAACTTATCTATATACTATACGATTAGTTGATTATAAATAAATAAATAGAGATAAGGGGAGAAATATCACACAAAGATATATCTTAGTTCGCCTAATGTGAGTTACGTCTGGTGCTCACAATTGTGAAATTTTTCATTAAGTGCTCAAAGTATATCATTCTTGGTTTTCACACAACCTTTTTAGATCAATCTTAGTCTGTTACAATACACTACCTTTCAACCTCGAAAGGATTTCTACAGGTTACCTATCAATCTTTAGAGATGATTTCTACACATTACCTTTAAATCATAAAAGAATTTTAACAATTTACTCAAACTATTTTTAACACAATAGTGTTGATTTACAAAGTGATGATTTAAGATTTTAGTAGAATATGAGTGTACTCAACCCTTGTTTGAGTTTAAATTCTTGGCTTATGACCCACTAGAATGGTTATGATATCTAGATGAGAATAAAACTGAATCTTTTGAAGTATAAGTGATGTATTGCTTTGAATCTAAATATCAAATATCTTGGTAGATAACTCTTACCGTTTCACCTAATAATCAATTAATTGATTGACCACAATTGTAATATTTTACCGCTGCAATCAGTGATAGATCTTGCATAAAATATCGGGGGAGTTAAGAAGCGACAAATATTAACTAAAATATTACAATTCAAACCTCTTATTTTGTGTGTGGGTGTGTGTGTGTGTTTTTTTTTACAAAAGATTAATAAAAAAAATCATTCCCACTTTAACTTGATGGTGATCATGCGGTCAACATCAAATTTTTTTTTTTTTTTTTTTTATTATGTCATCCTTCCTAAGTATTGAAACAAACTTCAAGAACACTTTGTTATTCCCAAAACTTTTACATGTCACCCATCTGGTTATATTTGTTGTACTTCAATGGTCCACTTCCAAGTCAAAGTCATCAAATACGTACAACCCCGTGAAACACTCTGGTAGTAGTTGAAACACTCTGATAGTAGTCGAGCAAACATTTAATTTGATAAAATCATTCATGTTAAGGCCAAAAGGTATAACTCTCATGGAACCTCAATAACCATATCATGTGTCACATACTTTAATGAGATCTTGTTTTTGCAGCATTATGTAATTCTAAAATCCTTAATCTCAACTAATTGTGTCTTAATCTCCATTGTCTTTTTGAGTTGTGTTGAAAGATGTAGTTATTTTATGCACTTTACTTAAGTTAGTTTAAGGATTTCTCTAACCTTTCTGATGAGGACCTAAAATGAGTTAATTATGAGAAAAAACAAAGAATATTTCAAGTCAAAACTTTATAATAGTTTTTAGTTTTATTTGTGTTTAATTTGGGTGAGATGTGTCTCCTCTTTGAGTAATTAGATCAGAACTTGCTTGAATCTTATCAATGGATTCTTTACCATTGTAGCGATTCCACATTGACTTATCAATCATCCTTGATTGTGGCACCTTCTTCATCTTCTCCATTTAACCCATGTTTGTTTGTTTCTTTTCCCTTTTATTTTATCACTTTATTTCGAGAAATCACTTAGTTAGATCTTCAATTTCACGTTGACGCACTCAAATCTACATCATTTGGTATTCAAAGCTTCTAACCAAGTGGTAACATTTGTTCTTAATTTTTGTTTTTATGTTTTGATGTTCTTGAAGTTCTTGGAAAATTTGAAATTTTAGATTAATTTCTTGAAATTTGATATATGTTTTTGTGTAATCTTGAATTGTTAGTTGATTATAAGTGTTATAATATGTGTGGGAACATTTAGTTTGATGATTTTATGCTTCATTTTGTGTGAAATTCGAAATATGAAGTTGCTGAAAAAAAATCGCAGAAAGAAAAAACATGTATTCATTTTCTTCGCTTACAATTGTTTGATCTAAAACTTCAGTTGCAAATTTGTTTTTGATGTTATTTCTTCCATACAAGTTTGATTCTAGAAATTAAAAAGTCTAAATTTGTTAGAAAAATGAGAGGAACTCAAATTTGCATAGAAAAAAATCTAAAAATACAAGTGCTGCGAAAAAAGTGATTCTGCACAAAAGCACTTTTGAAAAAAGGCATTTTGCAACAAAAAAAAGGTTCAAGAATTGTTCTTAATGAAACATCTAACATCTTTTGCATTGTTCTTACCTCCTTTAGGCATTGCAAGTTTGATTTTAATATCTTACCTTCCACATATTTGGATCACTTAGTCATTTAATTCTAATCTTTCTTGTTTATTTGATAATCTACTAAGTGTGTCTTTATTTACCTAGTTTTTCTTTCTTGTTTCTTGTTTGTTGATGTCTTAAGTTTTTTCTTCTTGAAACTCTTGTGTTGATAGCTTTTGTGAACTTGTTACATTGTGTTTTGATTATTTGGTTTGGATTCTTTTTAAGAACTTGAAAGAGGAGTTTGAGTGGAAAAAGGAAAAAGTGCACATTATTGAAAAAAAAAACATCATTGAGTGATATACACGAGTGATACATTTCTTGAGTGTAAACACTTAGTGAGTGATGAAGGCCTTATTTTTATTTTGTTATCTTGTTCTTGTTGTTTGCTTGATTATTATGATACTCATTGATTTGTTATTTTTAAAATCATGAGTGAAAGGGAACCAAATCTCCTTTCTCTTAGAATCACTTATATTATGAGTCACTTTACACAAATATTAAATACTCGAATTAATGCCTTCAGAAAAGAGTTTGTGAATCAAATAGATAAGAGGAAATGAGGTATGGAACGAGAGTTAGAGAAAAAGAAAGAAGATGTGAAAATTATGATGAGGAGGAAATGAGTTATAAAATGAGAGATAGAGAAAAAGAAAGAGGATATAGAGATTATGGCGAGGATGATATGAGGAATGCAAAAGAGAAAAGACACAAAAAATATAAAAACGAGGAACAAGAAAAAAAAAGGAAAGTATATCATATGAAGAATATATTAGAGATTTTGTATTGGATTTGAAGCATGTGAAATATATTTAAGAAAATGGATATACAAAAGAGGCAAGAAAAATAGAGAAACTAGCCTTGAGAGAAAAAGAGAAAATCAAAGAAAAGAAAGAGAAAGAGGAAAAAAAAAAAAATAAGTTAGCCTTGAGAGAGAAAATGAAAATTAAATAAAAGAAAGGTGAAGTGGCACAAAATTTGTGAGACAAAGAACAAGAAATTGAGTCTAACTATTTTCCTAACTTTGTTGGCCAAATGTGATTGAAGTTAAATGTGATTGGCCAAATGTTTCTCAAAATAATCCTTCCCAGTAAAATCTTGGTTTGAATCCTAGAAACTTTAATTCTTCTACTACTTTAATTCATGTTTCTCTTAAATTGTTTGACAATTTCTTCCTCGTACGATAGGTTTGCAAATATTCATGTTGAAATGCCTAACTTGTGTTATTTCCATAAGTTTCATTTGAAATTTGAAACCATGATGCATCAAGTGTTTAATCCATATTATTCTTCTAAACTTGATTTGAGAATTATGAGCCAAGACTTGAATGATTTTCTTGATAAATGTGTTGTTGTGCTTTCTAAAGTAACTTTGGTTCATGACAATTTTTTTGAAGAATGTGTAGGGATTCTCAAGAAAAATTTGTTTGCTAACTTAAATACTCACTCTTGTGTTAAAAATAAAGTTAGTATCTTGAGATTTTCTATGAAGGGAAAATGTTTGCATGTGGAATTAGTTGATAGTTGCACTACTACACCTCTCCTTACTCTTTCTTTTATTGACAAATCTTTTAAACTTCCATATGATACTCCTAATTTGTTTGAGAGACTTGTCTTATTTAAAAAAGATCATTCATTATTTTATGATAAAAGGAATGTCCTTGAGGCTCAACTTGCGTTGAAGCCTTTGGAAATACAAAATAACTTCTTGTTCGTCTCCAATTCCAATCCAAGGAAGGTAACATTGATACTTAATATCAATTTCAAGAGGTATTATTGTATCTCTATCTTGAAAACTCCTTATATTGAAAATGAATATGTTGGATGGTTGAATGCAAAAAGTGGAATTGTGCTTCACCTACTTGACACATTTAGTGGTTTTTCACAATTTCCATTTGATCCCGGTGGTAGCTTTAACATTGTTCTCCATGTCTTTGACTTGTGTTTTTCTTCTTGTAGGTTATGATTGAGTTAAATTCGAGGTCGAATTTCTTCTAAGAAGGAGGGAATGATGAGAACCTAAAATGAGCTAATTGGGAGAAAAAACAAATAATATTTCAAGTCAAGACTTTATGATAGTTTTTAGTTTTATTTGTGTTTAATTTGAATTATAATAATTTTAGTTAAGTGGTGTAAGCCCAATATGGGTATAGAGAATTGGTTTTTGACCCATCTTAGGAATAAGGTAAATCCTTCTGTATATACCTCGTAAGAGTCTCATTTTGGATAACTTTGAAATGAATTAGAATTTTTCTAATGAGAATTGTGAGTGAGATGTGTCTCCTCTTTGAGTTCTTGGATTAGAACTTGCTAGAATCTTATTGATGGACTCTTTACCATTGTGGCGATTTCACATTGACTTATGTTGACATCTAATTTTGTCCGCTACTTTAAGATTTTTAATAAATATATAAAAAATTTAATAAAAAAATAATAATGATAAAAATAATAATAAAAATAAATAGTTAGACCTTTAAATTTTAGAAAATCATGGATGTGTTTGGTTTCTATTTGTCTCAGATTCCTTTTCACGGACACGACAACTGGCGAATTCACTAGGGACTTTTGAGAGTCAAACTCATTCTAATTAATTGTATATAATTATTTATTGTTTTATTTATATTTCCCTTTTTTTGTTATCTTGTGATTATAATTATATGTGTCTTGTTAATTTATTTTCATTATAATGATTTTTTTTATTTTATTTTTCTACACACTACCCTAATAAGACCCACACACATATGAGTGAGCTCTATACCCGGGTTGAGTGCAACCTAAGATAAGTTAGAGATTGTGTAATGATAATCTTCTGGATGTGTTGTTATGAAAGTCTCACATATAGTTGACCTTTTCTAGAATATTTCCATTTTAATGGTTTACCTATTAATTGGTTTAATATTTTAGAATTGAGTTGTGTGCTCCATGAGCCAATTTAGAACCATAGAGCCACTCATAGTAAAGGTTCACAATAAAAAACCATCACATAAGAAAATAATCATGTAGGGCACATGTATATATGAAAAAACCTACCCTATCTATATATCATATTCATCATAATGCATTGCATAATCATGCATGTTTCATCTTTTATTTCATTTTACAACATATTTTTCTTTTTCTCCTCATTTTTTAAGAAAAAATATTTGCACATTAGGAGGTAGTATAATATTTCAGTTAAATGCATTATCATTGCATTCATTTTTTTTACATTCTCATAACATTTTCCTTCAAGAAAAAAAATGGCAAAAAAAAAAGAAAGCAAAAAAGAGTATCATGACACCCTTATCAAACATGTTCTCGGGCAAAAATCATGGATGAATTGAAGCAAACAAAGATTATTTGAATCAACTAAAAGACGATATGGCTAACAATTTGGAAATCTTGCAAAACCTTGATACTTGAAATAATGAGAATACTTCATGAAAAAGTATATCACAACGAACTCATGTTTATCCCTTGATTTCATATGTCTAACAAATTTTATCTTTTAGTCTACTTTTTGGTCTACCTCAAGTCACTTGTCCACATGATTTGAACCTAATACTAATTTGATTCATCCTCCACCCCTTACTTCTGGGTCATAGACATGATTTTTTGGCTTTTTTCCATAGGTTAACCTCTAGAAGTTGGGTCGTCTTTGATGAACTCTAGAAGTTATCATAAAAAAATAGATTCAAGTGTGGCTCTGATCCACACTAATATGGATCAAGAAGACTTATCATTACTTGCAGACATTGATGCTTCAAAAAGTATTACATCTAAATGAAGACCCGTTAGGTTGAAAATCCAAAATGACGACCTATGCAAAAATTAGGGTGCAAAATCATAATAATAATAATAATAATAATAAATACTCGATAGGTTGAAAACATGAAAGGGCGACCTAGGCAAAAATTAGGGTACAAAAAATAATAATAAATATCCGCTAGGTTGAAAACCTGAAAAGGCAACCTAGACAAAAGTTAGGATACAAAAATAAGTAAAGACCCACTATGCTGAAAATCCAAAAGGACAACCTAGGGAAACTGAGGATATAAAGTTGAATAATGACCTGCTAGATCAAAAACAAGAATGGGGCTACCTAGGTGAAAAAAATCCAGAAGGGAGACCTAGGCAAAAATTAGGGCAAAAAAAAAAAATAGAATGAAGAAGTTATAAAGGAAAATGAGCAAATAATATGGCTTACACAGATCGAAGTCGAATCATTATAATCTGAAATGTTTTGAAGATAAATTGGAGCAAATCATATCCTTCAAAGTGGGCTAATAACGCGAGTGAAATTATGGTATCATTTATTAGCATACTTCTTTTATGAAATACTACTAATAAATCGGGTCATTTACTCAAATAAGATCACCTTATCTTCTTCTCTTCCTTTGAATTGTTTTTTTTTTCGTACCATAGATTTTCCCACTAAATATCATCGTCTAAACTAATTTCTCGAGTTATAAATCTTTTTGTCAAAATTCATTTTTATGAAAATCATATGTTGGGGAACAAGATATGTGAATGTCAAGAGGCCAAAACTAGTATGATGTCTTTACACATAGGACAATGGCAACTAGAGATCAAGTCGAAGATGTAATAAAAATCTCTTTAAAGATCAAAATGATAATCGCCACTATTTATTCGAAGTTGTGCATATTTTTCATCCATGAATCAAATAATCATGTTCGTAGGAGGTGAAAGAAATAAATAAAAAATTGTAAGAAAGTTGATTGTAAAAATTGAAAAAAAAAAAGATGAAAATGAAGGAAAATATTCATTTATCAAATGCACTCATGACATTTCATATTTCCAATAGTCTATAAATTTAAATTCGGGACTACTAACCTGCATACTCTAATTTAAAGTCGGGATGACTAACCCGCACCCTCTGATTAAAACCCAAGATGATTCCCTGTTACCTCACATCGATATTCGGGTTGACAATGTGGCCTGCAATTCTCTCTTCTCTTTTATGAATGTTTTCTCTGGGTATAATCAAATTGAGATGGCAGACAAAGATATGGAAAAAAATGACTTTCATCATCTCTTGGGATGGTAACGCGCTTGTGTTTTGATTGTACCAATAATACGACATAATATGAAGCTTGTGCCATCGGAATTTTGGCGGCTTTGTAATCAAAAGCAAAATTTCTAAAAGTATATGGAGATTCAGCTCTAGTCATTAATCAGTTTAACCAAGAATGGGAAACTCGAGATAAGAAGTTGATACCTTATTTTACCTATATAAAGGAATTGTCTTTACAATTTGACAACATCACTTTTCACCATGTCCCTCGAGAAAACAATCAATTGGTTGATACTTTGGCTACTTTATCCTCGATGTTCTAAATAATTCAAAATAATGAAATCACATCCATTAAAATGGTGATTCGAGATCATCCTGCCTATTGCCACGTAATGGAAGAAGAAATCGATGAGAAATGGTTGTATCACAACATCAAACATTATCTTATTAAATAGAGAATATCCTCTTAGAATATCAGAGAATGAGCAAAGAACTCTAAGACGGTTAACCGCGAACTTTTTTAGTGAAAGAAAATAATTTGTATAAGAGAAATCATGATATGGTACTCCTCAGATGCATTAATGTCAATGAGGCGAAAGAAATTCTCCAAGATTTCCACGATGGCTCTTATGGGATCCATATGAACGGACACGCCATGTTCAGAAAGATTATTCGGTTCGCGTATTACTAGCTCACCCTAGAAAAAGATTATTTTAATTATGTAAAGAAATGTCATAAGTGTCAAATATATGTTGATAAGATCCACACCCCACCAATGCTCCTCATCACCCTTTCAACTCCCTGGCCATTCTCAATGTGGGGCATAGACGTCATTAGAATGATCGAACCGAAAGCATCAAATGGACATCACATCATTTTGGTGGCAATCGATTACTTTACCAAATGGGTAGATACCTCTTCGTACGCCAATATAACCAAAAATGTGGTAGTAAAATTCATAAAAAAGGAGTTAATATGTCGTTGTGGCCTACTAAGCAAGATCATTATTGACAATGCCACAAATCTGAATAAAAAAATGATGGATGAATTGTGTGCCACCTTTAAAATTCAACACCACAACTTTTCCCCGTACAGACCAAAAATGAATGGCGCAGTCGAAGCAGAAAATAAAAACATCAAAACAATTATTCAGAGAAGGGTTGTAACATACAAAGATTGGCACAAGATGTTGTAGTTTGCACTACACGAGTCGCACTTTGATACCCACTTTAACAGGGGTAACCCCTTTTTCTCTAGTATATTGGATGAAGCTTGTGCTACCCATTGAAATAAAAATCCACTCGCTAAGAGTATTAATAGGAACCAAACTAGAGGAGCCATAATGGATACAAACACATTTCGATTAATTGAATTTAACTGAAGAAAAAAGATTGGCAACCTTATGCCATGAGAAATTATATTAGAAAAGACTGAAAATAGTGTACGAGAAAAAAATATATCCTCGAGAATTTCAGGAATGAAACTTGGTGCTAAAAAAGATCTTATCCATTCAAAAGGATTATCGTGAGAAATGGACCCCTAACTATGAAGACCCATACTTCGTGAAGAAAGCTTTCTCAAGTGGAGCTTTGATCCTCACGAATATGGATGGAAAATATTTAGCCCTCCCTGTAAAAAAGTATTATGCTTAAATAATAAATACCCGATAGGTTGAAAACTTGAAAGGGGCAACCTATGCAAAAATTAGGGTGCAAAAAAAAAACCCCCGCTAGGTTGAAAACCTAAAAAGGCGATCTAGACAAAAATTAAGGTATACAAATAATAATAATATAATAATAAATACTGCTAGGTTGAAAATCTGAAATGAAGACCTAGGAAAAAATAAGGGTTAAAAAAAACTCGCTAGGTTGAATATCTGAAAGGGAGACCTAGACATAAATTAGGGTACAAAAAAAAATACATGCTAGGTTGAAAACCTGAAAGGGCAACCAAGGCAAAAATTAGGGTACACAAAAAAATATTTGTTGGGTTGAAAACGTGAAAGGGAAACTTGAGAGAAGAAGAAAAACAACAACAACAACAAAAACAAAGAATATATACTCGAAAGGACTAGATCAACAATATGGATCAGATTATGGAATGAGAAGTTAATACAATCTACATTTGAATTACTAGTAACCAAGTCAGGTCTTCCACCAATTTCTTTTGTTTTATATACTATTATCATCTTTATAATTTAACCTTCTTTCTTGAATGCATGTTATGATTATCATGTATTGGAAAGTAAAACATATACCATATCCTGATATAATGAATTGTGATAAAATCGAATATAGTAGATGTTGTTTACAATACAAGGAAAACGACAACATGAGATCCAAATTAAGATCACAATATTAATTCTTCTTCAAAAAAAAGAAAAAGAGAAAGAACGACATAAAAGGAAAAAATAAAAAAGGACAAAAGAGAGATCAAAGATATCAAATTCAAGAAAAAGTATAAGTGTTTTTTCTCATTCATTATTTGAATGGTCATGTCAAATAAAAATATTAATAAAAACCAAAATATTCATTCATTCATTCATCGATTCATGACATTTTATAAATTTAAAACCAAGAAAAACGACCAACATGTTGAAGTCGGGAAAATGACTCGCACCTGAAGCCGAGAAAACGACTCACATGTTGAAGTCAGGAAAATGAAATGCACCTGAAGTCGAGAAAACGATCTGCATGTTGAAGCCAGGAAAATGAACCGCACCCGAAGCCGATAAACGACCCGCATGTTGAAGCTGAGAAAAAACGACTAGCACCCAAAGGTGAGAAAACGACCTGCATGTTAAAGTTGGGAAAACGACTCGCATGTTGAAGTCGGGAAATTGACTCGCATCCGAAGTCGAGAAAACGACTCGTATGTTGAAGCCGGGAAAATGAAACGCACTCGAAGCCGAGAAAACGACCCGCATGTTGAAGTTAGGAAAATGACCCACACCTGAAGCCGATAAACGACTCGCATGTTGAAGCCGGGAAAATGACTCATACCCGAAACCTAGAAAATGACCCGCGTGTTGAAGTCGGGAAAACGACACACACCCAAAGCCGAAAAAATGACCCGCATATTGAAGTCGGGAAAACGAATCGCACCCAAAGTTGAGAAAACGGTTAGTATCTTGAAATCAGGTAAAAGACTTACCAAAATCATATTCAAACAAAATTAGAGTTGTCATCTTTACTTATCACTTACTTTGATTCTCAAAGTAAATTCTAAATAAAGAGGAGCATTTGTTGACACCTAATTTTGTCCGCTACTTTAAGATTTTTAATAAATATATAAAAAAAATTAATAAAAAATAATAATGATAAAAATAATAATAAAAATAAATAGTTAGACCTTTAAATTTTAGAAAATCATGAATGTGTTTGGTTTCTGTTTGTCTCTGATTTCTTTTCAGAAATTTAGACTATTTTCTAAAATAAAAAAATAAAAAAAATAAACGTATTTAATTTAATGAAAATAAATAGATTGATGGTAATACAAATTATTATAATGGTGATCATTTGAATGAAAAGAAACCGAAAAGAATTGAATCAATAGTAATAAAAATTAGTATAATAATGATAAATTGAATAAAAAAAAGGAATCAATGGTAATAAGAATCAGTATAATTGTGGTCAATTAAACAAAAAAAATAGATTAATGATAATCAATTGACAATTATTCTCTTGTATTTTGTAATCTATACCCAAAAAGTCTATAAATAGTCGACAACAAGAGTGGAAAAAGGGGAGCACAATTTAGAATACAATTTGAGAGCGCAGAAAAAATAAAAAAGATTAATAGGCAAAAGAGGAGAAGATAATCTAATTTTAAGAAAATCAGTCAAGCAAAAAACCAATTCAGCAGTAAGGTATCACTTTCTTATTGTTTTATCTAATTTTCTACTTATTAGTCTTTGTATTGCATCATTTTAAAATATATTCTTCTTTTTTTCTTCTATTTTTTTTTTTGTTTATAATAAAATAAACTCATATGTTAAACTTTCATTTTTTTTAAAGTTGTATATTCCTAAAATTGTTCTCTTTGCAATATAAAATAATAAAAAAAAAATATAACTAATTGATGTTTATAAACCAAGAAAACAAACTTCATCCTAGTGTACTATAACAGAAAACTCATATCAAGTCTTTATCAAATAACTTTAAAAAAAAAAACATCATAACAACGAATAAATAGTTTTTCCCTTAGGATTATAATTAATGGTCGCTGTCGTCGAATGAAATTCATCCTCGCTCGTCGCACCCCATCAAGCTTCCCCAATCCTTGGTGGCGTTTGTGTTGCGACAAATCTGATAGCGTAAAAACAAATCCTTTAACAGGTTGTTTCACCATCGTGTCCATATGTCTTGTTTACATACCACCACGTTATGTTGTTTTCTAACTAAAACCAATTTTTCTTTACTTTAAAACAAAAATAGAAGATATAATCTATGAATAGACATTTCACTAATTTTATTTTTCGTTATTACTATTATTATTATTATTATGTTTTTTTTAAACGTATATGAATAAAAAATAATTAAAATAAAGTAATAATAAAAATCGGACAACACATAAATATTTTCTAACCAAGAACTACGTGTGTTTTGATTTTCCTATTGCACCTGATAATATGTAGGAGCAAAGTTTTTTTCCTTGTCAAACCAAATTAATAAAATAGTATTTTTCTTTATTTTATTAATATAAGTAATTTATTTATTTATTTTTAATTATTTTTTGGGGTAAAATAAATAATTAAATAATATATATACAATTAATGATAGAGTAACCATTTTAACGGACTATGTAGGATAATATTATTTTCCGTGTTCGTAACTAACTCCCGAATCTATTTTTTTTTTTTGTTCAAGAACTTTTATTTTAGGTTTTTATCTAATTTTTCCTTTTAAAAAAAATAAAATTGGTGGCGATTTTTTTTTTTCACGGACAAACCAGACGCGACAACTTATCGAGTTTTTTATGTATATATCCTCTTTTTTCAAAATATTTTCCAAATTGCCACCTTTTGAAAAAAAATTCCCAAAATGCCACACTTTTTAAACTCAACAGGAAGTCTCTCCCTGGGGAAGCGACCTCCTACAGGGCATGGCACGTTTTTCGATTTTTTTTTTTTTGGAAAAGTGTTTATTATTATTAATTTTATTATTTAATAAATTAAAAATATTAATAAATTTATAAATAAAGTTTAAACTTTAATTATTATTATTATAATAAATTATTATTATACATATAATTAAAAATTAATATAATTAAATTAAATAATTTAATGATTTAAAAAAAAATAGTAATAATAAATTAAAAAATACATTAATAAATTATAAATAAATGTTATATTTTTATTATTGTTATTATTATAATAAATAATTATTATACTTATAATTAAAAATTATTATATTTAAAATTATAATATAAATTATATATATTATATTATAATTTTCAAAATAAATAAATAAAATAAAAATTGAATAATAATAACAATTAAATGAAAAGAAATTTAGATTACTAACATGAAAATTAAAATACATGAAAGTTGTCTGAGCAAGTTGTGGTTCTTCCGGTTGATCCTCATTTTGATCATTTTCTTCAATGTAAGTTGTAGATGGATTAAAACCACTGACTCCTGCTTCCATTAAATTTTGAGATTGTTGATTATACATCGAATCAAATACAGCATAAGCTGATTCAGGAGTTGTGCACTGAGTTCCATACAAATTATAGATAAGTCCATGTTCGGTCGGATAACCGGGTGTTGGTATTTCTGGCACTGACGGAACGTAATACTGAGATGGTGGTGGATCACAAAATGGAACTTCAGTAGCGACATGTATGTGAGGTGTTGATGAAGACGGTCCTGCTGTGTGTTGTTGTTGTGGGGTTGATTGGGAGGTCGATTGCACACGAGGATATGTTGGCGGTTGTAATCGGGGGTCACGGAGATATTGTTCTACAAATATAAACAATTTGGTGTGTTGTCTAAACCAAATCATATATTCTATGCTATGACATAAAACACCTTGTACGATGTTACCTCGCAACACGTAATTATGGCGCTCATTCCAATGGTTAATTTCTTCTCTCCATACCCAGTTCCAATTATCATCAATCTCATGCCTCATGTCGACCTCATGATACGATTTCATATTCTCTGGTGGTTGTGGTATTTGTTGATGGAAACCGAATTGGAGTGCGACTCTATCTGTATGATGTTTTTCAACAATATGAAAACAAAGTAGAAAAGTACATGCAGTCCAAGTGACCCTATCTTCTTCTGAAACTTCATGTTGGAACCCGAGATAAGGTCTCCAATAAAACTGACATGTAAAAAATAAGCTAAATTAATTATAACAAGTATAAAAAATAAAATATTTACAAAATTCAAGTAAATATGATTAAATATATTACTTCCTCAACCATCATGTGATCAATTGTTTTTCGATATCCTTCTACGTCGTTATGAGGAACTTTAGCAAAATTCAGACCACCAGAATTAAACCTGTCAAATATAATAAAAATAAAAAAAATAATAAAGTTATTAATATGGTAACCATATGGTTTTAAAAAAATAAAAAATAAAATATAATAGAAAAATAATATGTTACCTTTGTGCAAGTGGAAATATCCATGGTTTGGGAGATTCAGGAGCGACACAAGACAAACGATACCATGCCTAATTTTGCAACAATAATGCACATCCTCCCATAGATATTACACCAGGTTTTGTTGCAAGACATAATTCTCTATAAAGTGTAGCTAAAACTGCTGAACCCCAACTATATTGGGATACTTTATTTAAATCTCCTAACAGTGAAAGATATTTTAGATGTACACGGTTGTTGGATTTCAAATAGACATGAATCTCCACAAGCCAACATTTGTTTGATTTCAGATAGACATGAATCTATTAAGAGTGCTTATAATAATTCTGCAAATGGGTGGCAAGATCCTCCGTCAAAGCCTATGTTCTGCGTCGGACATATTTCACAAAATTTTGCAAGGGAATTTAAAGACAATGCTTTGAAGAATAAAGTTATTTCTATGGGTAATAGTTTTCATTCTTAATTTTTATAATTACTGTAATTTTTAGTAATTTCATTCTTAATTTAGATAATTGTCTACTGTTTCAATACAGGTTACTCGATCAATGAGCCTACATATCGATACTACCGCAGAGAAATTGGCATACTAAATCCGGAGGCTTTGAAATGGTTAGACAATATACCTCGACAAGATTGGATTCAAGCATTCGATGGAGGTAGTCGTTGGGGTCAGATGACAACCAACCTTGTGGAGTCAATGAATGCAGTATTAAAAGGCCCACGAAACCCTCCCATAACTGATTTGGTCCAATCAACTTATTTTAAAACAGGGACACTGTTTCCAACCATGGGAAAACGACACGCATCAATTTTAGCTTCTGGTCAGGTATACACAGAAGCTTGCATAAATTTTATGAAATTGGAAATAAGTAAATCCAATAGTCATAGGGTGGATAGTTTTGACCGGAGCAACCATACTTTCATGGTGCACGAGACACTGGTTCTAATAGAAGGGCGACCAATTGGTCATTTCAGTGTAAATCTTTCCAACAAGTGGTGCGATTGTGGAATATATCAAGCTAAACATATGCCTTGTTCACATGTCATAGCAGCATGTTCTAGCATTAAATATAATTATTGGAGCCTTATACCTGATGTGTATAAGGTGGAAACGATACTAAAAGTCTATGATGAAGTGTTCCAACCCCTACCAAACAAAGGATATTGGCCACAATATGAAGGTGTTAAGGTGTGTCACAATCCACTAATGCGGAGACTCACGAAAGATCGCCCAAAGAGCAAACGCATTAGAACAGAAATGGACAGTACAGAAAAAGTACCAAGAAAATGCGGATTATGTCGGGTCTCTGGTCATAATAGAAAACATTGTCCAAACACTGCTGGCACATCTACTCAAAATTGATGTATTTTATTATTAATTTCATGTATTTTAATTTTCATGTTAGTAATCTAAATTTCTTTTCATTTAATTGTTATTATTATTCAATTTTTATTTTATTTATTTATTTTGAAAATTATAATATAATATATATAATTTATATTATAATTTTAAATATAATAATTTTTAATTACAAGTATAATAATTATTTATTATAATAATAACAATAATAAAAATATAACATTTATTTATAATTTATTAATGTATTTTTTAATTTATTATTACTATTTTTTTTAAAATCATTAAATTATTTAATTTAATTATATTAATTTTTAATTATATGTATAATAATAATTTATTATAATAATAATAATAATTAAAGTTTAAACTTTATTTACAAATTTATTAATATTTTTAATTTATTAAATAATAAAATTAATAATAATAAACACTTTTCCAAAAAAAAAAAAAAAATTCGAAAAACGTGTCATGCCCTGTAAGAGGTCGCTTCCCCAGGGAGAGGCTTCCTCTTCAGGAGGTCGCTTCCCAGGGAGAGACTTCCTGTTGAGTTTAAAAAGTGTGGCATTTTGGGAATTTTTTTTCAAAAGGTGGCAATTTGGAAAATATTTTGAAAAAAGAGGATATATACATAAAAAACTCCAACTTATCAATCATCCTTAATTGTGACGCCTTCTTCATCTTCTCTATCTAACCCATATTTGTTTGTTTCTTTTTCCTTTTATTTTACCACTTTATCTCAAGAAATCATTTAATTAGATCTTCAATCTCATGTTAAAGCACTCAAATCCACATCACTTTCATAGACGTTGAGGGAGTGTATGTGTAGATTTTATTATTGATGAAATGTGAAAAGAAAAATTATCTATAAATTTTACAATGAGATTATGTCTTTCGAGTTTTATTGACAATTAAGATAAAAAAAATATCTTAAATATAACCAATATATATGTAAAAAAGAAGAGAAAAAGAAGATAAACCAAAAATCAATTATTTTAAGTTGGAAATTGAATTTAAAGTTTTTTGAGTAATTATTTATTTTAGTCATTATAATTTATAATTTTTTTTTTTGCTTTTGATTTGTATAATTAGGTTATTTTTGTTTTTTTGTCCTTGCCATATGCTGGTCACTCAATTGAATTATGACATGAGATTAATTATGTGACAACTTAGTGCCACATGACATTAAAATATAATGTGATATATTACGTGATCATGTCACATTATCTAAAATACAATGTGAAATCCATTATAAAAATTTTAAATTATAATTTTTTTTTATTTAACTAAAACTAAAAATTGCCTAATTGTCAGATGCCAAATATATAAATAAACTGTAAGATAAATAAATGATATTAAAAAAAATTGTTTGAAAAAAAGTATTAAATACACTTATTAATCTGAAATGTAAAATTAATTCTAAGACAAAATAAGTATATTTTTTCTTAATTAAGTATATTTTGTTTTTAAAAATATTGACTAATTTTATATATATTTTAATTCGGAGGAAGTTTCTAGTCAAAAATCAAAATAATAAATTTAAATATAAAATAAATTTAATTTTAAAAATTTCAATTCAAAAAAAAAAAATCTATTCCGAAACCAGCTTTGTGAATTGTGGTTTCACCGAAGAAATTCAATAAGATAAACTTACCGTTGTGTCGGTCTTATCTCGTAAACTCCATAAAATATAACTAAATCATTCACCATTCATATAATAATAATAATCACAAGCACAGATTCTATTGTACTTTTATACTGTTAGATGAATCATGAATGGCCTCAAATGAGATTCTCAAAAGTTTCAAACTTTGCGTGAAAATGTCCCGCTTCTAGTCCCCACTACCCACTTGAAGAAAATAAGCTACAAGCCACCTCTATATTCTTTTTCACTAACGACGCCGTTTTGAGACTCTAGAAAAGTTGTTTTCTGTGTGATGGAAGAACAAAATAACATGAAAGACAACAAAACGACAAAAAACGAGGTTGTTCTTCGAATTTCAAACAACGAACAAAGGAGAGATTTTTGTGGTACCCCAGTTGCTGAAACCACTTCCTATTCTGTTCCTCAGCTTTTTTCCAAGATGGGTTCATCTCATTCTCCAAAAGGGTTCATAGATTCACATGTAGAACTCACGGAGCTTGAGAATCTCAGAAGAAGTAGTAGCCAAGTTTCGACTGAGGTTGTTACAACTACTACAAACACTTTCTTGGGTCGGTCTGAATTTTCAAAGCCAAAATCCAGATTGGTTGAACCACCATTTTCTAAAGATTCAAGCTATGTTGAAGAAAATGCTCGAATGAAGAATGTTGAAGTTCATGTTCCTGATGGAAGTGTTGTTACTCCAAGGACCCCTTTGATTGGTACTCCAAGAGTTGAAGAAGATGACGAAGAAGAAGAAGATGATGATGATGATGAAGTGTATAAAACTGCAGATATTGAAGTGAGTAAGAGATTTGGTAAGAAAAGGAAACTAATGAGATGGATTGAGTTGTTTTTCTTTGTTTGCATTTTGGGGTTTTTGATTGCAAGCTTAATGGTTCATAGATTGCAACATAAGGAAATTTGGGGTTTGGTACTCTGGAAATGGTGTGTGCTTGCATTGGTTATTATCTCTGGTAGATTAGTCACTAGTTGGTTAATCAATGTTTTTGTTTTCTTGATTGAAAGGAACTTTTTGTTTAAGAAGAAAGTTTTGTACTTTGTTTATGGTGTTAGGAAGAGTGTTCAAGCTTTTATTTGGTTAAGTTTGGTACTTCTCGCTTGGAGTTTATTTTTCAACCATGGAATCAAGAGAACAAGAAAAGTTGTTAGGATTATTGATTACATCACAAGAGCACTTGCATCTTGTGTTATTGGATCAGCTATATGGTTAGGGAAAACATTGTTGATAAAGCTTTTGTCTTCATATTTTCAATCCACTAGATTTTTCGATAGGGTTCAAGAATCAATTTTTCATCAGTATATTCTTAGGACTCTTTCAGGTCCTCCTTTGATGGAGATGGCTGAAACAGTAGGCAAGAGTTCTCTGAGTAGCCGTCGGCTAAGTTTTAAGACGTTGGTTAGAGAGGATAAGAAGAAAGGAAAGAAAGAGCAAGTCATTGATGTCGATAAGCTTAAGAAAATGAAACAAGAGAAAGTTTCTGCTTGGACTATGAAAGGGTTGATTAATGTGATAAGGAGTTCTGGATTGTCGACCATTAGTTATACGCCGGAGAGTATTTATGAAGAAGAGATTGATCAGAAAGATAATGAAATTACTAGCGAATGGGAGGCGAAGGCGGCTGCTTATCGAATTTTCAGAAATGTTGCTAAGCCAGGAAGCAAGTAATAACATTGTTACCCTCTAAAAACTTCTTTTAATGTAATTTAGATTCATTTTCTCTAGAATTGCTTCATAATGTTGTCATTTAATCATGGAATTCATTAGGTACATTGAGAAGGAAGACCTCTTGCGCTTCATGAGGATTGAAGAAGTAGAAAATTTGCTTCCACTGTTTGAAGGAGCAGTTGAGAGTGGAAGACTTAAGAGGAAGTCTTTGAAGAATTGGCTGGTAAAGTATCTTGATATAGTCTTTGTTACATTATATTTGATCAAAAAGTCTAGAAACTATGTAGCAGGACACTTCAGGTTATAGACCTGTTTAACATTTGTCCGTATTTGACACTCGTACGCCCCCAACAGGTTTAGTTACGTTCAATCATTTCTACTTTTGCAAATTATCAGTGTCTCATGCCAGTGCAATGTCTGGTATCAACAAAAAATCGTTTCTTGTATCATTTTTGTTTTACTATAATTGGTTAGCAATGTATCAAAATCAAACTTGTTTCTATCAATTCACGGTGTCGTGAAACTTATATGGAAAATATTGATAACAATAAGATAAGCAGGAGACATTATGTTAGAATTGTCCTTCAAGCATGCATAAGTTATTGTTCAATTTAATTTTACAACCACAATCCTCACAAATTGTTCATGTTTGCAGTTGAAAGTCTACCTAGAACGCCGATCGCTTGTACATTCACTAAACGATGCTAAAACAGCTGTTGATGAATTGAATAACCTTGCTTCAGGAATTGTCCTTGTTGTAGCCATTATTGTGTTGTTGCTTGTTATGGGATTCTTAACAACACAAGTTCTTGTTTTTATTTCATCACAACTTTTACTTGTGGTGTTTGTGTTTGGCAACACAGCTAAGACTATTTTTGAAGCCATTATATTTGTTTTCGTGATGCATCCGTTTGACGTCGGCGATCGTTGTGTCATTGATGGTGTTCAGGTAGTTTTCAAATCTTGATATATACCACCTTCATAAATTTAGGGTCTCATTGGATTAATTTTTTTGAGTTTATATGCTGGTATAAACACTTGTAAGATTGTTTGGGATGACTAATGGAAATAGTCATGACATGTTCATCAATTGTTTCCAGCTTATTTAATAAGTTCTTTAGGATAGTTTATGAAAACAATTTGATCTGATTATATCTTTTGTTATATAAATAGTTTACACACAAACATTTATGTAATGTGTATAATTAAACTGTTTATCCGAACATTACCGATATAACAAGAAGTACCTGACCGATATATTTATTATACTTCACAGATGACTGTAGAAGAGATGAACATACTAACTACAATCTTTTTGAGATATGACAATGAAAAGATATTCTATCCAAATTCAGTTCTTGCAACCAAGCCAATCAGTAACTTCTACCGGAGTCCGGAAATGAGCGATTTGGTTGAATTTGCTGTCGATGTTTCTACTTCAATAGAAAGTATTGGAGCCTTAAAGACTAGATTAAAAGCGTAAGTTTTTACATGCTCTAGCTCTAAATTTTGACATTAGAAATTTTTTGTTGGATCTATTATGACATTCTCTTTCTTGCAAAGTGATATATATTGAATGTGTTTGGCTTTCAGCAAAAAACTTAATTAACTAACATAGTATTTAATGAATAAATGAAAATTGTATCAGTCTTGATGCATTAACTATTTTTAATAATCAAAGAGGGAGTGTAGTTAAATTGTGTCATATTAGTTGTGAGCTGTTTTTATAAGCTATATTATGGAGAGGTTATTATTTTTTATAGGTAAATGTTAGTGATATTTTAAAGAGAGATGAAAAAAATGTTAGTAGCAGTTTCAAACTCCAAACCTCCTACATAGAACTTCTTTGATGTCCCAACCGACACCATTAGGCTACTTCTTCTGGAACTAATTATTATGAAGAGGCTATTGAAATAATCTGAAAATAGTTTATAGACATGTTTATGAATGTGTGATGCTTATGAATATGTTTATAGTCTACTCGCAATGTGTGATGCTTATGAATATGTTTATAGTCTACTCGCAATAATTGTCGGAAGAGGAAACATTTTAAATATTATCAACACAACAAATTTTGCAATAAACTAGAAATCATGACTAGTTACTTAGTGCATTATTTCCATACTCATTGTGTATTGCAAACTTAATGCTGATATTTTTGTGTAACATTTTTCAGATACTTGGAGAGTAGGCCTCAACATTGGCGTCCAAACCATAATGTAATTGTTAAGGATATTGAGAATGTAAACAAGATGAAAATGGCTCTAAATGTTACTCACACCATAAACTTTCAGAATTATAGTGATAAGAACAGCAGAAGATCTGAATTAGTCTTGGAGTTAAAGAAAATTCTTGAAGATCTTGATATTAAATACCACTTGCTGCCACAAGAAGTACATCTTAGTTATGTAAAGTCACAAGACCGTATGGCATAAACAGTTTGAAATTTCCATTTGGTGCAAGTTTGTAGCACAAATTTTATGTGCTATTAATTTTGTCTATTTTTGTTTTATTCAGAATCGGTAATACGAATTTACCACATTCACATACATTATGCACTAATCACTTACGCTTTTTTCTTCAGAAAAAATTGAAACTCATAATGAGTGCCGTTTTAGTTTATTTTACACATTATAACATGAAGCAATTGATAAAAACTGAAGAACTTACAACTTATATAGGGTCGAGTTCAGAAATAGATCAATAACAGAAAAAAGAAAACAAAATAACATAATGATAAGGCCAGTAACTAACTTACCCCTAACTAACCTAGTGTCAGATCATGTGGCCCAATCAAAATAAGAGAAGGCTTTCAGCTATAAGAAAAATTCACTGTACCCCCATTTTTTATATCTATATCCTCGTAATTTTATCAAAATGGCAATTATACACTTCATTTTTTTTTTCTTTTCCAATTCAAAGTTTATTTATTTATTTATTATTTTATCTTTTCTAGAACTAAAAAAAAAAAGATTTCCGGTAATTTTTTTTAAAATTTTTTGAAAAACTTTCTTCAACTTTTTTGGTACACACTATTTTTTTAATATATCATAAATAATAATTAATACACCATAACTATTTTTAAATAATAATATACTATAAATAATTAATAGTTAATACACTATAAATATACTATTAAATAATTAATACACTATAAATAATACGTCATAGATAATTAATATATTATAATAATTAATAATTAATACATCATAAATTATTGTCGGACGAATCTTTAACGTGTATTACTTCCACAGCTTTGCAGTCTCTACCTCTAGTCCTATTCACTGAAAAAAGTTAGTTAAAATGAAATTAATTAAATAAATACTAATATAATAAAAAGCTAAAACAAAAAAAGTTAATTTAAAAAATATTTTTTTAAAAAACTCAAATAATTACCAAAAAATTTGTGGACGAAGTTTTTCAATAGTTTTCATAAATGTCACGTTGAAGTTTGTCGGTAGTGTAAGTTTTCTAGAAAAATTAAAATAAGTTTTCTAGTAGTTCTAGAAAACTTCAAAAACGATTTTCGAAAATGATGTTTTGTACCGAGAAACTTTTTTCAAGTTTTCCGGAGTAAAAATTGTGTACTAGAAAATTTAAAAAAAAAAATTCGAATATTTTTTTTGACACTTACTTCTGATCCAGAAATATTGAAATAAAAAAATAAAAAAAATGGTAAGTTTATATATATAAAAGAGTATTTTGGTATTTTTCTTTACTTTTTGGAGTACATTGATAAATGAGAGAGTAGAGTTAAATTTTCCTTTGACCAGAGGTGCTCCTAAGGTCACCCACTTATTTGTTCTTGAGGATAGTTTAATTTTCTATTTGGCCAATCAAGAGGAAATTATACGCAATTGATAAATCAAGATAAATTAGAAATTTGGAAAAAATTTACCTTGTACCCATCTTTATACTTATATCCCACAAGTTTATGAAAATGTGAGAAATACCTTATTTTTTTTTATCATTTTCGGAGACAGTAAAAAGATTTTCGGTAACTTCCAAAAAGTTATTTAGAAGAATTTCAATACTATTTTCAGAAAACTATTTATAGTTTTTTTTTTAGTACATAAGGTTTTTATCAAAAAACTCTAAAAAATATTTATGGTGCAAAATAAAAAAAATGTAAATTATTAGAAAATTTTCTTTAAATTTTCCGGTACATGTTTATGGAAAAGATAAATTTTTCGGTATACACATTTTTTTAATATACCATAATTAATAATTAATATACTATAAATATACCATTAAATAATTGATACATCGTAAATAATATATCATAAATAATACACTATAAATAATTAATACACCATAATAATTAATCATTAATACAGCCTAATCCTCATAGATAGATAAATCAAATGAATTAAATAAATACTAATATAATAAACAATAAAAATAAAAATAATATAATAAAAAATTAAAATAAAAAAAATTAATTTAAAACTATTTTTTTTTAATTAAACAACTACCGCAAAACTTATTACATACTTAATTATTAGTTATTATCTTAGTCTAGTTTATTAGGCCCATTTCATTTTATTTAGTTTGTAATTTTGTTTCAAGACACATGTATATATACCTATGTTTCCTTCAATAAAGTAATGAAAGCAATTTTCCCAATTCCTATTATCATCTTTGTAACATGGTATCAGCCAGAAGATCAATTTTTCTTCTTTCTTTCTTCATTCTCTTCTTCAATGGAAGAACCTTATCCTACTATCAGTGCCCCACCCAAACCTGAACATTTGGATTCCTATAAAGATCCTTATTATCTTCACTCAGGAGAAAACCCTGTAGCAATTCTTGTTACTTCTCCCTTAGATGGTCTTAACTATCATCAATGGAGTCGGGCTATGCGACGAGCCCTGTTATCAAAGAACAAACTTAAATTTGTTGACGGCACAATCTCTCCTCCGCTGATTTCAGATGTCAACTTTGACGCTTGGGAACGATGCAATGTTATGGTTGTTTCTTGGATTACTCGTTCTCTTAACCCTTCCATCGCACAAAGCACTATCTACACCAACAATGCGGTGGATCTTTGGAACGAACTCAAGGATCGCTTTACCAAAGGTAATCACTTTCGAGCTTCTCAACTCCTTCGTGATATTCATACGATTTGTCAAGGGGAACACTCTGTTACTACTTATTTTACTGATCTCAAGGGTTTATGAGTCGAATTAGAACAATTACGACCTAACCCCACTTGCATTTTCACTCCCATCTGTGCTTGTTCTGCCAACATGGTTAAAACCCTAAAGACACTTCAAGATTCAGAACAAGTAATTTCTTTTCTCAAAGTCTTAATGATCAATTTTCCACTGTCAAAACACAACTCTTAATGATGGATCCTCTCCCAGCAATATCTGGTGTTCTTGCTTCAATTCTTCAACAAGAAAGTCAATTTGCTGCCTCCAATGGCATTCTTGATGATCCCAAAATCCTCTTTGCGGCTGCCAATCCTAATCCATCTTCACATTCTTTTTCTGGTCGTGGTAGAGGAAAAGGTTATGGAAAATCTTCTAATGGTGGTTCCACCAAATTATGCACTTTTTGTGGTAGGGGAAGACACACAATGGATTCATGTTATTACAAGCATGGGTTTCCTCCAGGCTTTCAATTCAAGAATCGAACTCCTATGACCAACAACATATCTTTTGCTAATACTTCAAATAATGAGGACTCAACTTCCAACCCTCCTAAGTCTGAACCCCAAGATGGGCCCACACTCACTCATAGCCAATATCAACAATTGCTTGATTTGATAAAGACGGATCCACCTCCTTCACAAGATCCACTTGCTTCCAATGTTAATAATGTGCTTGGTGAGTCCGATTTCTCTTCTTGTTTCAATTGGTCCACTTCAATTTCAGGTACAAAATCTAATTCTTGCCCTTATTGGATTCTTGATAGTGGAGCAACTAATCATGTTGCAAATAAGCTTTTTTTTTTTCTTTCTAATTTTCATAGTATTACTCCCTCTAAGGTGAAACTACCCAATGGTGCTATTACTATTACTTCTTATGATGGCACTATTCATTTATCTAATCAACTAACTTTGTGCAATGTTTTGTTCATTCTTGACTTTTATTTCAATATTATTTTTGTTCAAAAACTTTCTAATTCTTTACATTGTGTTCTTACTTTTACTGATACTTATTGTTCCATTCAGGAACCTCAACAATCCAGGATGATTGGATATGCTGAAGTTCATGGTGGACTATACCTGCTAGCCAACTATATACCTAGTCATACTAGTGCTAAACAATTGTGCAAATCTGTTTGTAGTTCACAATCTGTAAATCCTAATAACAATAATTATGTTTCTCATCATCATTCTGCTGACCTGTTTGATTCTTGTTTCCCTACTGTTAACACTTGTAGCTTTGATCTATGGCATTACCGTTTGGGCCATCCTTCCCAGAATGTTTTAAAATCTATTGGTTTACTATTTCCTTTTATAAAATTTACTCATAGTAAGGTTTGTGATTATTGTCATATCGCTAAACAGTCTAAACTCCCATTTCCCCTCAGTAGCACCAAAACTGTTAAGTCTTTTGATTTAATTCATTTGGATATATGGGGTCCTTTATCTCTTAGCGTTCAAAGAAGAAAGCGACCGTATCGCATTCGTCCTCTGAAGCCGAGTACAGATCACTTGCTGCCAATGTTTGCGAGCTGTAATGGTTAACTTATCTCCTTCATGATCTCAAGGTTTCCCTCAAAACTCCTGCGCTATTATTTTGTGACATCAAATATGCTTGTCACATTGCTGCAAACTCTACCTTCCATGAACAAACAAAGCATATTGACATTGACTGTCACGTCGTCCGCGATAAATTACAAAGCAAGTTATTTCATCTTCTGCTTGTTTCCTCATCCGATCAGCTTGCCGATATATTCACAAAGACTTTTGATCCTCAACCATTCACGCATTTATTGTTCAAACTAGGAGTTATTGACATACACTCTCCAGTTTGTGTGGGGGTATTACATACATAGTTATTATCTTAGTCTAGTCTATTAGGCCCATTTCATTTTATTTAGTTTGTAATTCTATTTCAAGACACATGTGTGTATATATATACCTCTGTTTCCTTCAATAAAGTAATGAAAACAATTTTACCAATTCCTATTATCATCTTTGTAACAAAACTCGTGGATGAAGTTTTCTGGTAACTTCCGAAAATGCCACGTTGACATTTTCGGAAGTAATGAAAACAATTTTACCAATTCCTATTATCATCTTTGTAACAAAACTCGTGGATGAAGTTTTCTGCTTGTTTCCTCATCCGATCAGCTTGCCGACATATTCACAAAGCCTTTTGATCCTTAACCATTCACGCATTTATTGTTCAAACTAGGAGTTATTGACATACACTCTCCAGTTGGTGGGGGG
>JBBPBR010000001.1:13215058-13234699 GCA_037974775.1 Cicer pinnatifidum
TTTATCTACTTATTTTCCCTCATATTCAAATCGTTTTTTGTTTTTTATTTATTTATTTATTTATTTTATTTTTATCTTTTTCAATCTTTTTCTTTCAAATTTCGGATGTGTTTGTCTCAGTAAACTAAAATAGCAGTGATTCTTTTATAACTAATACTACACCAAATAACAAGATACCATGTTATAAGGTAGAAGCAAAAATACATACAAAACTTGTGTCACTATGTTTTTGTGGTAAGAGTTACATCTTTTGCAACATGTTAATTAAATGTCATTATGAGACTAAAATAATGCAACATTAAGTTTTCTGATTTTAGATTTAACTTTCATAAAAAAATATTAATTATGTTTAATATATTTGTAAAAAATGAGGAAATATTATTATATCGACAAAAATAGAAATATAATACAGAGAAAATAAGGTAATTTAGTATCTTTAAAAGTCTTTTATTTAATAATTATACTGGTAAAAATTTATTGACATATGAATTATTAATAATTTGATTAAAATATATGATATTTAAAAAATATTATAAATTTGGAACAGTTTATTGAGAAAAAAATGGTGTCCATGTTTGTAGCAGTAATGTGAGTTTTGCTTTCTTTCTAATATGCCTTATTCGTTGTACAACTCATAACAGAGTTTTGCTATCCTTCCCACAACGTGTCTGATGTTTGTCATTCTAATCTACAATTTGATCCTATTTTTCGAGTGAGATTCCACAATTGTTATATTGAGAGTGAGCTTCACAATTGTTGTCTTGAGAGAGCTTCCAGCCACTATTATCTTTTTTAATCGCGCCTATCTTCTACCACCTTTGTTGATTTTGTTGCTGGCACCCCACCTTATTTCTGATCATGATATCCAATCCCTATCAACCATGCGCATGCACATTGATTTTTAGTCAATTAGTAGTAGAAGGTGACCACTTCCATTGTTTTCATATGTTAGTTGTGTCTTTGCAATTAGTGTATAATCAATACCACGATGACTGTGTTCCAATTCGATGTGTTCATTTTGTTGTAGGCGATAAAAGTCTACTTGCTTCTAATATTGACGCTCAAACGACATACACATCGCATTGATTTGTAGACAATTTTCAGTAAGAAGAGATGACCACTTCCATCGTTTTGATCTGTTAATTGTGTTCCGGGTATCTGTAAGAGCATGCATGCTCAAACATTAGGCAATCCTAACTTCAATAGAAATATCCACTTAATTGTTTTTGTAGCAGGTGATATAACAAACGATTCTAAAATTTTATATTTGCGTCTTATATTCAAAATAAATATTTAATTTTAACAGAGATTATCTTCTCTTTAAATAGATACTAAACCTAGTTTCTCACAATTTCATCTCATCTCCATATCCCACCTGAGCCAACGGCTGCAGCAACTAGGTGCCACCATCTACCATTTAGAATCTTGATGTTAGAGTTATGTGGTTTATTGATTTTAAGAACTCAATTAGTGTGAAATAATTGATTTACTGATTTTAAGAACTCATTATCTATTAGATTTAATATGATGTTAGGAATTTTAGATTTTAGGAAATTATTATATTGATTTTGTAATTTATAATAGTATTAATAGTTCGTTTGCAAGTAATCTATTAGATCACTTATTGATAATCTATTATTGAATTTATTAGATTTACAATATAACTCATTACTAATTTATTAAATTTATTATTAATTTGCTTCAGAAAATGTTAAAAGAATGAATCTTTTTAATTAGCATGAAGATTAGTATTAGCTTGAAGTTATATTCGATGTTACTTATAATTTACTTATTTTGATAAATTTAAATAAAACAGTAAATTTTTGATATTTCATTCACTAAAAGTATAATATTTTAAACTAACTTATAATTTTTAATAAAGAGCCAAAAAGAAACATTAAAACGTTCATGAGTATAGAGAAAACAATTTGAACCCAATATATGGGTATGGAGGTAATAATCTTTGATTAGTGAAATTGAGGTTTAAGGGAACCCAAACCATATTTGGGTGGCCATATACATACCTGGATGTCCATATGCAGTAAAAAAACCAAAGTATCTATTTTAAAATAAATAAATGTGATCCATTGGATTAAATCTAAAAACATATGTAATCTTTTGAATTTGTAAAAATGATTGGATGAATTGAATCCAATCAATTAATTTGTTTTCAGTTTTGCAGATGAATTGAATGGATGCATCATATGAATGGTAGTTTAATGGATAATTTTGTCATATTTAGTTCAAAGAAGTTGTTATGGTCAAGAAGATCGTATTTTCGTATATACTGAATTCTTGGTGTCAAAATGGTCGGCCATGAAAGGTTGACTTGAAGTAGATCTTAGATCAAATTAACTAACTATAAGTATTATTATAGATACTAATACTAACAACACTCCATGTAAGAGACACTTTTTAATATACACTTTTCTATTAATTGAAATTCACATGAATTCCATCAAATTTCAATGAGACTCATATAATTTAATAGGACCTATGTGGCTTTCAACCAATAAAAAAATGTTGAAATGTGTGTATTGATAACATTTCTCGTAACATTATTTATGTCATGCGTTCTTATGTTAAGAATCCACACTTTCTATTGTAATATGTGTATTGTGTAATAATATTGTATGTTAATTATTTGTGATGAGAGTTTTTATTTATTTATTACTTTTGATTATTACAACTAGATGTTTACTCGCATGATAAACACGTCAAATATAATTACAATTAAAAATTAACAGTAATTTAATTGTTTGATTTTATGGAAAAAATAATAATATGTATTCAATGTAATTTAAAAAAAATCTATAAAACTAACATTGTTTGAGGAAATAAGGTGTCAGTTTTTTGGTGAAGATATTCTCGGACACTATTTCAAGAAGAAGAAGATGGTGATGCTTCTAATTGCAGAAAAGAGGTGTTACGATATTTTAATAATGAGAGAAAGATGGATAGAGATTTTTTAGAAAATGGAGATGGTGATGGAAGGAATGAGCCTTGGACTCCACAAATTATGTATACCTTGAGCTATGTGATTCTTTGTGAAAGAAATGTTATTTTAAATTTATGATCTCAATGCAGAAATAATGATTATGATTGCACATAATGTCTTTCTTATTCGATATAATATATTTTTAACATTTTGCCAAAAGTTGCATTTGTATTCCTTGAGTCTTACGCTACCATGAAGAAGAAGATTTATTTTAAATTTTTTATCTTAATGTAAGAATAATGATTATGGTTGCGCATGTTATTTTTTTATTGGCAAGAAATTTGTTCACATTTTTTTCCAATAGTTGCATCTTTATGTCTTAAGTATTGTGATGCCTTAGAAAAGATACATTATTTCAAATTTACTGTCTCAACGAAAGAATATTAGTTATGGTTGTGCATGCTATCTTTCATATTGGCTATAAATTTTTTCAAATTTTCCCCATAGTTGTATCTTAATGTTTTGACTTAGCCTGTTGATAACTCTTAGAAATAAAAGTTATTTATCACATTTAAGCTATAATTTATTTGTCTTTTGTAGCAATTATAATTAATATATTAGGTGTTTAGTATCATTGTCAGTGTTTGAGTAATTTTAGATGTCGTTGCATTTAATTATTGTTTTAAAAGAAATTATGTTAGGTTTGTTACTTGTATGTCAAATTTGAAGTTTCTGTCCTAGACTTCAAAAGAATGCAGCATTAGGCATGACAGACCTGGTGAACAACAAATCAATGCAAATATGTGAACCTCATGGGCGTATACTTAGTCTTAAGAGTTGAGTGGTACCCTGCAATAGTAAAATACGCATTGAACCTATATAGATGGGTCAATCTTCTCTTATTGGGATAAAAGATGTTTTATCACAAAAAGACAAAAGAAGATATAAGGAGAGAGAAATGGGTTGTCCTATAGCTATCATATAAAAGGAAAACAATTTCTAAATAGAGAAGGAGACAATTCCTGACCTAGAAATCACATCCCTAGTTGGCATTCTTCATTTACACTATTCATCCACTATTAAAGAAACCATTAGAGCCATTAAAGAACTTGCATCCATGATGAAGCAGAAGCTGATGTAGCTGCTGCCTAAGCTTGTGTTCCTTCCTTGAATCTACATTTCTCTAATATTCTAAGTTGTAATGGTTGTTTTATAATTCATTCCATTTTCATGTTTGACTTAAAGATCATTATCAACTAAACTCATTTTAGTTAAGGATTAATGAAGTATTAATTTATGTTTATGTTTTATGGATTATGTTGTGTTTAGCTTTTCTTTATGCAAACTACTTTTATGCTATCTTTCAATATGATCGATAAATTTAAGTTTATTGTGAGTCTTTGAACTTAGAAAAAGGAAAAGATGGAATTGTTTCTGTAATATGGATTAATTCAAGATACTTGGAGAAATGGTTGACATTAAATAACTAAGAATAGTATTTAAGTCCATATAACAAAAGATCAACTATTAACTGTAGCATAATTGGACGTGAACATGAATCTATGAATGGTAGGAATGCATTTGAAAATCAGGATCACTAAGTTGGAAAACCCCTAGGGTCACTGTGCTCATAATTGCTATAGTATTGCAATAGAAATTTACTACCATAAATTGAAGGTAATATTGAGTTATATCCTTAGTTTATTTCCATAATTTGATTTCTATTGTATTGTGTGCTCATATAAACTTGCAATTTTAGATTCAATTTTACTTTAAATTGTTATCCCAAAAATGTCAACTTTGTATTTTTTATAACAAACAAGTTGAATGTGTTAGAAAAGTGTTGAAATTAATGATATAATTAATCCTTGTGGAAATGGTACTTATTCACACTACTTGTTATTGACTATGTATACTTGCACACATACAATTTATTGTAACAACAACTTTGGGAAATAAAAGTTATTTCAAATTTGTGGTCTCAATGTAGGAATAATTATTAGAGTTACATGTATTACGTTTTTTATTGACCAGGAATTTTTCTCACACTTCTGCAATAGATGCATTTGTATACCTTGAGTCTTGTGTTGCCTTGGAAAAGAAGAGTTATTTCAATTTTGTGGTGTCACTGCAAGAATAACGATCATAGTTGAATATGCTAACTTTCTTATTGGCTAAGATTTTTTTTTTCAAATTTTCTTAATGGTTGCATCTTTATACCTTGAGACTTGCGTTGTATTGGAAAAGAAAAGTCATTCCAAATTTGTGGTCTTAATGCAAGAACAATGATTATGGTTGCACACGCTATCTTTCTTATTGATTGGAATTTTTTTCACATTTTTCCAATGGTTACATGTATTTAATGATGATGTTATGCATTCATTATTCTTTTATGCACATATCTTATGAAAACATGTGAAGGCGTGGATGTTTGTGTTAAATTGCTTTGAATTTAGAGGAGTATATGTCGTGTAAATCATAACGTTATATGCATAATTATTTTATAGATTATTAATTTTTAGTCAGTTAAATAATAACACATATAGTGATTTCATTTTTAAGAGTTGATTTTGACACAAAAGAATATTTATTGACATTGTAAGATTAAAATAATAAATTATGTCAATAATGTGAACAAACGATTTCACATCTATTCTTGAAGAAACTCTATCCATAAATGGAAAGAGAAAGTGTAATTAAAGAAGTCAAATAGTTTAATTAATCCCTTAATTAATTTTGATATTATGGATAATGATATTTATGAATTTTTCCTTCACAAATAAACCATTTTGTTGTCAACAAAATCGATATATAAAAGTAGTTGAGACCCAACTCAAAATCTTGTTGGGCCAATGGAATTTCTTTTTGTGTCTAACTTTTCACTCTTTCAAAATACGAAAATTGAATTTTGCATCCCATAATTGGACTTATACCCCCAAAATGTAACAAACTCAAATTTATCCCTTTCATATTCATTCAATCAAAGGTAAAAAAAATGGCTCCAAAATCATACCCCTCACGAAAATATACGGTAATTAAATTGTTTCCTTCAAAAATCTGGTACACAAAGTAACATTATCAGAAATTGTATTTTCAAAATTCCTGATAGTGTAATTTGTGTTCCGGAAATTTCACGGTACAAAATTTCGAGTAATTAATTTTATTTCACTAGAAATTTCAAAATTTAAAATTTCCGGTACATGATTTTATCATGGATTTTTTTTTTGTTGGGATGGAAAAAATACCATTATGTATAAATTTGACTGAAATATTTACAACTAATCAAATTTTTAGGTGACGATAAGTTGTCATATCATGGGCAAGAGAGGTTGACCGACAAAATTGAGTAGCTATTATCATTATTCCATCTGATATAGAGACCAGAAAGAGAGGAAGGAAGTCAAAATTAATTATCGGTTGTGATAGATGTAGAAAATATAAGTCAAATAAAAGTAACTCATAGACTTCAACAAAAAGTGTGGTTGTGCGTTTAAACTTAGATTGAGACCACTGAAGAATGATGAGGGATGAATTATTAGTTTAATGTGTGGGCTTCACAATCATGAATCAATGGCTACGTTTAAGAATAATGCATTTGTGGGACGCTTAAAAGAAGAAGATAAGACACGTGTTGACGAGCTAACAAAGTATCATGTTGCACCGAGACAATCTTGTCATCTTTGAGAGATTGAGATAAGGAGAACATGACTAATATCTCTCAAATTTATAAGTAATGAACCACATACAGAAAAAATTTGAAAGGACCCATAACTAATGTACAACATCTATTAAAGTTACTTGAAGCTGAGAAGTATGATTGTTGGAGTAAGACTCATGAAGACTCCAATGTTTTGAGGGACATGTTTTGGACGCACCCATATTCCATAACTTTATTGAACATGTTCCCTCTTGTATTGATCATGGATAGTATGGGATGATATTAATGAGATGTTGAAATTGCAAATTATTAAGATAAAATGGTCATTTTAGACAAGTAAGGATCACAAAAAACAAATACACACCAATCTTTTCTTTGAGAATTGGACTAGGGTGTATCAAGGAAAGCTTTATTTGATATTGTTGATAAATACAAGAGAGTCGGCTATGTCGATAACGACAAAGTCAGGTGTCGTTGTATACTTAGAAATTCTCATGGATTACCTTGTGCATGTGAATTGGCACGATACAAGTTGGAAGGTGTTCCAATCCCATTGGAGGAAATTACCCATGAATGGTAGTCTAGAGGAAGAAAAGTTAGAAAACGATTCAGAGTTGGACATTACACCAGAAATGAATATTTTGGAAAACATGGAAAACACTTTATATTGCTGGAAGGAGGACATTGAAGAGAAAGTTGCATTAAATAGAATATTCAGATGCAACATCAATGTGTGCACCACCAAATATGATTAAAACAAAGGGTGGTGTGAAGAGGAAAAAAAGGTAAGAAGGCAAAAGGATTTGACGTGTATCGCGATCCTTCATTGTTTGAGCATTTAGATGCATTTTATTCTGATAATGTAACTGCTCAAATTTCTCAGCAAGGACCCATGAAAGCATCCCAACAAGCAAGCCTCCCAAACAAGCCTTATAGCAATCTATGATGAGTGAAGTTATAAAATATTTAGACGGGTTTCCTCCTCTAATTCATTTATATATTGAAGACATAGTTATTGTTAAAGCAGATGGAAACTGTGGATATCGTGCTAGTGCTTTTTACTTGGTCATAGTGAATAATATTGGAGCAGGTGTTTCGATAGTTGTATACAAAGATTAAGTCCAAATTTGATTTATATGTTGCATTATTCAATGAACGTTTGCAAGAAGTGATAAACTTTTTGCTTGTAATTTATTTGGGAAACCAACCCAATGAGAAGTGGATGAGCATTCCATATATGGGTTACCTGATAGTAATAAAATATAATATCGTTCTTGTGACATTGGGAAAAACTTTCTTTTAAAATTTTTTCCCATTGAGAGGTGCAAACAATTGATATCTATCACCTGATCATATTATCATCATTGGTTTTGTTAATGAAACTCATTGGATACAAGTTAAATTGAAATCAGGATGTTTGTTGCCTCTACTTGCATGACATTGGAAGAATCACTATAGTGATGAGTCTACAACATGAGTTATATTTTATGCAGATGATTGACACTTTTGATTTAAAGTTTTATTTCATATCCCTTTTTTAATAGAATTCATTCACATAATATGCAGAAGATTAAATGATTTCAACTTTTAGCAAAATAAGTCTAAAGCAATAAAAATAAATAAAGTCTGAATAATAAGATAAAATTAATAAATCTAAATAAATAAGTTTAAATAAATAAGTCTTAATAATAAAATAATACAAACAAAATATAACTATAGTACTAATGATAATCCCCTCCTTTAGATATGGGTAAGCTCTCTCTGAGAATACATGCATCTCATCTTCAGGATATATCTTTTGTAAGCCTAAACTTTGTTTTATAAGATCACCCATTATCTGATATGGTGTATACCATTCACCATGAGTAGTATCAGTACCAACATCATGACTAGGACTAGGACCAACACCACTAGGAACGTCAAAGCATGGAGGTTATGCAACAACGTAAGGGATCATTTGAGGATGTGATATCTGATAGTACCACACGATGCATCCCTCAACAAACTCATGTGAATATGTGGATGGATGCAATCTAGTACGAAAGGGATCAAATAGAGTTCTTGTACATATTACATTCAACGTCAACATCACGTACTACGAGCATCGCTGGTGTAGGAGAGATGTGTTGAGTATACCTAAATTGTTGTAGACACCTCTCTAGTAAACATGGTACCATAGTGAGCACCGACGAACGTAACCAGTAAACATCGATACAAACTGAAATATGTTGTGGCGTCCTCATCATAATTTGGCGTCCTGATAATATCAATAGGTCTCAAAGCATCCAACTTCGCTATGTAGTATGCAACATCCACATATGTTTATTTAGAAGTTCATCGAAACATCTATGACCGTGAAGATATAGGTTCACTCATATTTCGCTTACAGATGTCAGAGAAATGTTCATAAATTCATGTATGTAAATAATTAAATAGTATAAATAATTAAATAAGATCTTGAAAAAGGAACAAATATTTTGTAGACACAATGGTAAAACTATATGAAGTTTCTTAAAAAATATAGCTTTTAACCACTCAAAACTATGTGAAGAAAATATATTGACCCTAGTTTCATTCACAACTTCATCCTCATCAACTCTCAATAACTCATCGGCAGCAACAATAGCCAAATCTTCATTCACATTAGCGAAAGGTGTGAAAAACTTTCCATAATATGGTATGTCCAAAAGACCCCTAACATTGTCAAAAGTAATAGTCATTTCACCAAATGACATGTGAAATGAGTTAGTCTATGTGTGTCATCTCTCAGCAAAAGCATATATGAGATTATTGTCGATCATCATTGCAGAGGACATAACTCAAATATAGTAATTCATTTATCTATTTGAGTAGGAAATACATATCTGATATCAATGAATCTATCTTGTTTTTTGCCTTTTGAAACATCTTTCAAGGCACGTCTATCTTGTTTAATTAAAATAACACAATAAATTATACAGTTAGTTAGTTTATTATATATATACTAAATAATTTCACTATTGAACTAATTCTTTTAAAAATTGTTTATTTATTCTTCAACTTTTCTTCTCTTTCTCAATTAATACATTTTATCATTTGACCCTTTTCAGTAAATCAAATTAAACTCTAATGAGTTCCTAACATTAGTGGATTAGCAAATCAACTATTTCAAACAAATTGAGTTCCTAAAATCGGTCTTGTAATAAACTATACTACAAATATATTAAATTATACATATAATGTTATATTATACTGTGTAATAAATAAATTATTTATTGATATATTCATTTCACACTCTAATTGTAATGTGGTGTTCATAGTTCTTAAGGACGGAAAGAACCAAAGGACCTCCAGGAAATAGAAGTTGTTCAGGTGGCTAATGTTGATGCATCTTATCCTGGTGTTGATCACGCTCCTCTTTATCATGTTATATTTGATCCTCAAATGCAGGATTATGCTGCTCCTCTTGCTCAATCTCATGTTGAATATAATAATCCTCCTCTTGTTGCATCTATGTGTTCCTCTTTCTCCTTTTTTCAACAGTGACTCTCTTGTTATATTGTGTAGGAGGTCGAACTCGAGAAGGTTTTACAGTATTTTTTCGCTCCTCTAATCCTCATTAGAAAAAAATTGAATGAAAAAATATAAACAAAAAATATTGAAAAAAAAAACAACCTCGCCCAAAAGTTTCAAAAATAAAATTTCTAGTTGAAAATAACTATTGGATATTTTAAATTTTTGGTTAAAACTAACTCTCAAATTTTAAAAATAAAATTTATGGTATTAAAATATAACTACTGGAAATTTCGTTCATGAAATTTTTTGTTAGAAATTCAGAGAAAAAAAATTCTGTTTTAGAATTTTAAAATGTGAAGGTATGATTAAAATATTCAAATTTGTTTTAATTTTTACTATTTACTGAAAAATATTTTAGTAAGTTAAGAAATAAAAATTATAAATGAGATGTATAAATCCAAATATGAAAATACAAAATCCAATTCTTTCAAAATACGTATTAGTAGAAAAAAAATATAGTTTTTTTATACCGTCTATGAATATGTTTTTTATTAAAAACACATTTTTTCCTCATCCGAAAATATACTTCCAATGTTATGGGTGGTTTTATAAAATTTTCGAGTGGATAAAGTTGAACAGTTTCTTTTAATTGTCTTTATTTTGTTCAATTGTGCATCATGTGTTTACAGCACAGTTCAATTTTGCAATACAACTTCTTGTCTTAATTTTTTTCTTATGTAATTTCTAATAGTAAAATGTCGCAGCTTATACAAAATATGTTCTCGCGTATTCTCGTATAGATTTCAGTTTTTGTTTTGCTACGTTATTATAAGTATACGACAAACTTTTAGTCTTTCACCATCCCGCGTCAATTTGAGTTCACTTAGGGATGTCATATTGCCCTTGTGGTCTTGTTATACTCTCTTTTACTATGTATACAATTTCCAATGCATTATTATGAAAAATATATCAATAATTAAATTTTTTCAGTGTATATCAATTTCCAATGCATTGTTATACTCTCTTTTTAATTATTATATTTTTTCAGAAGTATAAAAAAAAATTAAACGACATTCATTGTAAATATAAACTTATTTTTATACTGAAATTTAATGTTTAATTTACTTTTACAAGAATGTATTTTCAAATTAAAGGTTTTTCATTCAAATCATTCAAAATTAATTTTTGTAATTGCAGACATAAACACATTCTAACAAAAACAATGAATTTTAGTCACAAAAAAAACAGTAACAATGAAAGGCACAATAGATGACTACAGAATATACTTTCAATAGAATAGGTGCTGATTGGACCAATAGGATAACCTTATCCGTCAATTCCCAATGGAGAAGCTGCCACATCAGATGCATGCAAATATGCCAAAAATTTCCACCTCTCATTCCACGCCTGCCTTCACCACCCTTCCTCTCATAGCGAAACACAATCACACCAAACCCATTTCCTCACTATACACATAAGCTTAAGCAAGTTATTAACAACTAGCAGGTGAAGAAGAAACAACCTGTTGAAAAGGAATGGCTTCCACTTCTGCAGTTTCAATGGCAATGCCACTAACTTACACCAGCCAGAAGAGGGTGGTGTGTAGCTCTGGGGAATTCTTCAATCCACTGCCTCTTAGGTCTTCGAAGATTGTAGCATCATCAAAACACAATGGAAGGTTTCAAGTCAGGGCATCCATGAAGGAGAAAGTTGTGACGGGGCTCACTGCGGCTGCATTGACAGCTTCTTTGATGGTTCCTGATGTGGCTGAAGCCGCCGTTTCACCTTCTCTCAAAAACTTCTTGCTAAGCATTGGAGCTGGTGGAGTTGTGGTTGCAGTCATTATTGGTGCTGTGGTGGGTGTGTCCAATTTCGATCCCGTCAAGCGAAGCTGATGAATTTCCGTTATGCTGCTGGGGAACTTCTTTTCTCTTATCATGATATGTATATGTAATGTTCTTCAGTTATGAATTGAACCCTCTCTTGCATGTGTACTAATATGTGACTCTTGAGTTCCACATGAACAGAAGCTTCTCAACTATTAAAATGTAATTTTCATTTTGGTACATCTTAGAAACAGATTAATTACAAGTTTCTGCTGATAGGAACCAAACTAACTAGCAGACCTATGGCAGATTTCATTTTGAAAATAATCTAATATGAAGTATATAGAAGATAGCAGACAAAAAATGAAAAAAGGATCAGACAATAAGTGGAATAATAGATGATAAATGTAATGTGATTACACAGATGACGCAATAATCGATAATCACTAATAGTCAATTCTATGTAAAGCTTGTACAGTAATGCCAATAAGTATGACTAATCACATGAAAACTTTCTGAAACCAAGTTACAATTACTGCCTACAGAACTTGGAAATCAAATCAAGCATGTATCTACTCTCGGACGAATAATTCACCTTATCTGCCTTAACTATTGTAATCTTCACCTTCTGTTCATCGCCATATAACTCCTCTTTGATTTTCAGCCTAAATACAAACTGGTTGAAGAGTCTACTCTTGATTATATCTCCAAACCTTTCATCATCATCCTGTTCATACTTCAACAGATACAGCTCTTTTGCTGAGCACCCCATAATCTCTTCCCCTGCTTCTTGGAAAGCAGTTACCCAAGTTAATCCGGTGTGGTCTAGGATTTGAGCTTGGAGAAGGTATCGATAATCACATTCCTCAAACTCCTGGTTGCATCTATCACACTGCCATTTTGTGTCCCCTGACCTCGTCACTTTCTTATTGCACTGTCTATCTCCGATCATCAGAGGGCAAGCTGTGTAACAAAATGTATCGGTCTTCATGAATGATATGGTTGCCTTCACTGTTATCCAGTCTGGCTTGTCTGACCGCCCCAGACCTTCACCTTTGATTTGAGACAGAGTTTTGCGTATCTCATTCTTGGGTCCTCCAGCAGTAATGTCCTTAGAAATGGATAGAGAAGCAGAACTTTTTCCCACTTGATCAAACCAGACTCTTAAGCTCTGAGCCTCAGGAAAATCTGGATTAATGAAAAGTTGTGTAGTAGAAATAGAGCCTATAGACTTTCCACTGAACTCATTAACCTTCCCAGACTTTACTGCCAAAATGGGGAAAACCCCAGCATCCACCATATCTTGCAGCTTTTGTCCTTCCCTGTTGCAGAATTCACCCCAAAGTGTTAGCTCGATACTCCTGCCAGAACTATCTTTTAGATTCAAAATCCTTCTTAGTGTTTCCATTCCATTCTTCCTCAAGATGGGAACTGAAGGATTCACAGATGTCACGACCCCAATAACATCAAGGATAGTGTTACTCTCAACATTCTCTATGTCACTGATAGGCCTGAAGGAGAACTGTTGCTTAGGTATAGAACCATCCTCATCTGGGCAAAGTTCAATCGTTGAATTTAAATCCAACATAATTTCCCATTCATTCTTCAAATGGTTGAAATTCTTCTGTGCAGGTTTTAAGCTACCTTTGGATATCAAGTAAACTTTACCAACCTCAATGGCATCATAGAAGCGGTCAACAACAGCATTAAAACAAGTTACTCGTATTTCACCTCCATCTGAATCTAGGAGATCAAACGAGAAGACTTTCCCATCTCCACGAGCATTGTTATAGCGGCGCAAATCACCTTTCGCAGTCACCCTTGCCTTGATGGCCCACCTACCTTGATAAGGATTTAAAGCAGCTATAGGTATTACACGTGCCGGTGCCTCATTTTTCACAACTGCACCACGACCTTTGTACATCGGAGGAGGTTGGTATGCAGGTTGAATTGTTGGCCTGAAACTAGGCACATTACTACCTGCATTTTGAGCAGCCAAATTACTATTACTACTTCTGGCAGAACTCTCCACAGTATTCCCATGCAATGCTTTCTGAATAGGTAATTCTGAGTCCACAAATGACTTTGGATTCCCAATGATCTCACAATCAGGTATTATGGTTTCCATGTTGAGCACCATAATAATCCTGTACAACGAAAAACAAACACAGAAACACATAAATCCATTTTACAGAATAAACATAAATTCAATTATGCTACATTTCGTCAGTAACATCATTTTGATTCTTTAACATCCACATGCTAATATTTTGCATTTCACAAATGAGGTTCCATATCCTAATTCCAACACTAGTCATTCACTTAAGATACACATAAAGCTAAAACTTATGTAAAACAATCAAAAATCAAATGCATCTTCTATAAAGTTTTAGGCTAAAAACTGGAATGACGCAAAAAATGAAACTCACATAAAATTCATTTCACGACAATCTTAACTCAACTATCACAAGAAACTAAAACCTAATTCAACTATCACATTTCATCAATGAGATTGGATATCCTAATTCTTTAGCAGAATTTCAACATTTGATGTCACTATTATTTCGTTTTGCAATACGCACATTAGTACAAAGTGTTGTCAAATGGCGGCTATAGTGGTGCTCTAGCACTTTACCATAGCAGAATCAGTTATCAGCAATTGACAACAGCGATTACAAATGCATCGTTTTAGGTTTAAAATTGAAATCGCCTAAAATGTGAAATGGAGATAAAATTTCAAATAGAAACGATCTTAATATGAATATAATCACAGAAATTACTTAATCGAACAATAAATATACAAAAAAAAGGGGGAAGAGAGAGAGAGAGAGACTTGCGATTCTGGAGAGGAGTGCATATGTAATCGAGAAGCTGAACGATGGAACCTTTCTTAACTCGTCCGGTTTTAACTCCGTCGTTGTGTTGAGTGGCGAGCATAGCGTGGTGAGACGAAACGGCGTCGGAAAGAAGAAGACGGTATCTCTGCTGCTGAGCGTTTTTGTTACTTGTGACTAATGCAATGTCGAGAACCTGAACTAACGGTTTCGCGTCAACGTCGCCGTTGATTATCGCCGGTATAGCGTTCGTCGTGAGATTCACCGACATGGTGGTTCTGATGATGTATTCCCGAATGGGACTTAACTAGAAATGGAAAGAGAAAGTGCAATAAGAAAGCGAGATTACTAGAAACAGAATCGTTTGTTATATTTTCACCATGGGAGTGAACCGGGGAAAAAAACCGGACCGGGTCGGCGATTTAGAAAATCAAACAGATCAGTTAATTAATTCTTTTTTAAATAAAAGTCATGCTAAATTGAGGGGTACAAAATCGGTTTGATGTGTCTATTATCCGATCATAAAATAAGATTGGATTAATTTTTAGACCTGAATATGGTTTTTTTTCGATTGAATCCAATGAGATAAGAGTGCAATAAATATGAAACAATACAAAAGTAAGATGAGATTAATCTCAATACAAATCACCTAATACTAAAGCATATATGTTTTAAAAAAAATTAATCAAGAGGTAACTTGTAGCTCATATAATATGGCATGTCGCATTTTTTTCTAAAAAAATGTACGGAGCTTAATTGAACAAATTTAAATTATTTACATAACTAATTCGAGTGATATTCAAGCACATCACTAAGTGTACAACTATATATTCACCTTTACCCTTTCGATTATAGATTGTAAGTGTGAAGTGAGATCAATTTATTTATTTTTTAGATATAGTGAAAATAATAATAATAATAATAATAATAATAATAATAATAATAATATAAAAAAATCATGTCCATAATATAATCTGGGGTGAGACAAGTAACTAAGTAAAACCAGTCTTGTCCCTAGTTTTCTTTTGGAATCAAGTCATATCTTATTCAAATCATCTGAGTCGAGATGAGTTAATGGCTGCCTAACGTACCTGATAGCAACTAGACTCGGCTTGGTGTTTGTTGTATCATTAATCAACATATACATGGAGAGACCCACTAAATTGCATCTACAAGCAACAAATCGAATTCTAAGGTATGTTAGAGGCACCATTGATCTTGAAATTCAATACAGATAGTCAGAAAAAGAAGATTTAGTGGCACACACAAACAATAATTATGCAATAGATGTTGATGATATAAGAAGTATATCAGAGTTCATTTTAGTACCTAGAGTTGTATTCTAGTCTGAAAAAGCAATCGGTAGTAACTTTTTCCACTACATAGGCTAAACTTATAATAACTGTCTCATGTGCTTGCTAAACTATTTGTTTGAGAATGATCTTGGATAAACTTAAGGTATCTAAAAACACTATTTTGTAACAATAGTTCTACAATAAAATTATCTAAGAATCGATTCCTACATGGCCGTAGCAAACACTAAGAGGTAAGGTTTCACTTTCTTATAGACTTATTTAAAGTTGAAGTGATTGAGCTGGTATATTGTCACACTCAAGACCAGGAAGCAAATATCATGGCAAAGCCATTAAAGAGAGACTTTTTTAAATTAAGAGGAAGACTTGGGCTAAACAAGAGATAGTTAAAATATGATTATAACTCATGTTAAAGAGGATTTGTTGGGCCTAGAATACAACATATTGAGCTTTGCAACTCAATCTATAGTAAGTAGCCCAATCTGTTTAGTTAGTTTTTTTGTATTGGTTAAGACTAAGTTAGTTATGGCTATAGTTATGAAAACACAATAATCAAAATAGACTTTTCTTTCAATCTTTATTATGGACATCATTAACAACTTTATCAATGTTGACTTTATATGCCAACCAGTATGAGGGGATCTAATTGACTTGAGTAATAGAGAAAGCCTTGTGAAGGTGACAAGTGATAGCAAAATATTTTAAGTTTGAAATCTCATGAAGTATTGAAAACATATGCTTCTTTGCCATATCCCACTCAAGGTCATATATCTCTCAATCAAAATTTGAGGAATGTAATAGCTACCATGTTGAATAAAATCATTCATAAATGACCTTATAAGATAATGGATAGGAGAAGAAATCTGGATTATCTTCAAAATAGGCTTCTCCAACCATTTGTGAAGCTATAAATTGATTGAAGCACCATTACCAATCGGTCATATAAAATTTGTAATAACAATATTCAAGTTTTTTTAATCGCCAAACCGATTATTTGACATAATGCATGATAGCTTTTTATGCTTAAAATACCTTCCCCTCGAGACCTTGTAATTTTCGTCATAAAACAACACACATCAAGAAAAGCTTATGATGATCAACCTTATTTAATGCTTTCAAAGATTTAAGACCCAAACCTCCATAAAGAAAAAGCAAACACATATCTCTGCATGACAGTAATAATATTCATAACATTAACATCACCTACCCAATCATGGGTCACTTTAATTTTACACATTTATGTAAATGATTTGTTCATAAATATAATTTGTCGTTATTATATACTAATAACTTTGTTTCTACTAATTCACTACATGTTTTCCGTCAATATTTTATGTGAATATATAAACACATATAAAATTGATATAGTCTAAGAAAATAAAACAATATTGACCGTGACTCAAAACAACATGACATTAATAAATAAATAAATAAAAGATGTAGAAAATGGGTATGTACTAAAGCATAATAAATTACTAATATTAACTATACCAACAAAAGCCAATAAAACTAATATAGGAACAATAATGTATTAAATTATTGTAAATAGAATATAAATATGGCTTACTTATTCATTTGGTCTCTGCATGAGTTATTTTGAATTTAGTCTGCAAAAATTTGTTTTTGTTGTATACCTCTACAAATTAAGATACTTTTAATATGGTCCCTAAGTAACAGTTTAAGTTTAAAAAATGATGAAGTGGACAATTAGTGATGACGTGATTGTGATGAAAGTAGATGACAGGACTAATTACATGTTAATTCGTTATTTTGGATTAAAAAATAAAACAATTAATTGAATAAAAAGTTAAATAGTAATTTAAAAACATAAAAGGGTTTTTGTCTCAAATTAGAAATTGGAGCAAAAATTAGAGTTTTGGATTTAAAACGCAAAACGAAGTGAGAAGAGAAAGAAGAAAATGTGACCTGAGAAGAAAGAGAATAAGGTAGAAATGCGACGTGGTGGCTCATGGTCGTGGTGTCTAGTGGTGGTTGTCGAGGCTATTGGTGGCTCGTGTTGCAATTGCAACGCAGAGAAGAAGGGAGGAGTGACGAGTTGAACATTGCGACGTGAAGAAAGAGTTAAACAAGGGTTGGTAATTTCTAAATGTGAAGTAATAGAGTTGGTTCAAACATGGCTTCATCTCATAATGGAATGGTACCTTTGTGTGGTTTTAAATTACCCATCAAGATGTATATATTGTGACACCTTAAACCCAAATTGAAATAAAGAGTAAAATGTATTAGTCTTGAAAGAGATTTGTAGTGGTTTTAAAATAGAGTATAAAAAAAAAAACTTTTTAAAATATAAGACTAACAACGTCACACTCACACTTACACAAGACGTTTGCATAAAAATTATTAATTAAAAATCCTCTAACATCGAACATAACTGAGGTTTATTAACCAAATATTTCTAACTTAACAAAATGTGCAAAACTTATAGATAATTAATTTTTATGTCCAAATAAAAGACCATATATAACACATTGATCAGTAGAGTTTACAAAATAAAAATTAGTTCATAACTCAAAAAAGTCACAACAAACCACTCTCTCCCGATATCATCTATCAGAGCATGAACTGCCAATCGATAACTTGAAATAATTGTGTTCTCGCAAGCGCCAAACACAAACAATGAGGGGTGAGCTTCGAAAATATGTAATAGTATAAAATAATTGAGAAGAATACGTAAAATAGTAATTAAACACCGTATCATATCAAATCATAATTAACAATAATAATCAAGGTAAAATATTGATACAATCCACAATGTCAAGTCACTACAAGAAATGAGGGTTTTTGTAAGGGCCAAAAGCCCTCACAAAGGGGTATAATCAGCCACAAAGGTGGATTTTGTGAGGGCTTTTGGCAGCCACAAAGAAGCTGGTCACAAAATTTTGTGAGGGCTTTTGCAGTCACAAAGTGCCTGAAACAGGTTGGCATTTGTGAGGGCTTTTGCAGCCACAAAAGACAGGCATTTGTGAGGGCTTTTGCAGCAACAAAAGTAGGCATTTGTGAAGGCATAGGCCGCCACAAAGGACAGGCTGAATTTGTCTGATTGGACCTTTGTGAGGGCCCAGGCCGCCACAAATTCCCTCCTTTGTGAGAGCTTTTGGCCGCCACAAATGTCATCCCGATTAAAAAATAATATATTTTGTGAGGGCTTAGGCGGCCACAAAATAATACGTATTTAATAAATTAATTTTTAAATTCAAAATTAATAGTTTATTATAATATTATATATAATAAATTAATATAAATATAATATTAAAATTTAAATTATAATTAAATTAAAATTTAAATTAAATTTAAAATATAATGTAATTATAAATTAAATTTAATATATAATAATCTAATCTTAATATAATTAAAAATTTAAAATAAAATATTAAAATTAAAATTAAATATTAATAATTAAATTAAAGATTAATTTAAATAATAAAATATTTAAATTAATAACAAAATATTTAAATTATTAATAATCAAATATTTAAATATTTAAATTGATAATTATAATTATAATTAAACATTAATTTAAATTATAAATAAATTAAAATTTAAATTAAAATTATAT
>JBBPBR010000001.1:13258136-13297320 GCA_037974775.1 Cicer pinnatifidum
AAAAAATCTACGGTATAAATAAAAAAATAGTTAAAAATTCATATAATTAAATTTATTTAATTAAAAATTCATATAATTAAATTTATTTAGTGTTACATAAATTCTCAAAAGATGTCTAATATTGGTCGGATTGAATTGTGGATCTCTTTATATTTAATAAATTATTATATATGCTATCCATTTTTTAATCTTATAAAATTTATTTTGAAAGAGGAAGGGTCCACTTTTGAAACATTTTTTAGAGGTTCATTATACATATTTAAATTTTTAATTCTTATAAAATTTTAATATTTTATTATTTCTCGTCTCTATAAAAAAAATAATTTTTATTACCAACCAAATTATTATCTAAAGAATTTTAGTCGATACTTCAAAGAAATTTAATTCTCCTTAGACTTAAACTTTTTAAACAATTTTCTGTAAATATATTTAAAATATTATAAAAAAAAATGAAGATATTATGATGAAGATTACAAAGTTTTATAAGGAAAAACAAATTTAAAATTAAAGGGAATAACGTAAAATCTCAATTGAATACAAGTCCGTATTGACAAAAGGGTTCGAACGTGAGCGTGACTATCAAATCTACATGTTCTCTCTCTCTCTCTCTCTCTCTCTCTCTCTCTCTCAGCGAAGAATTTCAATTCACATTTCACAGCATACACACACAGGTCTTTCTTTCGCTCCGGAGATTCCACCATCACTCTTCCTCTCAATCTTCTCCCCCAAATTATAATGTTCCCGATTCCAAAGGTACCATATTTTTACATTTAATATTCATTATTCATAATACTATCATCAATAAACTACTCAATTCTTTATTCTTCTAAATCTTTTTTTCTTTATTTTCCTCATACATTCGTTTTTCTTCTTCCTCGAATTAAATCTTCTCTGAAGATCTCTCTACACTTAAATTGTTTTTGAGATTCGTGGTAACTTCGAATTCTCAACTCTCAAACTCATACCAATTTCTAACATTTCTCTCTTTATTTTAACAATTTTACTTTCTACCTATAATGCTGCTCCAAGATTTTCCATTTCCAAACACGGTTTCAACATTTTCAATTTTTTAGTTTTTTTTTTTGAATTTTCAATTTTTTTTACCAATGCAAATTCAATATATACATGAATTTTGGACTTTTTTACTTTAAATTTTGCACATTTTTTTTTGAAAAAGGTTAATGATTATTTTTTTTTATTTTTTGGGGGAGTTTTGAGTTTTTGAGATTCTTCTATGAAACTCTGTGCTTTTAGGTAGCTATTTTTCTGAGTACAATAAAAAAAAGGTACCCTTTTATGGAAACGGGATCTGCTTTTTCCCAACTCATAATTTTTTTAAAAAAATTATTACTATATCACTATCCATAATAATAGTGACAATAATAGTTATATTATATGCCTCTATTAGTAATAATAATTATTTATACATATAATCTGATTCCTCTGGAAAAGTAACTTATGGAGGTCATGATTTCTACAACAGACCTTGTCTCATATGCCCCAAATGCCTTAAACAATTCCAAAACTGATCACGTTTTGTCTCTCTGTTATGTTTAGTGCAGGCCTGTACAGATAGGAAGATATCATTATGGATAAATTATATATTAATTAAATAATTTAAAAAGTTAACTATAGTTGTATCTTGTAACAGTATATATATTATTCATAAATCATTTTTCATATTTTGTGTCTGGTTAGTGGTTAGACCTTGATACAGAAACTTTAAAGGATTTAGTTTAAATCTAATATGAAATAATTATAATATAACCATCAGTGTCACCGTTATTTATAATAATTTTTCTTTCTTCAATTTTGTTTAAGAAAAAATATTTTGTTATATATTCTTTCTTTTATGTTCATGATGCAGGGCTTGTTTTGACTTGAATTGCATTTTTTGACTCAAGAGAAATAAGAATGGAGGATGATACATTCTCTGGTATTGGAAATGGTACACAAATAGATAGCAAAATTTTAGGTACATTTCAGAAGAGCTTTGTACAAGTTCAGAACATTTTGGATCAGAACAGGTTACTAATCAACGAGATAAACCAAAATCATGAGTCTAAGATCCCTGATAATCTCAGCAGAAATGTGGGACTTATTAAAGAACTCAACAACAATATCAGAAGAGTGGTTGATTTATATGCTGATCTTTCAAGTTCTTTTACTAAATCAATGGATGTTACTTCAGAAGGTGATTCAAGTGGTGCTGTGAAATCAGATGGAAAAGGTGGACACAAAAGACACAGGCCTACATAGTAAAAAAGAGGGTTTGTTTTTCTTAATTCTTTTGATTTGGTGGAGAAGCATAACTTCATATAATCTTGTTGAGGTGTAGAACATGTTTAATTAGGTTCTTTAGTTGAAGATTTTCTTCTTGTATTACAGGACTTTCTTAATCTCATCACTTACTCCTTATGTTTTAAATATAAAAAAAAGATATTATATGTTGATTTTCCACCCCAATTCCTCTCATTGTAACCTTGTAATTTTTGGATCTAATAAAAAATCAAGCATGTTTTGGATACTGTTGATTCACCCTTCTGTGCTGTTCAAAATGCAAATAAATAAATCAATAGCTAACAGTTTTTTTTCCTGTGATTTTTTGATACTTCTGCACCTCATTGGCCTTTAAAAAAATAAAAAGATTTTGTGGTTTTTTCTCTTTGAACATGTGATGAAATATAATTTAAAGATGAGAATTTTTTTGTCTGCTGTTTTTTCAATGATGAGGTAGATTGCATGAGTTAGGTCTTTCAACTTGCTTTAACTTTTCTCCTTGTTGAAAGGAGCTAAAGGGTCTTCACTAAACTTTGTCCATTATTCTTTTAGATGGGAACTCATCATGAATCATGATACCTTTATTTATTCTCTTTACAAGTTCAACCCAAAATGTTGGTCCTAGTTCTTACTTTAGATTATATCTGAAATTGAGAAAGAATTGCAGATACTGTTTTAGGTCCATTCCCATGTAACCAAACTTTTTACCAAATGAACTATACCTAGTTTTTCTTTCATGTTTTTCCTTGTGGGTGAGAATTGAGAGCATCTCCGACGATAGTCTTTAAATTTAAAAAGTATTGTTATTAGTTAACGAGTTTCATCCTCATAGGAGATTAGCATGGCAGAAAGTTGCAAGGACGATTGCTTGTTGAAGCAACTAGCCGCTAACAATATCTTGAGTAAATTGTGGGACCCATCATATAAATTCTTTAGAGCTGGACCACAAAAAAAATTAAAATTGAATGAAATGCTTTAAAGTGATTTGCCACTATGGACTCCATTTAAACTATCTGTAATAAGTTGCACCATTGGAGTTGGTCTCAGAAGAGTACCTATATGAATATATATGAAGTGAAGATGCCCTTAAACAGTGGAAGAAAGCAGCTTTATGTAAATCTTTTTTGTTCCTGATCACACACAACCACAAAAACAGAATCTTAGATAAGAGACTATGAGCTGTTGACTATTATTTTTTTCCATTTTACAATTTTACACAATGAATTATATTGGTTGGTAAAGTAAAGCATTTTTGTTAGCTTATATAATAAAGCAGTACAATACAGTCTCTAGAGGTAGATATATGTATGTGAACAGTGACCCCTCAACAATATGACAAGGGACCCAAAGATTCTCTTTTGGGGTGGAAGTTAACTTCTTCATGTTTATCTCTTCTCTCTTTGGTTCTTCCTCTTGATCTACTTTTCAATTTCCTCTTCCTTTTTATTCTCTTTATGCAATAAATGTCCTCAATGACAAACCTTATTATAGTTGAAAATTCTCTGGCTTGGATTTCTCTATCTCTCTCTCTCTCTCTCACACACACACACTCACTGATTGAACAGATTCTTTGATGGTGGACCCTTTATGTGGCAGCCTAATTTCCTGATCTTAGGAGAGAGGCCCACATGAGTGATTGCTGAAAATGGCCTGTTTCTGGTTTAGATTTTGAGCATTGAAGGAAAGGACATTTTCCTTATCTACAAAATTGACACCTCTCTATCCATATTCAAATACTCTATATTCACAAATCACAATCAATTCACTTAGATCTAGATTACTAGAGTATCTCTAATAGTGCAATTAAGGTGAAGTTGTTTTAACTAAATTTTGGCTACATCAACATTAAATTCATTTTTTGTCATTATTTTTAAGTGACTTTTTCTTTCCTTACACATGGCTTTCACATGTGTATGTTCCAACATTAAATTTTGGATGCAACTTTATCTGCCCTACATTAAGTCTCCAAACATAAGAAAAAAAAACTATGTTTTTGCCCACATATACACATATGGACGACATAAAAATTGTATTTTTTTCTAAGTGATTTTGGAGCATGGAAAAGTTCCTCCATAAAATTCAAAATGATTTTTCCTTAAAGTTAAACAGCCTTAGAAAGCTCTCTTGTTTGAGACGATTTTAGTTCTTGGACCATTGTTTGTCCATTCTCTTGGTGTTTATTGGCTTCATTTAGAAATCTAATTCTATTAAATATCAATTTTTATCAAATACTATGAAATATGACAGGAAAGCTTTCATATACAAGACACTATTTAATATATTCAAGCCAATATTGCAAATTAGGATGAGCTCTAAATTATATGTTTCTAATACTGTCTCAAATTATATGTTTCTATATATTACTAATGAAATATTAAGTTCTTTTTTTATATTAATATACCTTAATTGTTGGAATCTCAACTCAACTAAATATTCTATTAACTATAATTAATGAGTATTTTAGTAAATAATACCATTTCATCATTAATTTTTTTATAGATGAAATGATAAATAAACTCACAAATAACTGCGAAATCTTAAATTCGAACACGATATATAATATGAAGCTTAACAATGTTGACATGTTGGAGTTATGTTGGACCATACAGATTTTAAAATGGAAATTTAATTAACACGACTAATCATTTTCTGTATAATTGTGCACAACTCTTGTGATGAGACTTTATAAAGAGACGAAAGGAGCAAGTGTTAAAATAAAACAACAGCCTGCGAGAGAAATTATGAGGGCTAGAGCCAAAGCCACTAATTTGTTAAAAAGGTTCAATAAGGATTTGGAATTATTAACTTAATTAGTTCATTATTCTCTAATCACTTGTCACACTCTTGATTACCACTGCACAAAAATGACATGTTGATATTAACACTATAAATTATTGATTTCATGACAAAATAAATAGCATCTCGAGTAACACAATTTAGTTAAACTTATGAGCCGCTAAAAGAAAAAAATATATATATATAATGCAATATATTAATTAACCTTTATTTGTATATATTAGAGAGAAGGGGGGTAGGGAACAGTGTTCCATACAGATATCATATGCATGTAATGTTTGAGGTAATCATCAAGGTCTGGAAAATCTTATATAAAAAATGTTTTTGGTCCCTACACAAGCCAAGACAAATTAAACATTGTCTAGCACATAACATGTGCAGTGGGAATCTACTTTTTTTTCCTTTGTTCCTTGCATTTCCAGCAAATAGGTTGGAAAGGAGGCCAACTCTAGTTTGCCCTCTGAAACCAATTTTTTTTTATAATAATGTAACTTATTGATATAGGACCCCATTACAGTAACCTGATTATAATAGTCCACCCCCCATACCCAAAATGTTTTATTATTACCTAAATGACAGTACTTATAATAATTTGACTATAATTTTTAATAAGTTGTCACTTTTATTTTTAATAAGTTGTGAGTTGTAAGTGATTTGGGTCTCTTAAACATGTATTATCATAGTTTGAAATCTAATTCATGTATATTAATATTCACAATTGAGATATACATTTATTAAAAGTATTCGAGATCTTCAAATGAATTAATCTCTCTAATTAAGTATTTTGAATATCTCATAAGTGATAAATAAATAAACTCTATTTTTATTGACACGTAAAGACACACGGTCTTTAAAATATATAGTAAAAAATTAAAAACGTTAAAAATTATTTTATGTGTTGACTTTACATCTGATTGGGTAATGGTGATCTTAAAATATTTCCAAATAATTATTATTTATACATATATGTGATACTACATTTGTCTCTATATATAAAAAATTTCATAACTAAATTATGTTAATTAAAAAAGTTAATTATCCTATTAAGTTTATTAAAAATTTAAATTATTTTATTAATTTATTTTTAAAGAGAAAGTTATGTTTTTATTATAATATTTATCGTAAATTAAAAGAAAAAAAACATAATTAAAAATATATAGTAAATAAATAATGACTACAACAGATCAGAAATCATATAAGAATGGACAAGGAAAAATCAACAGATTTGGTAGTATAACTTGGTTTTTGTGATACAAAGATATGTATAATTAGTGAAGCTTCACCGATAAAAGTCATTTGTCGTTTTTATTTATTTTGAAAAGTACATCACCAAATATTATTAAATAGAATATAAGAGACTTCAACTCTTACATCAAAAGTTGGTTCAAATTTAATATTATAATAAATAAAAAAAATTATTCAGTTTCTGCGAAGGATTACAAGTAGAAACTTTCATCAAATTTTGTGTTCCAATGTCCGAAAAAATTGAATAATACAAACTTTTTCACTAATCTTTGTTGTTGCGTTATACATACTCCACTGCACAAACTAACGTCAAATCTTTTAGTTTATCGTAACTTTCATTTTTTATTTGTTTATTTAAGTTATGGTCTGTTATTAAAATAATTTTTAACTAATTACTTTTTTTTTTTTACTTTTTTTCTTAATTTTTAACTTTAATTTATTTTATTCTTGCTATATAAATAAAATCATACTTTCATTTGTTGGAATCTAAAAAGAATTGTATATAATATTTATTTTCATTGTTATTGAATAAGATCAAGAATTATCAGACTTTAATATGGTATCATACTAAATGCTTTGATTCTTTTTTTCATTTTTCCTCTTGATTTTTTTTCTTGTTTTCTTTCTCTTTTCTTTTTTTTTACTTTTCTCCATCAGTCTTTATGGATTTCGATTTTGACAATGTTATATTGCCTCCTATGGCTTTTAAAACTCCGATAATTTCTCCTATGCATCTGGTAACAACCAATCGCACCTATCAACATAATATGCTTGATTCATACTTCATGCACGTAAGTGGCAATCTTAGTGTCATGGTAGTTTCTCTGCATCTCTCCGTCTCGAACTACCATTTGTGGCCGCGTTTGTAAGACCCTTAATTTTTGAATTCTAATTTATGCAATTTTAGGATATTTTGTGTTAAATTATTTAGGCATTTAACCCACTTTTATTTTAGTTTGTGAATTAAGTACCAAAAACATATTTTATTAAAGTTAATAATATGTTTATTATATATATATATATATATATATATATATTTTTTTTTTTTGATACTCGATTAAAATTATTTGTCGAAAAATAATTTAATTATATTGCAAAAAATTTAATACCGAACAAATTTTTTTAAAAATGTCACTAGTTGCTGAAAAATTCATATGTCAACTGAGTTGCAGCGAGAATAAATATTTTTATTAAAATAAATTGAGAAGTGAGTGATGTGATGAGTGTAATGATATAGCTTCGCTTTCTCCTTTCTTCTTATTTCTTCTTTTCCAAAAAGAAAAAGTGGTGGTGTTGGTTAAAAACAAAAACAAAATTCCATTTTTCTTCTAGATATAACCTTTCATTCAAGAAGTGTCACGAGGAACAGTGGCTCCTATCTACAGATAATGCTTGTGAGCTAATTTATTTAAGGTGAGACATTTACTTTCTCCTCATTTTCTCTAAATTCGTAAACTATATACAGTGGGGGGTATGAGTGAAATTTTTGAGTTCTTGTTGTTGTGTTGTTGTTGATTTTGTTAGTAATCGTTAAAAAAAAATTGATTTTTGATGTGTTTGAGTTACGTAATGAATTATTTTCAAATAAATGAGTTTGAACTAAAGTTGAAATTTTAAAAAAAAAATTAGGGTTGTTAAAGTTGTGAAAAAGTTCAAAAATATTACTCTTTTAATTACTCTTTGACTGAGTTTAAAAAGAAAAATTTTAGGGTACTTTATTAACTCAAATTTTTTGTGTTTTAATAATCAAGCGTGTGTATGTTTGATTTGAAAAATATTCGTTTTATTTAGTTTTAACTAAATACTGTAGATTATTTGATTTTAAAAGTTTGGTGTGTGAAAAAGATATAATTTTGGGATTTTTTTTAGTTGGATAAATTTTAGTTGTGAATAAATTGTTATAAATATTTATGTTTATGTAGTTAGCTTTTTGAATCTCGAAAAAGAATCGAGACCATTGACACCGAGTTAGCGATGGGGAGAACTTTAATATATTAATGATGTTGTGGTAATTAAAGAAAAATAAAATATTTAATATATTTTAAAATGAATGAAACTATTTCAAAGAGTTATAACTATAAAACTAGAAAAAAAATATTTATTGATATATTTTGTGTGGTTATGTAGTTATTTGGAACACAAAAAAATGAGTAAGGACAAATTTGAGAAAAATTTGTGGTTGTGTGAAAAATTTTGAGAAAAATAATTTAAAATGTTTCAAAAAATTGTTAGTGAATTCACTGTAAAATTAAAAGATGTTAATTTCTAAAAATATGTTTTATATGTTAAAAGTGTGTTGTGGTTAATAGTACTATTTGTCCTTACTCATTGTAAACTCTTTTAGTAAAGTATACTCTAAGGGGTTAGGAGTAAGAAATAATTTGTAAGGTAGTTAAAATTTAAGGTTTTAATTTGACTTAGTCAAACACTATTTGATTAAAGGTGTCAGCACGAACGATATTTTTCGCTGTGTTTGATTGCAGTAGTGAAAACGGTTGTAAAAGCTACAACTAAGGTAAAAACTCATTCCAAATTTTTAGTTTGCATATAGGGACCCTATATGTGTGATTATTGTGTGAAATTGTGGTGATTAAGTTTGATGTGATTATGTATTTATAACTGATAATATGAGTGTTATGAATTTTATTGAGGAAAATCTGTTTTAAGTGTACTATGTGATAAGTATGAAAAATTATTAGTGTTAAATGAGCATTAAAAGGGAATTCTTTAATAGTTGCATTTACATAATGATTATTGTGAAAAGAGTTAGAGTATGCTTATACATTTCATAGCTTGTGGTTACCATGATGTGTCACGACGTTAAGTGGTGACCATGATGGGCCACAGAATGGTTCCATGAGTGGATTGGTCCATAGGGGTGGGAATAAGCTAGGTCAAGCCAAACTTTGAAAGACCTGAGTCTGACATACCAATATCAATGTACATATTTATATATATTAAACAAAAAGTAATTTTTCTAACAAAATGATTTTTTTAAAATCTGAAACAAACATCATCTAAACCCTAAAAAATAATTTTTGGTTTCAAAAAATTGATTTTTTTTTTTTCTGAAACAAATGCACTCATTATTACCTCTCAAACAAATATGAAACGACTTCTGAGTGATTGACTAATTGAACAGCTATCGAATATGAAACGACTAACTACTAAATATGGAATGCTCCCGAATATGGAATAACTAATTGTCTAGTTGATATAATTTAAAATAGGAAATAATATTATCAATATAATAATAAAAAATAAAATTAATAAATAATAAAACATATATATGCCGACTTGTTAGGCCCAATAGGCTTTTTTATAAGTCTGAGCCTGACCTATTTAAATAAATAGGCTTTAAAAATAGCCTAAGTCTAGCCTTTTTATTAAATAGGTCAGCTCAGGCCAGGGCATAAGTAGGCAAGGCCATAGGCTCCTGACATACGGCCTAGCCTATTCCCATCCCTATTGGTCCATCTTATTCTTACGAGAATTTAACTGTTGTGTAGGTATGTGATAGACTATACTCTAGTCAATCGTGTTGATCTATGATGGGTGGCACCTCGGTAATTAGTATTGGCCTATGATAAATGGTGCAATTATGATTTAAGCCCCTCGAGGAGGGCTTTGTTTTGAAAATTTCGGAATCATGCGCATTGACATATATGCATTGCATTAGGGTGCTTGACACACGAGTCATGTTTGTTATAGTATGATGATTGTATATACATCCTCTGTTATTGGTTGTTATTATGCTGTAATTGCTAAGTGTCGTTGCTTGTCTTTATATTGTAAGTGTTAAATGTTTCAGAACCATTTCAGAACTAAAAACCTGCATTATTTCGCATTTGTATTCGACTACAACTAGTGTATAGTCCAAAACACTTTTGTCAGTTTTTATTCAAAATTTTAACTTCGTAATCGAATACGAAACCTCGTATTCGAATAAAACTGAGTGATTTTTGCCACTAACTTGATTTTGTATTCGGCTACACCATGTAGTATTCGAATACAAATTTGCAATTTTTGTCATTGACTTAACACTTGTATTTGACTACGATATGATGTATTCGAATACGATAGTGTATTTTGTCAAAACTTTATTTTTCCAACATTGTTTATGCATTTTTTTTACATATATGAAAATCCTTTTTATGAGTATGCTAAGATGAAAGGTTCTCATAAGCATTTAAAACATAAGTTTTTCGCTAAATGTTATTTGTTAATTTCGGTTGGTGACCCTTTACATTATTGTGGATCGGGCTTATGCCCCAGGTTATTAGAGTTTTGAGTCGTGCTGGAATTTCAACGACGTTGAAGATGTGACATACGGAAGAATTTGAATTTGTAATCAAAAGCAGTGAGGATTGATGTCACTCGTGGATCCTCAGTACCTAGTCACCCTCAGTTAGATTAATGATCAGCTTAGGATATTATTTAAGAATTTGATTTATTCTCTCTTTCTTATTTCAATGTTATTGTCGCAATGGAACTTATGTATTTGAATGACTCTCTTTTTTATCACGTGAGATCACTGTAATGTCTTGGATGACGAATTCTTTGGAGCCAGATATTGCTCAAAATGTAATGTCGATGGATCATGTAGCTAAAATTTGATATGAACTACGCGAACGATATCATCAAGGAGATGTGTATCATTTATCATATTTCCAAGAGGGGATTTACAACCTCCGTCAAGGTGATTCATCGATTACATCTTATTATACACAATTAAAGAAACTGTGGCAAGTGTTTGAGAATTTTCATCCCCCATCTTCTTGTACCTATGAAATCAAATGTTCTTGTACCCTAATTCCCAAAATACATGAGTACCAGGATAGGGATTATCTGATTCGATTTCTTAAAGGTCTAATCGATCATTATTCTAGTGTTTGTTCCCAAGCCATGCCCCTCCCCAATATAAACAAAATGTTTTCAGTTTTAGTGCAGCAAGAACGTCTGATTTTTCCTAATTCTGAAGAAATTCCAAATATTGCTAATGTCTTTCACTCTACCCGTGCTAATTCAAAGGGTTGTGGTGATATTGGTAGTCATTCCTCTGGTTGTAGTGGTCGTCACTCAAGATATTGCTTTCATTACAATCGTTCAGGTTGCACCATTGACGTTTGTTTCCGCAAACATGGTTTTCCTCCTCAATTTTGCAAGAATGGAAATTCTTATGCCAATAATTGTGTTGCATTTGATGTTGATGATGAAGATCATTGATGATTCTCATGGTGATTTTCCTCATTCTGGTTTTACCACTGAACAACATAAATGCATACACCTCAAACCAACTTCTCTCCTATAGTGAATCATTTCTTTAATTCATCCCACACAAATTCTTTTTCTTTTCCAAATTTCTAATGTCATAAATTCTCAATCTTGTATGTTAGATACGTGTGTTAAAAATCATGTGTGTTATTATGATTCTATTTTCCAATATTTGAAACATATTAAACCTAATTGTATCAGTTTGCCTGATGGTTGTACCACTATAATTGAACTTGTTGGAATTATATTCTTTAATTCTGACTTTTACCTATGTGATGTTATTTCTATTTTATAATTTTCTTGTAATTTGATTTACATTCCTTGTCTAACTATGTCTTTAAACTTCAATTTTATTTTTAAGGCCTACAACTATTAAATACATGACAACCTTTCTCAAAAGAGGATTGATACAACTGTTTTTATTCATGGATTATACTTACTTTCTAATTCGTGTTTACCTATCGTTCCCACTCTTGTTGCCAATTATATTTTTCTTGTTTAGCAAATCTTATAGGTCGACCTGTTTGTAATATTTTACATAATCGCCTTGGACATGCTTCTTTTGATGTTTTGCATCATATGAAGAATAATTTTCCCTTTGTTAGAGTTTCTAAATCTATTTCTCCATGCGATATTTGTTTCCATGCTAAGCATAAACGTTTGTCTTTCCCTAATAGTATTACTATTGCTGATTTTTTTTATTTGATTCACATGGATATATAGGGTCATTTTTTTGTGCATTCTATTTTGGGTTACAAATATTTTTTTCACATTTATTGATAACATATCTCGTTTTTGTTGGGTATATCCCATGAGTTTGAAATTAGAAACTTTTTCTTTAGTAAAATATTTTGTTTGCATTATCCAAACTCAATTTCATAAAACCATTAAATGTATTCGTTCGGACAATGAAAACGAGTTTTTGCTCAAATATTTTTCCAAACCAACGGAATTTTTCATTAAATACTTTTTGTGGACATGCCTCAACAAAATGGCATTGTTGAACGTAAACATCAACATATTTTAATGTTGTACTTTAATGTTTCAATCACATTATCAATTAAATTTTGGACACGTGTTATTATACATTATATTTCTTAATTAATAGGTTGTCATCCAAGTTTTTAAGTTACAAGTCTCTCTTTCATGTTTTACATGGTTTTTTATCTCATATTTCTGAAATAAAGATTTTTGGTTGTTTATGTTATACTTCAACCTTAAAGTCATTTTTGAAAGAAATTTGATCATCGATCTTGTAAATGAATTTATTTGGACCATAAATTTAGAACTAAAGGACATGTTATATTTGATTTGCATAATCAACAAATATTTACTTCTTACAATATTGTTTTCTTTGAAAATGTGTTTCCTTTTAGTGGTTCTCAATAGGATAAAATATCTTCATCCATTTCTTCCATCAACCCTACTTCAATTGATTTTAATTTTGTTTTTATATCAACTCCTATAGACAATGCTCCTGTCACTAGTTTTTCACCAAAGCTCCTACTTTCAAAATTTGTCACTATTTCTTCTTCATCCATTACCACTAAACCACATCTAATTCACAATTCTTGCCCTCAATCTTCCCTTCACTCCCATCTACCCCTTATTTCTCACTATTCCCCTCTCATTCCTACCAGATAGTTTACCCGAAAAGTTAATCCTTCGTCCTATCGTAAGGACTTTCATTGTGAACTTTTGGCTGGTAAGAATCATAATCCAAATATTTTCTCGTTGGAAGATTCATGTATTCATTATCTTTTTTCTCAATTTATTTCTTATGATAATTTATCTCTTTCTCATAGAACCTTCATCTTAAACATTTCAACTTTTAAGGAACCATCTAGCTATACAACTGCTATTAAAGATAAAAATTGGAGCAACTATTCAAAATGATTTTGATGCTCTTGTTCATTATAAACTTGGGAATTAACTACCTTTCCTCCAACTAAATCTGTTAAAGGTTGTAAATGGGTTTTTAAACTCAAGTTTTACGTTGATGGTTCTATTGAGCATTATAAAGAATGACTTGTGGCTAAGAGTTTGAGTCAAACCAAAGGACTTGATTATCGAGAAACTTTTAGTATGGTCTTAAAAATGATTATTTTTTGCTTACTTTTATTTATTTTCGCTTCTAAAAATTGGATGTTATTTCAATTAGACATTAACACAATGTTTTTACATAGCGATCTAGTTAAGGATGTTTATATGAAACTACCTCCTGATCTTTCTGTTACGAATAGGAATCTGGTTTGTAAACTTAAAAAGTCACTTTATGGGTTGAAACAAACTAGTCGTTTGTGGAATTTTAAACTTTACTCCACTATGCTTGATATTGGTTTTATTCAATCTAAATCGAACTATTCATTGTTTACAAAACAAATTTCCATTGATTTTACCATTATACTTATTTATGTGGATGATTTGCTAATTGGAGGTGATGATTTGGTTGAAGTAAATATTGTTGAGGAAGTTTTGCATTCTAAGTTCAGCTCAAAAATTTGAGTAAAAAATTTGATCAATTGTAAATGATTCTGTTAAATCTATACATAATGGTATTTTTTCCATCCTTATTTCAAAAAAATTAAAATAAAATTACGTATAAATTTTGAAATTTCTAATAGAATAAAATTAATTACCGAAAATTTCAAGGCACAAATTTTTATTAGAATAAAAGTAACTACCAGAAATTTTAAGGCACAAAATTTCCTGTAGAAGAAATAGTATATCCGAAATTTTTGGCAGACAATTTATACTACCATAAATTTTGTTTCTTGAAATTTCCGTTAGTGTTAATTTGTGTACTGTGTTTTTGGATAAAACAATTTAATTACCGAAAATTTTGGCGAGGGGGTAAGGTTTTGGGGTAAATTTTTTTTACCTTTGATTGAATGAAAATGAAAGAGACAAAATGGATTTTTTATATTTTGAGGGGGTATAAGTATAATTGTGGGGGGTACAAAATCCAATTTTCTTCTACTAGGGTGGTGAATTATGACCATCACTTTCAACACTTTGAGTTAGTGTATGTCAATGTTATCATTTTTGTGGATTATGTTAAAGATTTATGGTTCACTCCTTACAGAAAAAGATTTATTGTTTCTTGAACCAATAAAGTGATACGTTTAGGGAATACAATGACACATGTATTTTTTAATTTATAACTTGTTTTAAAAACATGATTGAGTAGGTTATGTTATGTTTTAAAATCATGATATAATTTATGTTATTTAACTGATTTATAGGGTTGAGTATGCTTATTGGAGATTGGAAGACATAGAGAAAACTAGTAATGGAGATTGAAAGACTTGGTGCAAACTAGTAATGCAAACAAAATGTGTAGCATCATTGATCGATATTGAGCACAAAGACAATACACCATTAAGGCAATGGAAATTGCTTATGTAGGATAAAGCCTCCTCGCTCTTATATATAAGAGCAAGGAGGCTTTGGCATGGACCAACTTGTGGAGATGAAGTTGGAACATGTGGATCAATAGGTGAAGTAGTGGGTGGACAAGTAGGGAGGATTCAGGGATGTGAATTATAGTAGTATTATTCTATCACGTTCGATTTGTCTGTGAAAAAGGAGTCTCCATCAATTTTATTTTATTAAAAAAAAATTAGTTAAAACCTAAAATGATGATTTTGAACCAAAAACTTGCATTCTTGAATTGATTACAAGTAGGGAAAGTATTACCACTGACACCGTTCATTATAACGGCTATCCTATAATTAATTGTATACAAACTATTTAATTATTTAATTATTTATTTTGGCCCAAAAAGAATAATAAAAAAGAAAATAAATTATTTAATTAATAAAAGAATAAATAATATTTTTTTATTAATTTGGTTTAACAAGAGGAAAACTTTAGTCTTACGTATCTCCATATGCAATAGAAAAATCGAAATACATGTAATTCTTAGTATAAAATATTTGTGTGTTGGTTTGATCGATCCAGAGAAAAATATAATAATGTTTTGTTTATATTAATAAGTATTTTTAACATTACATAAATGAATGTTTGTGTAAGGTTTGCAATTTTTCACATAATACTAATTGTTGAAGAATGTGTTTTCTCAATTCAATATTTTATTTTATAATTAGAATATAAAAATGTATTTTGTTTAAATTATAACATCATACGTAAAAAACAACAAACATGATAGTATTATAAAAAATATATTTTAAATAGTCTTGCTATATGAACAAAGTTATCATTAAAATAATAAATAAAAACTAAGACATTAGTTCATAAAAAAAGATAAATGAAAAGCAACAAATATCATAAACAAAATAAAACTATTATACTAGTTTGTTTTAGAAAAACGAAATTTACATACCGAATTTACGAAATTGTTGTCTTTTTTTTATTCTCGTCTCTGATTTTTTTTTTTAAATTGGTGCTTATGGAGAATTTTGTATAAGAATGACAACAAGAACTAGTAGCGGATTTTTGGTAGGAGGATTCAAGAATTTAAAATCAATCTCTATTTCATTTTTTTTTCTTTTGTGATAGTCTCATAACGCTCTTATTTATATTACAAATTAGGTTTAGGTAATTTTTAGAAATAAATGTCTACTATCATGACTAATTAAGTTGAATCCTTAAGTTTTACTTTTTCTTTTAAAAACTTTTCTCAAATTTCAAAAATCATATTAATATAAATCAATCAAATCAAAATAATTCATATTTAATTTACTCCAAAAAAATATCATATTTATTAATTTTATGATTAATTTCGGTTTATTTTCTATTAAATAAAAATAAAAAGTTTTGAATAATTTTTTTATTATCATATTATTATTAGACCCAAAAAAGTAATAAATAAAAATCCTAATGTATATCTCTTTTTATTAACAAGCGAATATCATTCGAAAAATTAAATGAAAATCATATATTGAACTAAAAAAAAGTTAGGATAAAAGTTCAAAACACTCTTTTTGTTAAATTTTTGTGAATAATAACCAAAGACGGATAAAATTAGGTGTCGACACATTCATAATTGCAATCTAAAACCTAATAAGCCACCTGCTTAGGTTCCTTCATCTGCTCAGGCTTATGAGCATCCTCATCAACTTTCAGAAACCACGCCTACGATGTTGACACGGTGGACAGTTAGCCTCATGCATCCGCCGATTAGATCTCGTTGGTAGAATTCTTTCACCTCTATCACCTACATTGCATATGATAGTGCATAAGAGTTCTCCATTTACGTCACTCGTCCTAGCCACGGACAAAACAAAAAATAAACATATCAATAATTTATATTACATAATAACAAAAAAAATTCAAAAATTTAAATTATATTGATAATTTACAAATCTAAAATTCTTCATTTTGAAACTTTCAAATGAAAATTTCAAATAATCTGCAAAATTTAAAAAATTATTGATATCACCTACATTGCATACGAAAGTGCATAAGAGTTCTCCATTTACGTCACTCGTCCTAGCCACTAACAAAACAAAAAAATAAATATCAATAATTTATATCACATAATAACAAAAAAAATTCAAAATTTAAATTATATTGAAAATTTACAAATCTGAAATTCTTTATTTTGAAATTTTCAAATGAAAATTTCAAATAATCTGCGAAATTTAAAAAATAACTATTTCAAAAATTTCACGTTCATCTAAAATTTTGAGATATTTCATTTTTTTATAAAATCTTTCATTTCGAAACATTCAAATTCAATAAACTTTTTTAATTATTTTAAACAAAAACTTGAAAAAAATTCTATTTTAAAACTTTAATATTAACCGAAACTAACAATAAGTATTTAAAAATTTGAAAAAAAAAATACATTTCGGAATATTGAAATATAACAAAAGATTCAAAATAATACTTACTTTTTAGTGCAAGAAATCTAGAAGTATACGTTTTTATCAAGTAATAAAAATATCAAATCCACATAAATTGTGTCTATGAGTATCGTTAATCACTACGCCAAAAATGATATTTAACAGCGCCCCTTTTACAGCGCTTGCTAAACACAAGCGCTGTTGTAAATGTATTTGAAAAATAACGGAGCCTTTTACAGCGCTTTTATGCACAAGCGCTGTAAAACAAGCGCTGTTGTAGGTCATATAACGTTTGCGCATAATGTTATAAGGCTTTTACAGCGCTTTTTAAAAAAGCGCTGTAAAATGAAGCGCTTTTGCGTATGCTTTTACAGCGCTTTTTTCACAAGCGCTGTAAAAGGCATGCGCTTTAAAATAATTGGACCACCTGTTACAGCGCTTTTTTCACAAGCGCTATAAAATACAAGCGCTTTCATTGAATTTAACTACCTATTACAGCGCTTTTATTGACAAGCGCTGTAAAAGACATAAATTTAAAATAATTATATACGTTGGGAACCCTCATATCCTCTACATCTTTCATCACCTCTACTCTGGGAACCCTCATACCCTCATATTCATTACGTGTTGTGCCGCCATCTACCTATTACGTGTTGTCTCAGGTATTTTTTTTTTAACTAGATTTTTTTTATCAAATTAAAAATTCATACCACTTGATATGTGTTAAATCTCTTCAACTAGTCAAAAACTCATACCACATGATCTGTTCTGTTTTTAAAATAATTGATTGATATTGGTTTCTTTTTGAAACTTGTTGATATGTTTTGAAAGCTTATTAGTTTTGTAACTGCATTTATATAGGTGGTATAATATGGATAGGAAATGGATGTCAGCCAATCGATTGTCAAAAGAGTATGAAATTGGAGTGAAGGAGTTTGTTGAGTTTGCAGTGAAGAATGCAAAAGATCCAAATAGAGTAGTTTGTCCTTGTTTAAAATGTTGTTTTGGAAAACGTGTTAGAGAAGATGAATTAGAAGGACATCTAGTATGTAATGGAATTGATCAAAGCTACACATGTTGGATAAGACATGGTGAGAAAAAAAAAGGAAACATTAATTTTGAGAATAGTTCGACATATGCTTCAACTGACTTCGATACAGATACATATGAGCCGGATCGAGTTGATGAGATCGCAAAAGCAGTTGAAGAAGATCTTCGAGATTGTCCTAAAATGTTTGAAAGTTTGTTAAGTGATGCAGAGAAAGAATTATATAATGGTTGTACTAAATTCACAAGACTGTCGGCGATATTAAAGTTGTACAACCTAAAAGCGAGTAATGGATGGTCTGATAAAAGCTTTACAGAATTATTAACACTCATAAAAGATATGTTGCCAGATGATAATGAACTTCCCAGTCGAACCTACGAGGCTAAAAGGATTTTGTGTTCTATTGGCATGAGTTACGAAAGGATTCATGCGTGTCCTAATGATTGCATTTTATTTCGAAATGAATATGAACTACTTAAGGTGTGTCCGAAATGCAATGTCTCTCGATATAAGAAGAAAGAATCTACTCCAGCAAAAGTCGTGTGGTATTTTCCTATAATACCAAGATTTAGGCGCATGTATCGCAGTGAAGAAGATTCAAAACACTTGACATGGCATGCAGATGAAAGAATTAGAGATGGAATGTTTCGACACCCTGCAGATTCCCCACAATGGGCAAAAATTGATCACGAGTATCCTGAATTCGGGATAGAGTCAAGAAATCTAAGACTTGCACTTTCTACTGATGGAATGAATCCACATGGTCTTCAAAGCATCTCACACAACACGTGGCCTGTGATTTTGGTAATATATAACCTACCTCCATGGTTATGTATGAAGCGTAAGTTTATGATGTTGTCTCTGTTAATTTCTGGACCCAAACAACCGGGGAATGATATCGACGTATACTTGACTCCTCTAATAGAAGATTTAAAACGTATGTGGGAGACAGGTGTGGAAGTTTATGATGGGTATAAGAAAGAATATTTCAATTTGAGGGCTATGTTGTTCGGCACAATTAATGACTTTCCAGCATATGGTAATTTATCAGGATATAGCATTAAAGGTCAATGTGCATGTCCTGTATGTGAAGAGAGTACAAATTGGATGCGGTTGAAACATTGTAAGAAGAATGTGTTTCTTGGACATCGTAGATTTTTACCTTATAGTCATCAGTATCGTTGGTGGAGAAATGCATTTAATGGAAAATCAGAGGAAGGTAAAGCTCCTTTACCACCGACTGGATATCAAATACTTGAAAAAGTACAAGGTTTGACCAATAAATTTGGCAAACCTTTTGCGGGAGAGCTGGTCAAAACTGGGTGGAAGAAAAAGTCAATTTTCTTTGAATTACCATATTGGAAGTCATTGTATATAAGACATTTCCTCGATGTGATGCATATTGAAAATAATGTATTTGATAGTGTTATTGGTACGTTACTCAATGTTCCAGGAAAGTCTAAAGACGGCATCAACGCAAGATTGGACTTGGTCGATATGGGAATAAGAAATGAATTGGCTCCAGTAAAGAAAGGAAATCGCACATATCTACCTCCAGCCGCTCATACTCTATCTAGAAAGAAAAAAATTGTTTTATGTAAATTTCTACATGAAGTTAAAGTTCCAGAAGGATACTCTTCGAACATTAGAAATTTGGTTTGTATGAAAGACCTCAAGTTAAAAGGTTTGAAGACTCATGATTGTCATATTCTAATGGAGCATTTGCTACCAATAGGTATACGTTCCATTTTACCTGAAAAAGTTCGACTAGCATTAACTAGATTATGTTTCTTCTTCAGGGAAATTTGTAGTAAAGTGATCGACCCTCAGAAATTACCGACATTGCAGAGGGAAATTGTTGTTACTTTGTGTGAGCTTGAAATGTATTTCCCACCATCGTTTTTTGATATAATGGTTCACCTTACTGTTCATCTGGTTAAGGAGACACAACTTTGTGGGCCAGCTTATATGAGATGGATGTATCCGATAGAACGATATATGAAAATATTAAAAGGGTACGTAAAAAGTAGAAGTCGACCAGAAGGTTGTATTGCTGAACGATACATTGTTGACGAGGCTGCTGAATTTTGTACTGAATATCTGTCCAATGTTGAATCCATAGGGCTTCCCATGTCTCGTCATTCGGGAAGACTATCAGGAGAAGGGATAATTGGAATGAGACTACTGACTATATCAAGGACAGAATTGGAGCAGGCACAATTGTATGTTCTGCACAATGATGATGAGGTTCAACCGTATGTTACAATACACATGGATCAGTTATCTCGTTTGAACATGAATAGGAATCAAAATTGGATAACTCGAGAGCACAATCGAAGTTTTATACCATGGTTAAAAAATCACATAAAGTCAAAATTTGACATAGACCCCGGATCAATTTCACAGAGATTGAGGTGGCTAGCAAATGGTCCGAGCTTACATGTCTTTTCTTACACTGGTTATGTTATTAACGGCTACACATTTTATACCAAAGAACAAGATGATCAGACCACTATGCAAAATAGTGGAGTCACTCTCGTAGCTGAAGCGATGCATGTCTCAAGTGCAAAAGACAAAAATCCAATATATGCAAATCTATCATATTTTGGGGTTATCGAGCGCATATGGGAGTTAGACTACACAATGTTTCGTGTTCCCATATTTGGTTGCAAGTGGGTCGATAATAATAATGGCGTTCGAATTGATGAGTCAGGATTCTTGCTTGTTGATTTTAATATGGTGGGATACAAAGACGAGCCTTTTATTTTAGCGTCGCAAGCTCAACAAGTGTTTTATGTCACCGATCCTTCTGATGATAAATGGTATGTTGTCCTATCGACCAATAAAATAAGTGATGATAACAACAATGATGAAGATGTTGGTAATGATCTTTTATTTGCAACATCACAACAACCACATGAAATTGATTCAACTGATGATGGTTTATATCTTAGAGATGATCATGATGAGGGAATTTGGATTAATCCATCGTTTCGTATTGTAAATGGACAAACAAATGTGAATCCCACCAGGAAAAGAAGAAGGGCATCTTAATGTACATGTTTAATTGTTTTATATAAGCCATGCATGTAATCTGAATTATTGTTGTAATCTGAATTATTGTTCTATTCTGGTTTTATTTGTAATCTGAATTATTGTTCTATTCTGGTTTTATTATTGTAATCTGAATTATTATTCTATTCTGGTTCTATTATGGTTTTATTGAATTATTGTGGTATTATATAATCTGAATTATTCTGGTTCTATTCTTGTTTTATTGTTGTCTAAGAAGGCAAGTATAACCAGTGATTATTGCATGTTTATGTAAATTTGGACAATTACAATTCTTAAGAACTATGTATGTAAAAAAAGTGCATGTCTTTTACAGCGCTTTTTTAAAAAAGCGCTGTAAAAGGCCCTTTTAAAAATTAAACAATGAGACATTTTACAGCGCTTTTTTAAAAAAGCGTTGTAAAAGACTTTAAAAATAATAATGAAAAGATAACTAACATGACTTTCTCTAACAGGATTTTCTTCAAACACCTTTTACGCATCATGGGAATCCCCAAAAACACATTGTTAACAAAAACATCAGATCCATTGTTAACAAAAACATCAGACACATTGTTAACAAACCCATTTTTCGCAACATGACAATGAACCTGAAGATCAAGTTACGATTTAAGAATGAAAGGGAATGTAAAGAGATAAAAAGGACTTTGATGTTTGGTGAAGATTGAAAGAGTTAGCTTTGATGTTTGCGAAGAAGATGCATAAAAGGACTTTGATGTTTGGTGAAGAGGAAGATATTTTGGTGGGACTATGTGGGTTTTGCAGAGCTTGTTTAAAAAATAACATAACAAAACACAAAAATAACATAATAAGGCCTTTTACAGCGCTTGTTGGGATAAGCGCTGTAAAAGAGTCTTTTAAAAATTTAAATAAGGCCTTTTACAGCGCTTCTTTGAACAAGCGCTGTAAAAGGCTATTAAAAAAACATTATATAACATACTAAAACAATGAGGCCTTTTACAGCGCTTGTTTGTAAAAGCGCTGTAAAAGGCCTTATTTAAATTTTTAAATAAATACGCCTTTTACAGCGCTTTTATAACAAGCGCTGTAAAAGGCTTAGCCTTTTATAGCGCTCTTTGTAAAAGCGCTGTAAAAGGGTTATAAAAAAGCGCTGTAAAAGGGTTATATATATAACAGTAACCTCTTCAGTTTCCTCTTCATTACGTAATCTACACTATCATCTCAACCTTCATCGTTCTTCTCTTCTTTTGCAAACCCTATAATCTCGTTCATTACGAACTGTATTTCCACGATCATCTCCTTCATTTCGAACCTTATTTCCATCCAAGATCATTTCGAACCTTATATTTTCATTGAAATACGTAACCCTCATTACGTATTTCTTCAAAACCGTTTTTCTGTGACATTTATTGTTGTGAAATTTCTCCGTTCGCTCTTTTCTTTGCATTTCATCCTTCTTCGAACCATTATTCAGGTATTGATGTTATTTATTTTTTGTAATCATTAAAATGCATGTTGAGCTTGTTTAAAATATATATACTGATACATGTTGAGCTTGTTTAAAATAATGCATGATGCATGTTGAGCTTGTTGAAGTTATACTAAACTGCATGTTGAACTTGTTGTAGTTAAATGGATACAAACAGAGATTTAGAATGTCAAAATGAAGAAGTTGGCACCAGTAGGACTTATGAAAATGAAGTCAAACGTGGTGCAACTATCATGCAAAAAGTCATTAAAGCTAGGAGCAATGGGACCAAGTTTGAGGTAATACTATACTATACTCTGTTTGTTGTGTATTTTTTTAGGTTTTTTTAATAGCATGTACTTACTATATGAGTTTATTAGATTGGTTGGAATGAAAGTGGTCAGCCAGTTGACCCCCACAGCGCAATGTTTGTGAGCTACATTGGGGCTGTTGTTCGTCAAAATATTCCAATAACAATTGACGACTGGAGAGATAAGGCATTGAAGGATGCCAAAGATATCATCTGGAATGATATTCAAGTAAATTTTTTGATCCAATCTTTTGTCATTTATAAATATTTTCATTGAAATACTTTACTTATAATTTTTTTCATTGCAGGCATCTTTTGTCCTTGATGAAGGACGAAAGAATTATGTATTGAGAGTTGCTGGCAAAATCCATCGTGGATTTAGATCGCATCTCTCAAACTTCTATCTTAAAGATAAAGAAGGAAACACAACAGCTGAACCTCCAAAGATATATCGACATTATATATCAAATGAGGAATGGAAAGCGTTTGTTTCCAAACGTACTGACCCCGCGTTTGTCGTAAGTGATTAATTTATTAGCATTTGTGTGTTTTATTATTTATATTCGCATCGTATTTTAAATTTTTACATAATTGCTATTTTTTTATATAGAAAATTAGTAAGGCAAATCGCGAAAGGGCAAGAAACCCGACGCACCCATACAGAAAATCACGTATGGGATATGCACGCCTTGATCAAGGGCTTGTAAGTAATTAAACATCACTTTTATATAATGAATGAATTTGTATTATAAACTATAGTTTCTAACTAATATTTTGTTTTATCGAATAGCGACAAGAGACCCAAACTAATCAACCGTTGGGTCGTCACATCTTGTGGAAGGAAGCTAGGGTAAATAAAGATGGAGTGGTTGATAACCAAAATGTTCAAAAAGTAATAGAACTTTGTGTAAGTATATTATGACTTTAATATTTTTCAATATTGTATTTATCACTTGAATACTTTTTAATATTGTATTTTAAAAATGATAATGAACTTAACTATTTTAATGTTACATGTATTTTAGGAGACCATCTCTCAAAGTTCTGAATGTGAAGAGGGCAACAAGGCTAGTTGCAGGGATATTTTGGGCAAAGTTTTTAATGTTCCTGAATATTCCGGTCGAGTTAGGGGGAAGGGATTTGGCGTAACTCCCATAAGCTTTTTTCCTCAAGAGAAGCGCCAAAAACCTTCCAACGAGGAAGTATTAGAGAAGCTCAGAATCCTATCTGAGCAAGTGGCACAATTGGTGAATACAAACAAAGACAAGCAACTTCCGGTTCAGCTCCAAGGTGAACTACAAATGGAGAGTGAAAGCGGGAGTTGCAACGTCGGTTTGAAAATTATTCCCGAGGTAATTAATTACTTACTTGCTTATGTAATTACTTATGCATTAAACAATATTATATATTAACTGTACTTATGTTTTAACTATTGATTTAGGGTGTCACTTCATGTTTTCTATACTTGTCCTCGCCCACTCATCGGAAGGTGGGAAAAGCAAAATTGTACAATACTTTGGGAGAAGTATTGCACAATACTCCGATCCCAAAGGGCCATGTCAAGGTATCGCCTACTGTTGCTTTCGAACCAACTGCACCGTTGCCGATACCGGACAACGACGGAGATATGCAGTCATTGGGCGAAGTTATCGGTAGTAACGTGGCATGGCCCACTAACCTTGTTGCCCTCATTAAGAGCCCTCCCAGAAACAAATCAGTGACGTCTCCCGATAAGGTTTGTCACATTTATTGCATAAGCTTTGTCAATTTTTTCAGATTCAATAAACTAACATTTAACCTCATTTTTGTAGGTCCAAATAAATAAACCACCCGTACATCCAAAAAAAAGCAGCAAACCTCAAAAATTGGAGGTTAATAGAGCTGCCAATAAAGCTGCCAAATTTGCAGCAATAAAAAAATTGGATCGTGGCAAATCAGTCGCTGCTGCTGCTCCTCCTAAAATAAGTCAGCCACGCCTTGGTAAATACGGGGCGTGTCTTGACATTCAAGTAAAAAATAACCTATGCAGCAGCGACGATTGCCGCATGATACATATGAATAAAGAAATATTCGGAGAGGAGTATGAGGAATTATTCGACAAGGAGCACGTATACGAGCTTCTCGAACATAAGGAGCTCAGTGCAACTGTAATGAGCTTGTATATAAGGTAAAAAATACTTTTAATTGCATTTATTGGTAATTAATTAAATGTATTGGTAACTAATCTAGTTTAAAATTTTCATTGAAGGTTTTTGCATGAGAAGGTCGTGTGCCCTAGGAAATTATCGAATAAATACTCATTCTTCTCTCCGCATAAAACGTCCATGTGGAAACTGGATGAAGACAATGTTAAGAAATACATTGTAAATATGTTTTTAGGAAATATTTCAAAGGATAAATTGTTCTTAGCACCATATAATTCAGGGTACGTAATTTTATCTTTTTTAATTGATGAGAATTTAATTTATTAGTTGTGTATAGACCAAATTGTGTAACCAATTTTTTGTTGTTGTAGGGCACATTGGGTGCTATTTGCAATCAATGCCGTCTCTGAAGTTGTATACTATTTGGATCCCTTGCATGGCGATTACAACAATCACTCCGAAATCAAGACTTTGTTCGATACGTAAGTAATATTCATTTATTTTTGTTACACATATATATAAATAAGTGTTTGTTCATGCTAAAATAATCACATTTATTCATTTTATAGTGCATTAAAAGTTTTTCGAGCTCAAAGAGGTGCGGTAGTGTCGAAGCAAAAGTCTAATAATACTACATGGATCCCAATAAAGTGCCCTCGTCAAACAAACAACATCGACTGTGGGTACTACGTATTGAGATTCATGAAGGAGATTGTTGACAAGAATAAAACTATTATCCCAGAAACGGTACGGTATTTTGATTATATGATTTTCATATATAAATTATCTATATATTTGATACTAACTTAATATAATATGTTCAATTTTTATATTGCAGTACTTTAAAAATTCCAGTCCTTCATATTATGAGCAAGATCTGATGGAATTAAAGGACGAATGGTGTGAGTATGTGCTTGAAATGAAAATTATTTGATTTTCTGGGAAATAGCATGCTGCAAGGGACTGAATATTATATGGTGCATAGTTATTATATGTATATGATCATAGGACAGTATATAAACTTGCATATGAATATGTTGTAAATTAGATTCAATGTATATTCATACCAAATATGTTGTAAATTACTGTGTTACAGGATAATATATATGTATCATATTGTGTAAACTGATTATGTTTTAAACTGATTATGGGCTCCTGTTATGGTTCTGGTTCTGGTTGTGTTACTGATTCTGTTTCTGTTTTAACATGCACATGAATATGTTCTAAAATTAGTGATTCTGGATGTGTTATGTTGTGTGAACTGGTTCAAACTAATTTTGGATAAAAAGATAAAAGACAGCGCTTTATAAAAAAAGTGCCATAAAAAGCTAAAAAACGCTTTTAAAATATATACAGGGTAAAAAAAAAATAAAAAAAATAAAACCTTTAACAGCGCTTTTTCTAAAAAGCGCTGTAAAAGGTACCCCAAATATGTATTATGGGTATGCCTTTTACAGCGCTTGTTACAAAAAGCGCTGTAAAAGGTACCCCAAATATGTATTATGGGTATGCCTTTTACAGCGCTTGTTACAAAAAGCGCTGTAAAAGGTACCCCAAATATGTATTATGGGTATGCCTTTTACAACGCTTGTTACAAAAAGCGCTGTAAAAGGTACCCCAAATATGTATTATGGGTATGCCTTTTACAGCGCTTTTTACAAAAAAGCGCTGTAAAAGGTACCCCAAATATATGAAATATGGGTATGCCTTTTACAGCGCTTGTTACAACAAGCGCTGTAAAAGGTGCATAATAAGCGCGCGTTATAAAGGGTGCCTTTAAGAGCGCTTTTTTGAAAGCGCTGTTGTAGCTTTTACAGCGCTCGAATCTACAGCGCTTTTTTTTTTGAAAAAGCGCTATAGAAAGCTTAAAAAAAGCGTTGTAAAATGCTGTTTTTGGCGTAGTGATTTGAGTAGAGTTTTGTAAAGTTAAAAATAGTTTATCTTCTTCAATCACAGAAAGAGAATTGAGTCGTATTGGTTTGAAAAAATACTAGGCACGTGACATGGTCAAGTAATAATGGAAAAGGTTTCTATTTTGAGAGTCAACGTAATAGTTTGATAATTGAAATTTGTGGTAAACCTATTGTAATCTGAATTATTGTTCTATTCTGGTTCTATTCTGGTTTTATTGAATTATTGTGGTATTATATAATCTGAATTATTCTGGTTCTATTCTTGTTTTATTGTTGTCTAAGAAGGCAAGCATAACCAGTGATTATTGCATGTTTATGTAAATTTGGACAATTACAATTCTTAAGAACTATGCATGTAAAAAAAGCGCTGTAAAAGACTTTAAAAATAATAATGAAAAGATAACTAACATGACTTTCTCTAACAGGATTTTCTTCAAACACCTTTTACGCATCATGGGAATCCCCAAAAACACATTGTTAACAAAAACATCAGATCCATTGTTAACAAAAACATCAGACACATTGTTAACAAACCCATTTTTCGCAACATGGCAATGAACCTGAAGATCAAGTTACGATTTAAGAATGAAAGGGAATGTAAAGAGATAAAAAGGACTTTGATGTTTGGTGAAGATTGAAAGAGTTAGCTTTGATGTTTGCGAAGAAGATGCATAAAAGGACTTTGATGTTTGGTGAAGATATTTTGGTGGGACTATGTGGGTTTTGCAGAACTTGTTTAAAAAATAACATAACAAAACACAAAAATAACATAATAAGGCCTTTTACAGCGCTTGTTGGGATAAGCGCTGTAAAAGAGTCTTTTAAAAATTTAAATAAGGCCTTTTACAGCGCTTCTTTGAACAAGCGCTGTAAAAGGCTATTAAAAAAACATTATATAACATACTAAAACAATGAGGCCTTTTACAGCGCTTGTTTGTAAAAGCGCTGTAAAAGGCCTTATTTAAATTTTTAAATAAATACGCCTTTTACAGCGCTTTTATAACAAGCGCTGTAAAAGGCTTAGCCTTTTATAGCGCTCTTTGTAAAAGCGCTGTAAAAGGGTTATAAAAAAGCGCTGTAAAAGGGTTATATATATAACAGTAACCTCTTCAGTTTCCTCTTCATTACGTAATCTACACTATCATCTCAACCTTCATCGTTCTTCTCTTCTTTTGCAAACCCTATAATCTCGTTCATTACGAACTGTATTTCCACGATCATCTCCTTCATTTCGAACCTTATTTCCATCCAAGATCATTTCGAACCTTATATTTTCATTGAAATACGTAACCCTCATTACGTATTTCTTCAAAACCATTTTTATGTGACATTTATTGCTGTGAAATTTCTCCGTTCGCTCTTTTCTTTGCATTTCATCCTTCTTCGAACCATTATTCAGGTATTGATGTTATTTATTTTTTGTAATCATTAAAATGCATGTTGAGCTTGTTTAAAATATATATACTGATACATGTTGAGCTTGTTTAAAATAATGCATGATGCATGTTGAGCTTGTTGAAGTTATACTAAACTGCATGTTGAACTTGTTGTAGTTAAATGGATACAAACAGAGATTTAGAATGTCAAAATGAAGAAGTTGGCACCAGTAGGACTTATGAAAATGAAGTCAAACGTGGTGCAATTATCATGCAAAAAGTCATTAAAGCTAGGAGCAATGGGACCAAGTTTGAGGTAATACTATACTATACTCTGTTTGTTGTGTATTTTTTTAGGTTTTTTTAATAGCATGTACTTACTATATGAGTTTATTAGGTTGGTTGGAATGAAAGTGGTCAGCCAGTTGACCCCCACAGCGCAATGTTTGTGAGCTACATTGGGGCTGTTGTTCGTCAAAATATTCCAATAACAATTGACGACTGGAGAGATAAGGCATTGAAGGATGCCAAAGATATCATCTGGAATGATATTCAAGTAAATTTTTTGATCCAATCTTTTGTCATTTATAAATATTTTCATTGAAATACTTTACTTATAATTTTTTTCATTGCAGGCATCTTTTGTCCTTGATGAAGGACGAAAGAATTATGTATTGAGAGTTGCTGGCAAAATCCATCGTGGATTTAGATCGCATCTCTCAAACTTCTATCTTAAAGATAAAGAAGGAAACACAACAGTTGAACCTCCAAAGATATATCGACATTATATATCAAATGAGGAATGGAAAGCGTTTGTTTCCAAACGTACTGACCCCGCGTTTGTCGTAAGTGATTAATTTATTAGCATTTGTGTGTTTTATTATTTATATTCGCATCGTATTTTAAATTTTTACGTAATTGCTATTTTTTTATATAGAACATTAGTAAGGCAAATCGCGAAAGGGCAAGAAACCCGACGCACCCATACAGAAAATCACGTATGGGATATGCACGCCTTGATCAAGGGCTTGTAAGTAATTAAACATCACTTTTATATAATGAATGAATTTGTATTATAAACTATAGTTTCTAACTAATATTTTGTTTTATCGAATAGCGACAAGAGACCCAAACTAATCAACCGTTGGGTCGTCACATCTTGTGGAAGGAAGCTAGGGTAAATAAAGATGGAGTGGTTGATAACCAAAATGTTCAAAAAGTAATAGAACTTTGTGTAAGTATATTATGACTTTAATATTTTTCAATATTGTATTTATCACTTGAATACTTTTTAATATTGTATTTTAAAAATGATAATGAACTTAACTATTTTAATGTTACATGTATTTTAGGAGACCATCTCTCAAAGTTCTGAATGTGAAGAGGGCAACAAGGATAGTTGCCGGGATATTTTGGGCAAAGTTTTTAATGTTCCTGAATATTCCGGCCGAGTTAGGGGGAAGGGATTTGGCGTAACTCCCAGAAGCTTTTTTCCTCAAGAGAAGCGCCAAAAACCTTCCAACGAGGAAGTATTAGAGAAGCTCAGAATCCTATCTGAACAAGTGGCACAATTGGTGAATACAAACAAAGACAAGCAACTTCCGGTTCAGCTCCAAGGTGAACTACAAATGGAGAGTGAAAGCGGGAGTTGCAACGTCGGTTTGAAAAATATTCCCGAGGTAATTAATTACTTACTTGCTTATGTAATTACTTATGCATTAAACAATATTATATATTAACTGTACTTATGTTTTAACTATTGATTTAGGGTGTCACTTCGTGTTTTCTATACTTGTCCTCGCCCACTCATCGGAAGGTGGGAAAAGCAAAATTGTACAATACTTTGGGAGAAGTATTGCACAACACTCCGATCCCAAAGGGCCATGTCAAGGTATCGCCTACTGTTGCTTTCGAACCAACTGCACCGTTGCCGATACCGGACAACGACGGAGATATGCAGTCATTGGGCGAAGCTATCGGTAGTTACGTGGCATGGCCCACTAACCTTGTTGCCCTCATTAAGAGCCCTCCCAGAAACAAATCAGTGACGTCTCCCGATAAGGTTTGTCACATTTATTGCATAAGCTTTGTTAATTTTTTCAAATTCAATAAACTAACATTTAACCTCATTTTTGTAGGTCCAAATAAATAAACCACCCGTACATCCAAAAAAAAGCAGCAAACCTCAAAAATTGGAGGTTAATAGAGCTGCCAATAAAGCTGCCAAATTTGCAGCAATAAAAAAATTGGATCGTGGCAAATCAGTCGCTGCTGCTGCTCCTCCTAAAATAAGTCAGCCACGCCTTGGTAAATACGGGGCGTGTCTTGACATTGCTGTAAAAAAGAACCTATGCAGCAGCGACGATTGTCGCATGATACATATGAATAAAGAAATATTCGGAGAGGAGTATGAGGAATTATTCGACAAGGAGCACGTATACGAGCTTCTCGAACATAAGGAGCTCAGTGCAACTGTAATGAGCTTGTATATAAGGTAAAAAATACTTTTAATTGCATTTATTTGTAATTAATTAAATGTATTGGTAATTAATCTAGTTTAATATTTTCATTGAAGGTTTTTGCATGAGAAGGTCGTGTGCCCTAAGAAATTATCGAATAAATACTCATTCTTCTCTCCGCATAAAACGTCCATGTGGAAATTGGATGAAGACAATGTAAAGAAATACATTGTAAATATGTTTTTAGGAAATATTTCAAAGGATAAATTGTTCTTAGCACCATATAATTCAGGGTACGTAATTTTATCTTTTTTAATTGATGAGAATTTAATTTATTAGTTGTGTATAGACCAAATTGTGTAACCAATTTTTTGTTGTTGTAGGGCACATTGGGTGCTATTTGCAATCAATGCCGTCTCTGAAGTTGTATACTATTTGGATCCCTTGCATGGCGATTACAACAATCACTCCGAAATCAAGACTTTGTTCGACACATAAGTAATATTCATTTATTTTTGTTACACATATATATAAATAAGTGTTTGTTCATGCTAAAATAATCACATTTATTCATTTGATAGTGCATTAAAAGTTTTTCGAGCTCAAAGAGGTGCGGTAGTGTCGAAGCAAAAGTCTAATAATATTACATGGATCCCAATAAAGTGCCCTCGTCAAACAAACAACATCGACTGTGGGTACTACGTATTGAGATTCATGAAGGAGATTGTTGACAAGAATAAAACTATTATCCCAGAAACGGTACGGTATTTTGATTATATGATTTTCATATATAAATTATCTATATATTTGATACTAACTTAATATAATATGTTCAATTTTTATATTGCAGTACTTTGAAAATTCCAGTCCTTCATATTCTGAGCAAGATCTGATGGAATTAAAGGAGGAATGGTGTGAGTATGTGCTTGAAATGAAAATTATTTGATTTTCTGGGAAATAGCATGCTGCTGGGCAAGGGACTGAATATTATATGGTGCATAGTTATTATATGTATATGATCATAGGACAGTATATAAACTTGCATATGAATATGTTGTAAATTAGATTCAATGTATATTCATACCAAATATGTTGTAAATTACTGTGTTACAGGATAATATATATGTATCATAGGATAATATATAAACTTGCAAATACACAATTCATACCAAATATGTTGTAAATTACTGTGTATCATTGTTCTGGTTCTGGTTCTGGTTGTGTTACTGATTCTGTTTCTGTTTTAACATGCACATGAATATGTTCTAAAATTAGTGATTCTGGATGTGTTGTGTTGTGTGAACTGGTTCAAACTAATTTTGGATAAAAAGATAAAAGACAGCGCTTTATAAAAAAAGTGCCATAAAAAGCTAAAAAACGCTTTTAAAATATATACAGGGTTAAAAAAAAAAAATAACACCTTTAACAGCGCTTTTTACAAAAAGCGCTGTAAAAGGTACCCCAAATATGTATTATGGGTATGCCTTTTACAGCGCTTGTTACAAAAAGCGCTGTAAAAGGTACCCCAAATATGTATTATGGGTATGCCTTTTACAGCGCTTTTTACAAAAAAGCGCTGTAAAAGGTACCCCAAATATATGAAATATGGGTATGCCTTTTACAGCGCTTGTTACAACAAGCGCTGTAAAAGGTGCATAATAAGCGCGCGTTATAAAGGGTGCCTTTAAGAGCGCTTTTTTGAAAGCGCTGTTGTAGCTTTTACAGCGCTCGAATCTACAGCGCTTTTTTTTTTGAAAAAGCGCTATAGAAAGCTTAAAAAAAGCGTTGTAAAATGCTGTTTTTGGCGTAGTGATTTGAGTAGAGTTTTGTAAAGTTAAAAATAGTTTATCTTCTTCAATCACAGAAAGAGAATTGAGTCGTATTGGTTTGAAAAAATACTAGGCACGTGACATGGTCAAGTAATAATGGAAAAGGTTTCTATTTTGAGAGTCAACGTAATAGTTTGATAATTGAAATTTGTGGTAAACCTATTGTAATCTGAATTATTGTTCTATTCTGGTTCTATTCTGGTTTTATTGAATTATTGTGGTATTATATAATCTGAATTATTCTGGTTCTATTCTTGTTTTATTGTTGTCTAAGAAGGCAAGCATAACCAGTGATTATTGCATGTTTATGTAAATTTGGACAATTACAATTCTTAAGAACTATGCATGTAAAAAAAGTGCATGTCTTTTACAGCGCTTTTTAAAAAAGCGCTGTAAAAGGCCCTTTTAAAAATTAAACAATGAGACATTTTACAGCGCTTTTTTAAAAAAGCGCTGTAAAAGACTTTAAAAATAATAATGAAAAGATAACTAACATGACTTTCTCTAACAGGATTTTCTTCAAACACCTTTTACGCATCATGGGAATCCCCAAAAACACATTGTTAACAAAAACATCAGATCCATTGTTAACAAAAACATCAGACACATTGTTAACAAACCCATTTTTCGCAACATGGCAATGAACTTGAAGATCAAGTTACGATTTAAGAATGAAAGGGAATGTAAAGAGATAAAAAGGACTTTGATGTTTGGTGAAGATTGAAAGAGTTAGCTTTGATGTTTGCGAAGAAGATGCATAAAAGGACTTTGATGTTTGGTGAAGAGGAAGATATTTTGGTGGGACTATGTGGGTTTTGCAAAGCTTGTTTAAAAAATAACATAACAAAACACAAAAATAACATAATAAGGCCTTTTACAGCGCTTGTTGGGATAAGCGCTGTAAAAGAGTCTTTTAAAAATTTAAATAAGGCCTTTTACAGCGCTTCTTTGAACAAGCACTGTAAAAGGCTATTAAAAAAACATTATATAACATACTAAAACAATGAGGCCTTTTACAGCGCTTGTTTGTAAAAGCGCTGTAAAAGAGTCTTTTTAAAAATTTAAATAAATACGCCTTTTACAGCGCTTTTCCAAAGAGCGCTATAAAAGGCTAAGCCTTTTACAGCGCTTGTTATAAAAGCGCTGTAAAAGGGTTATAAAAAAGCGCTGTAAAAGGGATATATATATAACAGTAACCTCTTCAGTTTCCTCTTCATTACGTAATCTACACTATCATCTCAACCTTCATCGTTCTTCTCTTCTTTTGCAAACCCTATAATCTCGTTCATTACGAACTGTATTTCCACGATCATCTCCTTCATTTCGAACCTTATTTCCATCCAAGATCATTTCGAACCTTATATTTTCATTGAAATACGTAACCCTCATTACGTATTTCTTCAAAACCGTTTTTCTGTGACATTTATTGCTGTGAAATTTCTCCGTTCGCTCTTTTCTTTGCATTTCATCCTTCTTCGAACCATTATTCAGGTATTGATGTTATTTATTTTTTGTAATCATTAAAATGCATGTTGAGCTTGTTTAAAATATATATACTGATACATGTTGAGCTTGTTTAAAATAATGCATGATGCATGTTGAGCTTGTTGAAGTTATACTAAACTGCATGTTGAACTTGTTGTAGTTAAATGGATACAAACAGAGATTTAGAATGTCAAAATGAAGAAGTTGGCACCAGTAGGACTTATGAAAATGAAGTCAAACGTGGTGCAACTATCATGCAAAAAGTCATTAAAGCTAGGAGCAATGGGACCAAGTTTGAGGTAATACTATACTATACTCTGTTTGCTGTGTATTTTTTTAGGTTTTTTAATAGCATGTACTTACTATATGAGTTTATTAGGTTGGATGGAATGAAAGTGGTCAGCCAGTTGACCCACACAGCGCAATGTTTGTGAGCTACATTGGGGCTGTTGTTCGTCAAAATATTCCAATAACAATTGACGACTGGAGAGAAAAGGCATTGAAGGATGCCAAAGATATCATCTGGAATGATATTCAAGTAAATTTTTTGATCCAATCTTTTGTCATTTATAAATATTTTCATTGAAATACTTTACTTATAATTTTTTTCATTGCAGGCATCTTTTGTCCTTGATGAAGGACGAAAGAATTATGTATTGAGAGTTGCTGGCAAAATCCATCGTGGATTTAGATCGCATCTCTCAAACTTCTATCTTAAAGATAAAGAAGGAAACACAACAGCTGAACCTCCAAAGATATATCGACATTATATATCAAATGAGGAATGGAAAGCGTTTGTTTCCAAACGTACTGACCCCGCGTTTGTCGTAAGTGATTAATTTATTAGCATTTGTGTGTTTTATTATTTATATTCGCATCGTATTTTAAATTTTTACATAATTGCTATTTTAAAAATGATAATGAACTTAACTATTTTAATGTTACATGTATTTTAGGAGACCATCTCTCAAAGTTCTGAATGTGAAGAGGGCAACAAGGATAGTTGCCGGGATATTTTGGGCAAAGTTTTTAATGTTCCTGAATATTCCGGCCGAGTTAGGGGGAAGGGATTTGGCGTAACTCCCAGAAGCTTTTTTCCTCAAGAGAAGCGCCAAAAACCTTCCAACGAGGAAGTATTAGAGAAGCTCAGAATCCTATCTGAGCAAGTGGCACAATTGGTGAATACAAACAAAGACAAGCAACTTCCGGTTCAGCTCCAAGGTGAACTACAAATGGAGAGTGAAAGCGGGAGTTGCAACGTCGGTTTGAAAAATATTCCCGAGGTAATTAATTACTTACTTGCTTATGTAATTACTTATGCATTAAACAATATTATATATTAACTGTACTTATGTTTTAACTATTGATTTAGGGTGTCACTTCGTGTTTTCTATACTTGTCCTCGCCCACTCATCGGAAGGTGGGAAAAGCAAAATTGTACAATACTTTGGGAGAAGTATTGCACAACACTCCGATCCCAAAGGGCCATGTCAAGGTATCGCCTACTGTTGCTTTCGAACCAACTGCACCGTTGCCGATACCGGACAACAACGGAGATATGCAGTCATTGGGCGAAGCTATCGGTAGTTACGTGGTATGGCCCACTAACCTTGTTGCCCTCATTAAGAGCCCTCCCAGAAACAAATCAGTGACGTCTCCCGATAAGGTTTGTCACATTTATTGCATAAGCTTTGTCAATTTTTTCAGATTCAATAAACTAACATTTAACCTCATTTTTGTAGGTCCAAATAAATAAATCACCCGTACATCCAAAAAAAAGCAGCAAACCTCAAAAATTGGAGGTTAATAGAGCTGCCAATAAAGCTGCCAAATTTGCAGCAATAAAAAAATTGGATCGTGGCAAATCAGTCGCTGCTGCTGCTCCTCCTAAAATAAGTCAGCCACGCCTTGGTAAATACGGGGCGTGTCTTGACATTGCAGTAAAAAAGAACCTATGCAGCAGCGACGATTGCCGCATGATACATATGAATAAAGAAATATTCGGAAAGGAGTATGAGGAATTATTCGACAAGGAGCACGTATACGAGCTTCTCGAACATAAGGAGCTCAGTGCAACTGTAATGAGCTTGTATATAAGGTAAAAAATACTTTTAATTGCATTTATTTGTAATTAATTAAATGTATTGGTAATTAATCTAGTTTAATATTTTCATTGAAGGTTTTTGCATGAGAAGGTCGTGTGCCCTAAGAAATTATCGAATAAATACTCATTCTTCTCTCCGCATAAAACATCCATGTGGAAACTGGATGAAGACAATGTAAAGAAATACATTGTAAATATGTTTTTAGGAAATATTTCAAAGGATAAATTATTCTTAGCACCATATAATTCAGGGTACGTAATTTTATCTTTTTTAATTGATGAGAATTTAATTTATTAGTTGTGTATAGACCAAATTGTGTAACCAATTTTTTGTTGTTGTAGGGCACATTGGGTGCTATTTGCAATCAATGCCGTCTCTGAAGTTGTATACTATTTGGATCCCTTGCATGGCGATTACAACAATCACTCCGAAATCAAGACTTTGTTCGACACGTAAGTAATATTCATTTATTTTTGTTACACATATATATAAATAAGTGTTTGTTCATGCTAAAATAATCACATTTATTCATTTTATAGTGCATTAAAAGTTTTTCGAGCTCAAAGAGGTGCGGTAGTGTCGAAGCAAAAGTCTAATAATATTACATGGATCCCAATAAAGTGCCCTCGTCAAACAAACAATATCGACTGTGGGTACTATGTATTGAGATTCATGAAGGAGATTGTTGACAAGAATAAAACTATTATCCCAGAAACGGTACGGTATTTTGATTATATGATTTTCATATATAAATTATCTATATATTTGAAACTAACTTAATATAATATGTTCAATTTTTATATTGCAGTACTTTGAACATTCCAGTCCTTCATATTCTGAGCAAGATCTGATGGAATTAAAGGAGGAATGGTGTGAGTATGTGCTTGAAATGAAAATTATTTGATTTTCTGGGAAATAGCATGCTACAAGGGACTGAATATTATATGGTGCATAGTTATTATATGTATATGATCATAGGACAGTATATAAACTTGCATATAAATATGTTGTAAATTAGATTCAATGTATATTCATACCAAATATGTTGTAAATTAGATTCAATGTATATTCATACCAAATATGTTGTAAATTACTGTGTATCATTGTTCTGGTTCTGGTTCTGGTTGTGTTACTGATTCTGTTTCTGTTTTAACATGCACATGAATATGTTCTAAAATTAGTGATTCTGGATGTGTTGTGTTGTGTGAACTGGTTCAAACTAATTTTGGATAAAAAGATAAAAGACAGCGCTTTATAAAAAAAGTGTCATAAAAAGCTAAAAAACGCTTTTAAAATATATACAGGGTTAAAAAAAAAAAAAAAAAACACCTTTAACAGCGCTTTTTACAAAAAGCGCTGTAAAAGGTACCCCAAATATGTATTATGGGTATGCCTTTTACAGCGCTTGTTACAAAAAGCGCTGTAAAAGGCACCCCAAATATGTATTATGGGTATGCCTTTTACAGCGCTTGTTACAAAAAGCGCTGTAAAAGGTACCCCAAATATATGAAATATGGGTATGCCTTTTACAGCGCTTGTTACAAAAAAGCGCTGTAAAAGGTACCCAAATATATGAACTGTGGTATGCCTTTTACAGCGCTTGTTGTAACAAGCGCTGTAAAAGGTGCATAATAAGCGCGCGTTATAAATGGTGCCTTTAAGAGCGCTTTTTTGAAAGCGCTGTTGTAGCTTTTACAGCGCTCGAATCTACAGCGCTTTTTTTTTTTGAAAAAGCGCTGTAGAAGGCTTAAAAAAAGCGCTGTAAAAGCGCTTTTTTGGCGTAGTGAATTTAGGACAATGCTAACTTGAACTCTTATGACAATGGTTAAGGAATAATAATTAATGATTGTCGCACTTGTTTTACTTTGATAGAAGTGAGAGATAAACTACTAATTAAAATATTAAAAAACATGTATTATTAAACAGTTAAAGTAATATGTGTACAAGACATCTAATATACAAGCACACACTTTTTTGTGTGTTTGTCCCTTAGCCTTCCTTTGCCTTCAAGAATGAGTAAAAGGAGGGCATTGATAAATTGGAAGTTTGTAACTTCAAGTCCGAATATTGTGATGAATGAACTTTAGAAGAAGTTTATAGAGATGAAACTTGTAATGTGGCAAATATGCGTATCAACATGAGTTCTCAATTAGAAAAGGTAGATTCATCAAACAAAATGGAATTATATAGAGCCATAAAATGAACAAATAAAAAATGAATCATCTAGGTGTACATGAATGGCTACTATGTAAGATATATGAGTAAGCATGGAATTATTCGTGTGTTTGACTATTTGACAATACACACTTTTTTATATTTTAATCAGTAGACTTATTTTGCAGTTCTATCAAGGTAAAATAGGTGGGATCCATTTTAATTTAGGACATATATAGATTAGCAGCACCCATTAGTTAATTATAATTTAATTAAATTAAATAGGAAAAATTAATTTGGTAAAGAGGAAGTTTTAAGAACTCCCGATATATAATATAAGAAAAAAATTATAAAATTTGCAAAGAACCAATAAACTTATTTAATGTTATAAAATTTTAATGGTATTTTAAATATACGTTAAAATTAAATGTTTTATTCCGTAATTTTCTAATAAA
>JBBPBR010000001.1:13308899-13341902 GCA_037974775.1 Cicer pinnatifidum
TTTAATAATCTGTTTTGACAAAATATTCGGATTTTTGTTTGAACAAAGTATTTTCAGAATCATTTAAAATAATTTTTGAACAAAGTATAATTCACAAAAATATATAAATGTGGATTTTAAATTACATAAATTACATAGATTGACTAAAATTGTCTGTAATATTTGAACAATATTTTTAGTATAACTAGTTAACCGACGTAGTCCGCATTTTCTTGATATTTTTCAATTTTTTTAATTATTTAATTAATGAAATAATAATTAATTAAATTAATAATTAATGAAACTTAAATTAATTATTTAATTAAATTAACAATTATTGATTAATAAAATATATATTTATTATTAAGAAAGATGTTAACAAAAAATAATGTGTTGCATTATTTCTTAGTGGGTGAATGTGTCTTTATTAATTGATCAAATTCCCTATATATGTGTCTACTAAATAGTACCACTAATAAAAATAATTTTATAAAGGATAAAATAAATTTAATAATTAAAAAAAAAAACAAAAATTAAAAAAAAAAATTCAGTTGAGAAATTGTAGGGGCCTACACCGACTTTTAAGAATAATTTTAAAAAGTAGAAAATAGATGGTAGTTTGGTATTTAATTTGGAATTAGTGGTAGTTTGATATTTATTAATTAGTGGTAGTTTGGTATGTAACATCCAACTCTTGCACAAATCATCCATACTATATATCAAATACCTCTTCAACCTATTGTGAGCAGATTCAACTATGTTTGTGGTTGTATTTCCAATGTGCGTTAGGCAGTTTGTCCGTGTGCTTACTAGTTTCTTTTTCACCAAATCAATATAGTATTTTTCACATAGTTGAGGAAGTTAGGAAAATTTGCACACACATTTATGAATTTTTGAACTGAATCAATATATGTTTCAAAATCGACTCCAAAGTCCCATGCATTTATGATGGTATTCCATACTTCTTTTGTTTTGTCATATATGACTTTGACATTCAACTTACACTAGCTCTCACATTATTTGAAATGAGATACTGACACAATAGAAAAGTCGCACTCGAGAAAACTTTAGCAACAATATTCATGACACATCTTTATAGTCCAACTAACTTTACACAAGCAAATACAACCGATTACGCCATTTCAGTAGACGTGACACCAAAAAACTCAAGTAAAGGTAAGTGATTCTTGTTGGTTTTATATTTTAAATCAATCACCAACACAAACGAAAAAGTATTAAACAACTTGATGGAGTCGGGATAGACCTAGAAGATATATTGGATTATGTTAGAATCCCCAATTGCTCTACATTAGATGTTGTATTTTTACCTTAGACTCTTACAAACTTGTTGCACACGTGACATGTATTATAAATATGTTTGATAGTAGTCACATTGTCAAACATTCTTTTTTTTTTTTTTTCTCTCTTACGTGTTATTTCATAAGATGTTTTATGTTTAGGATGACCTTATAAATTTAGTCATCTCATGATTGTGTATTCCACAAACTATGGTAAGTTTATAACCACACAATATGAATGAACAATTACTTTTATGGATCCTTATCTTGACGTTTAAATACTTTTTTGTATTTTTTATATACACCATCAATTTCACATCCCAATCCAATAAATTATTTTTTTTCTACTTGACCCATGATCTGACTTAGTAGTAATAATAACAAAATATATCTTGAGGACTTCATCTCGAATCCCCTTCAAAAGGTCGTCTCTAGATTGAAATTTCTTATAAGTAGTGAAGGTTTGAGTAAAATCGAGAGATTTGAAAACCAATTCAAAAATATGAGGTTACATATCACTAGAGGGTTATCAAGTTTCAAATTAACAAGAGGATTATCACTTTTCAAATCCAAAAAGAATCATCCATACTAGAAATGGTACAACAATTAAAGGGTAATGTGACAAGTTTAAATTAGTTACAATCAATTAATTTTTATAAAAAAATAAATATCCCCTAAAAAAGTTAGGGTTTTTCTTCATACTAAAATGCATGTAAGCCTTCATCCCCTTCTTCATCATCTCCAATCCCATAAATCTCAAATTCTTTTTTTAAGATTCAAATGATTCTTCAAATCCATAGGAATGACTTAGGATATATAACATTCTCCATATAAAACTCAGAAAACTGAGATCTCGATGCTCCATTTTATGGATTGGGTGGGTTACTAGGAACAATTTCTCCCTATTTTTGTATTTTCAAACCATGATCTCATGGCTCCCTTTATGGATTTTGTGTGGTCCAAATAAACCTGAATTATGTTGCAAAATATTGTCCACCAGCTTTATAGGTCACTAACAATTACGATCATCACAAACGTCCTCTTTTTCGTCTCCCTATCGCTCGCAAAAACGTCCTATTTTTTGTGTTATGTTGACTCCGAGGGGGAGTATGATGCTGTAATTGTTGATTCCTTAAATCCTGTGGGTGAGTCATTTGAATTCAACATGGTTTGTTCATTATATTCAGTAAATAATGCATATTATTGGAATTAGAACTGAATAGAACATATGTTATTTTGAAAATAAAAAAAGTAGTGTTTTTGCGGATGAACTATAATTTATCACCCCTTTAAAAATTGCTTAACTTGACCTGGACTCTTATTTCTCAATCTAATACATTATTGTATATCAGGGTTGTTTTGTACTTGGTGTTTAGCCCTCATTCATGAGAAAATTCCAGTGATAATTTATGTTATTTCGTTGAATAGTATGATTGACTTATATGGGTTACATACAATTTTGATTTGAGTTTTATTGTAAAGTTTTTTTTTTATTGTTTTGTTTGCTGGTATAATGATTAACTATCTATCTGTGTATCTATATTACAAGACCACTTTTTTTTATTTGGGAACTGATAAAAGTTAGCAACATAACTTATATGTAATATTCAAAAACTGATAAAAATTTGAATTGAAGAGAAGATGGTTAATTAATTGTTGGCTAAGGCTAAAATATTTTAATGAATAATGTTTTTGATTATTCAAAAAATACGAAATATTCACTTTCTGAGTTGCCGTTTTTTTTTCTTCATATTCGTTTACTTGTTGAATATAAGTTAATTTAGGCCATTGTGTATAGTTAGTTGTAATGAAACTAGGTAAATATAAATTAAAATATAGTTAACAAACAAAGCAAATTAATATTTTAGACTAAAAGGAGCTGCAATGTAAATTTTATTTTAATTGTCATTTTCAATTACTTCCTAAAGAGTTGACCCCTTTAGTTAAGACTTAGAGTTCAGACCATTGAAAAAAACATATAAAAAATTACATTGACCAACCTAAGCTTTGTCCATATCACATTAGTTTAACCCCCCCTCTAATGGGAAAGGTAGACAAGAAGGGAGGAGCATTTACTCCAAGAAATATTCCATCTCTGGACATGTTATATACTTAAACTGTGATCTTAATACACAAGATTGTAGACTTGTAATAGAACTTCAAGCTCTTAGCCTACAATTGTTAAGTTCTTCCAACAGATAGATGGGGTAACATTAACTTTCAAAAAGAATACTAAACCCAAAGACAACGACTGAAGTTATTAAAGGACTTCTATTCAATGTACTTAATAGATTATTAATAGAAAATAATGAAGAAAGTTGAGCATAACTATTAATTGGTTTCAATTTCAAAAGGGCTGAATGGGAACATTACAAATTAACTAAAGCATTAGATAAGAATGCTTCCTATATAATTCAAATTACATGAGTTATGTTACTATCAACACTATACACTGTGTTTTATATGTATCTTTGACTTGCAATCTTTATTTTTAGAAGTTGAATTTCAAATGTTACTTAGAAGAGCTATGTGTTTGTGATACATGTTCCGGTCTCGATTACTAATATGTTTATATCTGCTGTTGATTCTTGAAGTAGACTTAGGCAATACTCAATTTTTTAATTTTTCTTTCTTCTTTGTAGATATTGGATTTTAAAAGTTGTTAAAAAATTTACCTATGCTGTTTACTATTGTGTTTTACCTCTGTTGTTTACTAAATGTTCTACCTAAAAGGTTTAAAAGAGTACATTTATGATGGTGTTTTAGAATTCTCTTTTCTTTGGAACACATGCACAAATCTTTTCTTTTTATGGTTTGTCTCTCCAATGACTTGAGTTAAATATCTCCCTCATTCTATTTGTCTTTTGTTTTACAAGCAAGAATAGTTCACCCTGATAAAAATCCTGGGGATCCTAAGGCTGCACAAAATTTTCAAGTATGCACTATGAACCCAAGTTTTGGCTTCATAAATCATAATATTGGTTAATATAATTGATTTTATTAGAAAGTCAATTTAACACCTTTCTTATAATTAGATGTTCATAAACAGGGTAAAGATGAATATTTTGTTGTAACTTATGTATGAAGAAATATTATGCTATGAATGTAATTATGTATAATCAGCTTTTTTAAATGGTCCACTTGAAGAGGTTGTGTTTGTGTCACAGTCTCTTGGTTTTGAAGTACAAGGGAAGGAGAATATGGTGTATAGACTCCATAAGGCTTTGTATGGTTTGAAGCAGGCCCCTAGAGCTTGGAACAAGAGGATTGATCAGTTTCTGATTCAAATAAGTTTCCAAAAATGTTCAATAGGGTTTGGTGTATATGTGCAACGTTCAAGTGAAGAAGAAACCATGATAATCTGCTTATATGTGGATGACCTGCTCATTTCTGGAAGCAAAGCATCATAAATTGAAAAGGTGAAACACAAGTTGAAATCTGAATTCGAAATGACTGATCTAGGTGAACTCTCATTCTTCTTAGGAATGGAATTTCTGAAGATGAAGAAAGGAATAGTTATGCACCAGGAGAAGTATATAGGTGAACTGCTTGAGAAATTTGAAATGAATAGCTACAATTCAATTTCAAATCCATCAGAGACAAATGGTTGGTTCACTGAGATATCTATGCAATAGCAGGCCTGACAGTTGCTACTCAGTCGGTGTGATTAGCAAATTCATGCATGATCCAAGAAAAACTCATCTGATAGCTGCTAAAAGGATACTTCGATATATAAAAGGCACAAAGGAGTTTGGGCTGCTATTCTCTAATGGAAGAAAAGGTGAAAGAAGTGAACTTATTGGATACTCATATAGTGATTGGTGTGGAGACATCACAGATAGAAGGAGTACATCTGGCTATGTTTTCAAGTTCAATGAAACAACTATATCGTGGTGTACAAAGAAGCAACCAGTAACTACACTTTCATCTTGTGAGGCAGAATATATTGCAGGAACATTTGCAACATGTCATGCAAAATGGTTGGATTCAGTGATGAAGGAACTGAGGTGTGAAGTGATGAAGCCTCTGATACTCATAATCGATAACAAGTCAACTATTAGCCTTGCAAAAATTCCAATCTCACATGGCATAAGTAAACACATTGATACAAGGTTTCATTTCATTAGAGAGCAAGTGAACAATGGAATGATTGAGGTGAAATATTGTCCAATTGAGTTGCAGTTAGTAGATGGTTTTACAGAAGTTCTAAAACTTGACAGATTTGAGTTTTTGAGAAAGAAACTTGGTGTTACAAGTGTTCAACAATTATGAATTAAGGGGAAGTGTTGAGATTTAATTCATAACAGTCATTTTACCAATTTTAGAATGTTGTTAGTTAGTTACCAAAACTGATGGTTAGTTAGTTATGATTGTTAGTTAGTTACCTTTGTATGGATAACTGGCTTTGCAAGCAATTGTGTAACACATATAAATAACACTTTGTACTGCGAATAATACAATCAATTATAATAATCTCATTCTTTCATTTATTCTTCTTCGCCTTCTCTTATGTGTGTGCGCACTAACTATGTTCATCCCAGTCCTATTGCTCTAACAATACTCCTCTCATATTTTGTGACAAATATTGATTCATCTAACAAATTTGTTCATTGGGAGTGAATGCTCTTCACATTGTTTTTAGGAACTTGTAATAGTTTTATTTATTTTTTGTTGTCTTTTTCTCAAAAACTTCTCCGAATCTCTCTCAATTATTTCTATTTCGCTTAATTTTACTTTATTTTTATTTTTAATTTTCTTAGTTAGAATTAAAAGTTTGTATCATATAGATTATATATATAAAATTTTATATAAATATAAAATTATTTGATATATTATTGACATATTTCAAAATTAACATCTTATACACTATTATTGAACGTTGTTTATCTTCATAAGTCTCAATAACTTATCGAATAATTTTAAATTTAAATAAAATTAATTACATAATTTATATCATATAAATTTTTAATTCAATAATTTATTTTAAAAATTAAAAAATTAAAAAAAATAGAGAAGATAGAAAGAAAAAAAATATAAGAAAATTTGAAAAATGAGATAATACAACTCCAAAAAAATACACTATATGTAGAAGGTTAATAACAAACCCATAGATTTTACTATCACCTTGTAATTGTAATTATTTTCATATAAAATATTAAATAACCACTAAATCTGTTTGTGTTAGTATTCGAGTGAGTAAAAATACCCGTAAATTTGTGGCATTAGAACCATTGAACCAAGAAGAAAGTAGTCAAGGAAAAAACTCGGTAGGGCTTGGTTTGGGATCGAAGGTTGTGACCGGTCACCGGTGGTCGTCATCATCGTCAGTAACCTACTTCAAAGACTGAATTCAGAAACAAAACTCGGTGTTTATTTTCCACGTTCCCTTCTCGCGTGTCATGTTGCTTCTTCATCTTTCATCAACTTCATAATCCTAATTAGGGTTCCACACTGTGTTTAAATTGGTTGCATTTCTAGCACTATTATTATTGATAAATCAATCAATGGCGTCCGTTTACATTCCCGTTCAGAATTCGGAGGAAGAAGTTAGGGTTAATCTCGATCAACTTCCCAGGGATGCTTCCGACATCCTTGACATCCTCAAGGCCGAGCAAGCTCCTCTTGATCTTTGGCTCATTATCGCGGTTCGTTTTCAATCTTGTACTTTTTTCTCTTTTTGTATACATAATTACACAATGCTCAAGTTTCAGACTCTAGTTGCAATTTGTATGATTCACGAATGTGCTGTTATGGCAAGTTCAATTTAGAATTAGAAGATAGATAGATAGTGATTTTTTTTTTTGTGGCTTTGTTCAGTTGCATTAGCTGAGTAACTTTAGATATCCATTTTAGTGGGTCACTTCTTCTGATGCTTGTTTGATGTTTTTTCACTTTACACTTTGAAGTTAGAACCTATTGACTTATTTGAGTTTATCTATTTAACATAAACACATGCTCACTGGTTTGAGATAGCTTATTTAAACAGCTTATGACTTATGTTGTTATTTCCATTAGCTCTCTAGGATAGCTTACGAAAACAACAAATAGCTTATATGATAGTGGTTTGGCTTTTTTTGTCTTTTGTTATGAAATAGCTTATACATAATATGGTAAGCTCTTATGCTATAAACACTTAACTAAGTTGTTTATCCAAAAAAGACCTTTTTCTTTCTAGAACAGCTTACCAAGGGCAACATAGAGAGTGCTCAACTCATAATTTTTCCTATTTACACGCATGTACATGATATCTATTTTTAACAACCCTGCTTCTGAAATTATTTATATTTTTCTTGGTATGCTGCAGAGAGAGTACTTCAAGCAGGGAAAAGTTGATCAATTTCGCCAGATTTTGGAGGAAGGATCCAGTCCAGGTATACTTTCTTTATACTTATATAGATTTTGGTACTCATGGGTTTGGTCTATCTACCTGTTTGTATTTGCTATTGTTTAATATTAGCTATTCAGTTTAATAAATCCAACTGCGTTGATTTTTTACTCATTTTGCAGAAATTGATGATTATTATGCTGATATTAGATATGAGAGGATCGCTATCTTAAATGCCCTTGGGGCTTACTATAGCTACCTCGGAAAAATAGAGACAAAACAAAGAGAAAAGGAGGAGCATTTCATTTTGGCAACACAATATTACAATAAAGCATCAAGGATAGACATGCATGAGCCCTCTACTTGGGTTGGTAAAGGTAAATTTAATTTTGAATATGAATTTGTGGAATATGTTTCATTGTTTTAAAATTTGATTTTTTCTCTGCCTCATTTTGTAAGAATTTCATTTGATCGTGTTTGATGTCATCACATGGTTGTGTGTATGATGTAATTGTGTATATTATTGGCATGCTGACTATTGAGATGCATCTCTATTTTGGCCTATTTTGCTGAACCGGTTTGACGACTGGGGTTCAGGCCTTCAGGGTTTATTTTGTTGTTTTTGTGCATGGTAGTATAGTTATTAGCCTATACTTGTTGATCTTGATAATGTAGTATAGTTACAAGTATCTAAATTGGCAAGCCTCGTGTTTGTCAAGAACTGTCAGAAGACTGTGTCATGGACTACTTAATACTTTTACTTAACAAAATTAACATAGTTAATGCTTACAGGTCAGCTTTTGCTAGCAAAGGGTGAAGTTGAACAGGCATCTGCTGCATTTAAGATTGTGTTAGATGGAGATCGTGATAATGTTCCTGCACTTTTAGGCCAGGTAAAATAATAGATATGTTAGATAATATGTGCAGCCACATGAAAGATTGTAGCATCTGCTATTTCAAAACTCCCAGTCCTAGGTAGTAGGTATTAGAGGTTGGGAATTATTACAAGTTGTATTCTCTCATTTCAGTTAGTTTTTGAATGAAAATGTTTAGTGATTGAACAGACTCAACATTGAATATATGTTTTTGATGTCCTCTCTTTCATCCTTTGTTAACCTTTTCCAATTAGAAATTGAAGTGAAACTATTAGTCACAATATTTGTGAGTTTGTGGTTCAAACTTTTAAGAGTCTTTATTAATTTTTCATTAACCATCTTTAAGAGCCATTTATTGAAAGAAAAGAGTGTAACATTTTTAGGGAGTCTGCTATGTTTGCTGGGATTTGCTGCATCTATTTTAAGCTCTTTTTAAAGAGTTTGTTTAATGGACATGCAGAGTGGGCTTTTAAACATTTTGAGTCAATTTGTTTTTCCTATTTCCCATGGCTTATTTTCATGTTGTTTTACTTGGTGGAAGTTATTAACATCTTTCATTTTGTATATGTATTGCTTTTTATGGGATATGTATTGCACTTCATCCGGGTGATATTCTTGCACTTCCATCATTTCAAGTGTAGCAATTGTTTCTGGTAAAAATACACAAAAAATAAATCTTGGTAAAGTGTCAAATATTATTACACTGGTACCGTGATATCAATAATTTTCTGTTCATTGGATGAATTCCCAGGCTATACATAATGTAAGTATCAATTGGAGTAGTGGCTTTGAAAACTGAAATTCCTAGAGAAAATAGACTGTAGACTCTCTTCTCACATATACAATCGTATCTATAATCCCTCCTCTAACTGTTAGAATACATATGTCAACTAACTTCAACTACTTTTGAGTCTTGACAACTTCCCCAACTAACCAGCTATCGGGTCTGTTTGGGTCACACCAGTGTGCGGCTCATCCCTTCTTCCCAACAGAAACCTGGTTAATTAACGACTGGGTGCACTCTGATAGAACTCAGAATTTTAATAGAAGAAAAATGTATATTATTTCTTAAAATTCAGAGTAGCTCTTACAATGACGAGATCAGGAAAGGATGCAGAAAGAAAAACTAAACCAGAGCAAAATTGCTCCTAATCAGAGAAAGAATTCCCCTAATTATTTCTTAGAATATTTTCTGAATACCTTTCCCTCTTCCTATTCCCTCATTCTTATATCTTAAAATAAGTGACATTATTAACTAGCTTTTATTCCTTTCATTCATCTTTCTTGAAAATAAATGTCTTTCCCACTTTCCTTCCCTCTTTCCTTTAATGGAATATAAGTAGAATAATAGACATTATTAACTAGCTTTTATTCCTTCCATCCATCATTCTAGAAACTAAATGTGTGTAAGGTCTGTGACTTGGGTGAGTGGGGTCCACTCTTTGGGTCTTCATTCCTCTTAATTTGCAGTGTTCTATCACACTCTGCTATGCTCTCGCAATTGCAGTCTATAAGCAACAGCTTCTATCGTCTCCTCTATCTTTAAAAGCCCAAAACACATTCTTAATTGCATTTTTGTGCAGCTCCCAGGGTTTGACTGTTCTTTCCATTTGTTACACTGTTATTGTGAAATCAGTAGTTTGCTGTTTATTGAACAAAACTCCCAGGCTATGCTCAATGCTACTATTGACTGGGGTGATAACAAGATTTTCAACTGAAATTCACAGACAAATTAGAGACTCTAACTCTACTCTCACATAACCTGTTTGATTAAGGTTCTGCTATCAAATATTTACTCACGAATAAACTGGGAAAACATTTATATATAATCTCTGGTAATTTTCCAATAATTCTCATTTTAGGTACTGGTTTGTCGGAATGCATTCTCCAATTCTTGTTATAGCACGTTAAACACTATTAAGCAACTATCTGTGTATTAGCAGGTCACTACTATCTTGGAATTCAAATGTGTCGTTTTATTTCCCTCAGATTTTGACAATTACATTTTTCCATCTACTGTCTATCTGTTTTTCTGAATCTAAACACTAAAACCTGAAGCCAGTTTGAGTTGTCTGTGTAACAAATATGTTTCTATGTTTCTTACAATTTTTAACTTTTTTTTGACAGGCATGTGTTGAGTTCAACCGTGGAAGATATTCTGATTCGCTTGAGTTGTATAAGGTTGGTAATATATCCCCTTTTTTGGCTATTGAAGTGATGTATGACTAACAGTTTATATATGTGCACACTTATCTATATTTTACTACATCTATATGCATTCATATATATATATATATATATCACCATTGCGGAATCAGATCAAAATCAAATGTCAACACTTCTAAATTAAATCAGTATTCCATCACTCACCAACTTTTATAGGGTTTAATTTCTGTGAAACCATTCTTGGAATGAGTAACTTCAATGACACCATTCACATGCATGGCATATTTCAAGTGGTATGGGATCAATTGTTTGACTGCTGTCATGTGAAATATTAATGAGGGAACTCTATGGATCAGATGAATGATATGATGTTCAATGGTAGATACTTGATATTTATTTTTAGTGTGATTTCATAAGCCATGTAAAAAAAATCTGTAAAAGCTATGAATGTTAATTAAGGGTATAGAAACCTGATGTCACTGTCATGTCTGGCATATTACTTGATTTTTCACAATTCTAATGTGCTATAAACACTACTCGATACTAGTTTTTTATTTTATTTTATTGTATTTTGATATGTCAACTTAAAGAGGGCATTGCAAGTGTATCCCAATTGCCCTGCAGCTGTGAGACTTGGCATAGGACTGTGTCGCTACAAATTAGGTCAATTTGAAAAGGCGCGACAGGCATTTGAGCGTGTTTTGCAGGCAAGTGAATCTCCTAATGTCTAGTGGTTCAACCATTCAGCTTATTTGCTGGTACTGATGTGTGTATGCTTCATGATTTATTCTTTTCAGCTTGACCCAGAAAATGTTGAGGCTCTTGTTGCACTTGCAATAATGGACTTGCGCACTAATGAAGGTTCACCTTTCTGACTTTATCATGTTCTTGTGCACCTCATACATTTTTGTTAATTATCTACTTAGCTATATTAGCTTCTAACTTAGTGGACTAATATTGTTTAACATCTTTCAGCTATTGGAATTAGGAAAGGAATGGTAAAAATGCAGAGGGCATTTGAGATATACCCGTACTGTGCAATGGCTCTGAATTATCTTGCAAATCATTTCTTCTTCACTGGTCAACATTTTTTGGTTGAGCAACTGACTGAAACTGCATTAGCTGTTACCAATCATGGTCCAACAAAGTCCCACTCTTATTACAATTTAGCACGCTCTTACCATAGCAAGGTCGGAAGCTTCTCTTTTCCCCTCTTTTACTCCTTTTGAAAGTTGTCTGTGTAGGTTTGGTTGATTTGCCTTTGTTAGAGGTTAAAGGAGAATGATGTTTAACTTACAAGGTGAAGTGATGCTCTGGTTTGCCATGTTTCTCATATGGCTTTCATGTAAAAGTTTATACGTCTAGTGTGGTAGATATTTAACAATATCTATTTTCCACCTGTTTTTCCAACTTCTATTATGCTCTCCTGTGAAATAGTTGTCACTATTATCATGATCTATGTACGCAATGTTGGTTACCTTGTGGTCATCCCTATTACTGACGGAACTCTCATATTTTACGTATCTATGTACTTTGACTTTAATACACTTATTTAAGATGCATATATTTTTTGAAAGAAACATTTACTTACGATTTCGTGTTTTTTTTTATCCTTTTGACTTTCTAGTTTTTTAAGGATGATTATGAAAATGTAAATAAATCACCATTTTCTTAATATAATTTTAGTACTATGACAATTTTTGTAAACATTTGACTTTGTAGATCACCATCTTTTGTGAAGGTTAGAAATATCCAACCTTTGGCTTTATCTTTGTTGATGGTGTACTGGTTTTTTTTCTTCACCGCAGGGGGACTATGACAAAGCTGGGGTGTATTACATGGCATCAGTCAAGGAAATTAGCAAGCCCCATGAATTTGTGTTTCCTTATTATGGTCAGTTGCTGATCAAATTTAAAATTCTTCATCACTTCTCTAACTTTGTGATATTCCTTGAAAAGGATTGAATTTTATTAGCTAATAGAACTAGTAATGCTTTAAACATCTCGTGGCTTCTGTGATTCGGAGATAAACCAGACTTTGTTGCCCTCAGTTTTAGCAGTTGTTCGTAAACATACAATTATCTTATAGTATTGTGATTTGATTATCTTATACAATTATCTTATTTCTCTCTACCACTCCTTTTTCTTGCTTCCTTTATCTTAGTTATCCTTTTCTTTACTTCTAAGTTATTATCTCTTTTGATTATTTTTTCAATTATAGTTTAGTTTAATGTTGTGATCCGTGACTTTCGATCTTTTCATCAATTCCCAATCCTTGGTTGAATCTATCTTGAGTTTGACAACATTGATCGTGATTGTTACAAGTTGCTATAACTTTTGCTGTAGTATGATATTAGTAGCATCTCAGCGACATTTTCATAGTGTGTAGAATTACTGATGCAGTTCACTGTTTTAACTTTTTAATGTTGTTTCTAGGTTTGGGACAAGTACAAATTAAGTTGGGAGATTTTAGAAGTGCACTCTCAAACTTTGAAAAGGTGTTGGAGGTGTACCCGGATAATTGCGAGACACTGAAAGTGAGTACTAAAATTGAAAGCACAATATCTTCACCCTTTTTATATAATTTTTCAGTGTGCTGTAATTTAAGCTGCATATCATTTGATCGAATGTTTTTTGCTTGGAGAAGTTGGTTTAGATTCTATAAAATGTCGAACAATCACTGCAAATTGTATGGCAATCTATATTTGTTTATTCCTGAAGGTCCAATATGATATTATCCCTATAATTTGTTTAGGAAAATCACAAATAAGAATTCTTCAGTAAATTATTCTGTTTAGGCAGCTGTTAATAATACATGATAGTGCTGCTATTGCATTATGCGTTTTTGCTTTGCCCCTGCTAGTGATATTGAACAAGAGATAAACCCCCTCTTTCCCATCCATTTTCTTGTTGTTCGACTACGACCATTTTCTTGGGAATATTTATTCTCTTTCACAATTTTTGTAGCAGAACGGAATCTATGACCCTTGTTTGAATTTTGATTCATACAAACACCTGTTGCTCATTACGGTGTTTCCTTCAGTGTTACTGTCAAACATGTATTTCAGCTGTCATACATATCGTCTGAGTTCTCACACATGTTTGTGGCTATGTGCCTTTTGTCTGCTTCTGTTCTGTTGCTCGCTCTTCTCTTATTTTCTTCCTTTTTTGTGTTCCACGTCTTCTGCTTCTCATTGGTCACCCTTCTCGTTATTTACGTCTTCTAACTTTCCATTTGTCACCCTTGATACATGTTTAACATAAGACAGTGATTTTTGATTAATGTCTTGGATGTTGGCAAATTCCTAGTTTTGAGCATTTACATGCATAAAATATTTAACTTGTATCCATAAACTTAAGCGCCATCCTATTACAGCAGTGTTTGGTTGGCTGCTCCATGCCTCTACCCAGGAATGATAATTATGAATTTTGGTTTAACAGTGTACATAAGATTTGAAGATTAGTTAGAGTACCAATGTTTTAAAGTTATTAATTTGTAGATTCAACCTCGTTTATTAATGAACCAAAAGTTTGCGAGAGTAACTGGATTATCTTTATTTTATATATAACTTTAGATGTTATTTTCCCCTTCTCCCTTAATTGTCTTTTTTGTCCTTTCTTACAGGCACTTGCGTACATATATGTTCAGCTTGGTCAGACTGACAAGGGTCAGGAATTTATAAGGAAAGCTACAAAAATTGATCCACGTGATGCCCAGGTGAAGCTTCTGATATAAATTGATCCCCATTGATAGGACCCATTAACAAATGGAAAGCCAGATAGAAAGTTACTGCATGCCAAAGTAACATAAATAGCTTGAGCTATAGTCCCTGCTGTGCATGTATTTCCTCACTGTATAAAGGTCCATTGGATTTTAATAATTTCTGCAGATTCTGTGTATCTCGATGTGTGGTGAAGTTATTTTTTTTTTTCATCAATGCTTTCGCGAACCCTTCTTTTTCCTGACACAATTCTTTGTTTTAAATCTTATCTTAATCTTAATAGTCTTATTAATAATTATTAATTGATAGTATTCTTTTCATGTCTCTAAAACTGAAGTTTATGATGTTACCAATATTCTTTATCTAGCTTTTTATATAATAATTTTAGAATGTTTTCTCTTTGTATTACAGGCATTTCTTGAACTTGGAGAATTGTTAATTTTGTCCGACACAGGAGCTGCACTGGATGCATTCAAAACTGTAAGGGGCTAAGAACTTACCATCTGCTGTTTTTTTGTGGTTAGCAAATGTTATCCTTATGAAATTTAAGAAAACACTTAATTGTTGAAGTTCCAGAATCTTTGTTGTAATCTAGATTTTACAAATCTGGTACAGGCTCGCACTCTTTTTAAGAAGGGAGGTGAGGAAGTACCAATTGAACTACTCAATAATATTGGTGTTCTTCAGTTTGAAAGGGGAGAATTTGAGGTTTGTACTGCTATTTCACATGCAGCATTGCTCATGTTATGGTCTCTTTCCCAGCAAACTTACCACAGTTAAGCTCTAATTTCTTCTATTTTTCAGCTTGCTAAACAAACTTTTAAGGAAGCTCTTGGTGATGGAATTTGGCTTTCTTTCTTTAGCGAGACAAATAAGTCCATTGATGCTGCTACTTCTACTCTTCAATTTAAGGACATGCAATTATTTCATGACCTTGAAAGTAATGGTCACCATATTGATGTACCATGGGATAAAGTCACAGTACTCTTTAATCTGGCCAGGTTACTTGAGCAGTTAAATGAATCTGGAACTGCAAGCATATTATATCGCCTAATCTTATTCAAGGTATAACATTGATTTGTGAATTGCTTGAGAGGTTAACTCTCAGCTCTTGCATGCGTATTTGCATAATTGCATAAATGAATCTTTGTATTTTGGGGTATAGATAAACTATTTACAGTGAGTATCCTTTCATAATATAATCCAAATTGCTCAACTAATAAGATCAGTGTATTCAAGGAAATAGTGAATAAACTGTGTATGAAGAAAACCTCTCAAGCAAGTCTGTGTATTAGAATTAATATGTGCAAACAAACTTGTTAGAAGAAAAACCTGTGCTTGTCTTCTATGGTCTTAGTTATGCACTTATGATATATTTGCAACATCATAAAACCAGTTGTTTTATGTTTTACTTGCTGATGTTATTATTACTATTATGATGTTTGTAAAGTTATTCAAGTACTGAATGTACAATTAAGCAATTATTGTCATTTAACAATTTTAATATGGCAAGGGTTGTTGAAAGTTTTCAGTGAGCTCCCCATGTGCTTAGTACTTCTTCCTGTTAATTCTTGGTATTGAACAAAAACCTTAAATGAATTTGTTACTGTCATGTGTAGATATTGTAAGCTACTCAAATACTTACACATGTATTTGAAAATTGCTTTACTCTGGAAGCTCAGCACTTCATCTCAAGTCTCCTTTGTTTTCTTGTCTTTTAATACACTGTACATATCTACAAATAAACACAGTGCCTTTCCTGCCACCTGACATCCACTGCTTCTATTGCAGTACTGTTGAAATTTGCATTTATGTTGCTGCATCCCTGCCACCATCTTTTTTTGTTATTACAACTTCTGTTATCATTTTCGATATCAATCATAATCATGGTCACCATTTCTTTGAATGATGTAAGATTATGTCACAACATTCAGTGATAAATTAGCACACAAATTTCTTAAACTCCTTTTTATCAAGCAATTGCCAAGTTTTAATTTTAAACACATTTTTCTAAATCATACTTGATTTGCTATTTGACTTGTTTTGTTTGTTTTCCCTTGCTGATTGCTGATTCTATTTCAAGATTTCATTTTGAATAATATTTGTTGTTGCCCTGCTCTCTCTCTCTGAAGGCTGGTATGCCTTTGTGGCTATATCATTGCTGTACATGATGGTGTTCTTATGTATATAGTTGTTCAATTACAGAGTACCTCTATTGTGCAAAAGTTCCACTGGGGACACTTCAATTCTATTTCATGAAGTCTATAATTTAGTACATAGGATTGTCATCTATGTTTGGCTTATTTATTTTTTTTTTTTCTTGTATCTCCAGTATCCAGACTACATTGATGCATACCTGAGGCTAGCTGCTATTGCAAAGGCTCGGAACAACATTCTCTTAAGCATTGAACTGGTTACTATTATCGTCTTGACCTCCTTGTTTTCCTTTCTTATTGTACATATTGTTGATGTTGAATGGTTTGTTAATATTGCTGATCTGATATCCCATGTAAATAGTAAAGTAATCCTGCTAGAGTGAGAAAAAACTAAATAGTAAAGAAATCGTGCTAAAGTGAGAAAAACTAATATATCATCAATCCCTAGATTTTAGGGATTTATGTATTTAATTTGTAAATATTTAGCGCTATAAAATAATGGGCCAAAAGGGTTTGTCTCAAGTAATTCGAGTTTTATTTACAATAAAAATGCTGGCAACACTTTCCAACACACCTTCATATTGATTGATTCAAATTCATGAGTCTCATCAATATGAGACTCAGTGGCCCACATAATTTAGTGGTTTCCAGTTAGATTTAACCAATAGAACGCAGTGTGTTAAAGAGCATGTTGCTACTTGCTAGCAACCCTTTGTTTATGAATTTTATAACTAAACTATTTAATGCTCCTGTGTATAGGTTAATGATGCCCTGAAGGTCAATGACAAGTGTCCAAACGCATTATCTATGCTTGGTGAGTTGGAGTTGAAAAACGACGATTGGGTGAAGGCAAAAGAAACTCTCCGGGCAGCTAGTGATGCCACTGATGGGAAGGACTCATATGCTACACTTTCTCTAGTATGTCAACTCTTCAGTGCACATTTCACTTCATAGTTTATTTATGCTAAAACCTTTTAATCCCGGTCCTGCAGCATTTTGTAGAATATCAATGGAAAATACATACATATATCCTTATTATTGTGTTACTAAGACAATTCTCTGTTACACTGGTTTTGGAATGAATAGGGAAACTGGAACTACTTTGCTGCAGTTCGTAATGAAAAGAGAAATCCAAAGCTAGAAGCTACTCACTTGGAAAAGGCCAAGGAACTTTATACAAGAGTAGGCTTTCTCATATTTCTTACTTCTTTAATAGTAGGAGTCACTTTTGCATTTTTGTGGTTAGTTCTAAGCTTTTGATCCCTAGACTTATGGATTTGAATTTGACTTAATAAATCCATTGATCTTGGCATTTCATCAAACATTAAAATTAAAAATTGGCTATTATAGCAAGATTTTTTTTTCTTAAGCGGCAGTCGCAGCCTCTAAGTCAAACTGCTGTGATTTTGGCTACCGCTATAGTGAACTCTACAGACACTACAAAATTTGCTCCACTGCAGACTTCTAATAGCGGCCACCTGCTGCTATTGCACGCTATTGACAACATAATTTGGTTCTTGGTATGATCTTAGATCTTGTTGTCTCTATTATCTACAGTTAAGCTAAATTTCAGCACAAAAGCAGGCTTGTGTATTATCTCTGTTTAAGCCAGAAGGCTGAAACATATGGTGGGTTCTTACTTATTAGGGAAATATACCATTCCTAGGTCTCTTCCTAACCGTCTATGCTTTTGCAAGAGATGTTTCTTTTCTCTATTTGAGGAAAACATAATTTATCAGCCCACACTATGTACTGGCATTATTTGTATATCCTACCTTGATTTAACACTATGCTTAATCACTTTCGTGATGTATAGTATATTTGATTGAGATATTTTCTACATCATTTCCACCTGTCCTATCAATAGATATTATTTGACTTGGCCCTTTTATTTTCAAACATTTGTAGGTTTTGATTCAGCATTCTGCTAATTTATATGCTGCCAATGGTGCTGCAGTTGTTTTTGCGGAAAAAGGCCATTTTGATGTTTCAAAAGATATCTTTACCCAGGTTTCTGTGATGTCAGCTTTATTTTTTAATATACAGGGTATGGACTTTTTTCTATTGGAATTAATTCAATTTATCACTCTATGATAGGTTCAAGAAGCGGCCAGCGGTAGTGTTTTTGTCCAGATGCCCGACGTTTGGATAAATCTGGCACATGTTTATTTTGCTCAGGGGAATTTTACTTTGGCCGTCAAAATGGTGAGCTTATCCTATTTTTATTTTGTATCCTCTAATCCCTTTAAGTTCCTACTGAAGTATTTATGACTGCAATTATATGCTTTTGACCTTGCTTAATATGCAGTATCAGAATTGCTTGCGGAAGTTTTATCATAACACAGACTCACAAGTACTTCTATACTTGGCTCGTACGCACTATGAAGCCGAACAGTGGCAAGACTGTATTAAAACTCTACAAAGAGCCATCCATTTGGCACCCTCGAACTACACATTAAGGTTTGATGCAGGGGTTGCAATGCAAAAGTTTTCAGCGTCAACGCTTCAAAAGGCAAAGAGAACTGCAGATGAGGTTGTTTTCTTTATCCTTGAATATTTTTTACTACATTTATTGATATATGATTAAAAAGGCTTATAGATAGATGGAATTATTTTGTGCAAAGATGTCAGTTGCCATGGTTCTTGGTTTAGCCAATTTATTGTCACAAAATAACTTCATTGGTCCTTCACATTGTATCTTCAAATCATTCAACAAAGTCCATAGTAGCTCACAGTTTCTTTGTGCCATAACTCTAAATTCAGCCTCAACCCTTGATCGAGCCACTACTATGCTTCTTACTCCAAGCAACAAGGTTCCCACACATGTACAATAGAGTACAAACACTAATTCTTTTAGATAGATTATTCTAAACTAACGGGCCTGGTTGATGGGCAGAATTGGATTATTACATATAATAACTATACTCTATTTACAAAAAAGTTTGATTAAGCTGGTGGTCGGTTCTTCTGTCCAATGTTGTCAAAACATAGTTGGGACTCCTTCCTCTTTTGAGATGTCTCTGCACCGCATTATCTCTTAAACATATGTTGAGTTATTATTTGTTATGATCATGCATTTTGTAGTATGATCATTCTCCGAGTTAGGATCCTACATTTTGGTAGGCTTTTATGATTCATGCTACCATCCTGAGTTATGTTCTATAATCCTCCTCCCTATCCTACTCTGAGTTACGTCTGTGACACCATTGCTTCTCTCTTAAGTTTGTTTATTATTGTCAAGTGATTCCTTATTTATCTTTTATTTTTAGTAGTCAACCAATATAATGCAGGACCTAGTTTGATCATTGCTTTCTAATTGATATTGATTGATTCTTAATTTTAGGTGAGAGCAACAGTTGCTGGACTACAAAATGCTGTTCGTATATTTAGTCAGTTGTCTGCTGCTTCCAACCTGCATATTCATGGATTTGATGAGAAGAAGATTGACACTCATGTTGGATACTGCACCCACTTACTTTCAGCTGCAAAAGTTCATCTTGAAGCAGCTGAGCGTGAGGAACAACAATTACGGGAGAGACACGAACTTGCTCGTCAGGTTGCATTGGCTGAGGATGCCCGACGTAAGGCTGAAGAGCAAAGGAAATTTCAGGTGTTTTTCTTAATTTATCAGTATCGGCTACATTGCATTGGTTGAGATCTAAAGCTTTGTGCTTATAAATTGCTTTCCTTTTATTTTAATTTGAAATAGATGGAAAGGAGAAAGCAGGAGGATGAGATAAAACAAGTGCAACAACAAGAGGAACATTTTAAGCGTGTTAAGGTAAGAGTTCATTGTGGTCTTTCAAAAGTTACTTGGGAATTAATATATTGTTGTTGAGAGTCCCACATTGGATGAGATACGACTTAAACTAGTGAGACATCCCTCACCTTACAAGTTTGTTTTGTAGGGTTGATTTAGCCAAATCCAAATTTTTAAGATGGCATCAGAGTTTAAGATCCATTGGTCGATCTGCTACCAGACCACACTCCAGATGTCAAATCTTGAGCGTGAGAGGGCATGTTGAAAATTCCATATTGAATAAGATATGACTTAAAAATGAGTTTATACGTGGGAGACACCTCTCACCTTATAAGCCGGTTTTGTAGGTTCGGTTTAAGCCAAAACCAGTTTTGTAGTCTGTAAGTGGGAGGCACCCCTTGCCTCTCCCTTCCGTGACTAATTCTGCTTGCTGTCCTATAGTGTTTTTTATTTTGAAGGTTATGTTTAGGCTGTCTTCTATATGAAACACTGAAAGAGACACAAATACCAATCATGTTACTGACACTAACACAGACATCGGTAGTAATATGAGAGAATGGAAATGATTGAATGCAACCATTGTGTTGGACACTTGAACATGTCTTCAACCTAAAGTGTCAGTTCTACATAGGTGGTTATAAACTCCTGAGTCCATTCTGCTCCTTTATAATGACATATACAATTTATACAATATCGTACTTACAGATGTATTTCTCCTTCCAAGGGAAATGGCATGTATGTCAAAGATTGTCCTCTTTGTGAATTTAGCCATGATTAGATGGTAGTAAAAGTGGTAACTGAGATCTAAAGCCAGCCATCTTCATCCTTTGTCCTACGTTTGCATAAAAAATAAAAACTAATGTGCTTTGAAAACTCTAAGCATCTATTTGCATTTCTAGGAACAATGGAAGAGCAGCACACATTCGAAACGGAGAGAAAGGTCGGATGATGAAGATGGTGGTGGGGCTGGCGAGAAAAAGAGAAGAAAAGGTGGAAAGAGGAGGAAGAAGGATAAGCACTCAAAATCGCGCAATGACACGGAAGAGATGGAAGCTGATATGATGGATGAACAGGAAATGGAGGATGATGCTGACATGAACGAGCCCCAAACTCAGATGAACGATGTTGAAGAAAATCCCCACGGTCTTCTTGCAGCAGCTGGACTTGAGGATTCTGATGCTGATGATGAGCCGGTAATTTATTTTTTGATGGGAATCATGACTTTTAAAACTTGTTATTTACACACTATCCTCTGGTTGGAATATTACTCTGCTATATGGTGATGGGCTAATTGGTTGAACATTTGTATTTATAAATTTGAAAGTGTTGTGTCTGTGAATCGCATCATCATCTGAGTTGGTAGTTAGTCCAACCAAATTATTTTTTAGAATATGAATGTCTCAAATTTATATTTCCACTTTCCTCTTGGTTCATGCAATAATTCAGTTTACTATTTATTGGACAACAAGGCAGTAACCGTAACTCCAATTTTTTTGCTCACTTTTTGTCTGGTTGAAATAAATCTGTTTATTCTTGTTCAAGGCTGGACCATCCTCAACCATTAGCAGGCGAAGGCAAGCATTATCAGAATCTGACGACGATGAACCAATAATGAGGCAATCAAGTCCTGTAAGAGAATATTCTGCTGATATGCAGGAGAGCGACGGAGAGATCAGGGATGAGGACAAGACACATGGAGATGATGCCAGTGATGAGGAGTAACAAGATTGAACTTTTTATACCACAAGTTAGACATCTATTTCTGTCAAGTGGTTTCTTCCAGGGAAATCATTGTTCACACATTTTTGGCGATTCTTCTCAGTTGGCAATATGATGTAAATACTTACTACAAAAAGCTTCGGCATGGCTGTTTATTTTTTCATATAGATTTGGTAGAGGGCTTTATTTTTATGTCCCATGTAATGTAAAGCAACAATTTTTATCCTATTCATATATCCTTATTTATTTCCTAAATTTAGAACCATTGAGGAAAGAATGACCATGACCAAGTTAATTTACATTCAACTAAAATATTAGACTTACATTTTTATGAGTAGTAAAAAACTTTTTGGTAATTGATAAAATTTAATTTAATTTTTTCAATAAAGGGATTATGTTTGCAAATTACTTGTATGTGGCTACGGGAAAGCTTATATCCAACCTCAGCACATTCATCCTAAAGTGCTATATTCATTGTTTCGTAATACATAACTATATCATTTCACATTCATTAACCCTTTATTTATAAAAATATCCCTATTTAATTTGTAGGTTTATTTAATAATTAAATATTAATGAGAAATAGAAATTTATTTTCTCTCTGAAAGTGTGTTTGGTTTGCAGTAGATGGAGGAAAGGGGAGGTGAGATACTATTTTAAATTATGTTTGTTTCAACTTTTAAGAAGAGAGGGAGTATAATCTCTCTTAAACTTCATTTTGGAGGGATTTAGAGAGCAAGAGAGGTGGTTAAATATACTTAAAAATTGTTTAAAAATTGATATTTTCGTCCTCTCTTTTAAACTAAAAATATTACTACTTTTCTTCCCTTCTCTTTGAACCAAAATAGCATTATGATTAGACAAGATAGTCTATTTTTTCAATTATTTCAATTATTTCAATTATTTCAATTATTTCAATTGTCTTATGGGAATTATGATGTCAATAAATGTAAAGGTAGTTGGGGAAAAATATAAACAAAAGTAGAGTTTTTTGGAAAGGGTCAAAAAGTTTTAAGCCGCAAATTAAACACTTGAGTGAAGGCAATCTCACAGTTCAGAAGACTACAATTCCCAAAGATTATTATGGACCTATTGTGTGTCGATAACCTTAATTGGGTGTTGATAGTCTTAGTTATGATGGTTTCCATCAATATAGTACTTTTATTAAATATTAAAGTTTAGACAGACACTCCCGTGTTATCTTATATTAATGGTGAGCAGTAACTCTCTTTATAATTTTAATTCTTATTTAAAATTAAATGACTTAGATTGACTAAATATCCTTAAAAATTTAAACATATCATTAATTTAGTTGGTGTTATAATGCTTAAAAGTTAAACACGTCTATATATTTTTTGTATGTTTCTTGTGTAATTTTGATTAGGTTATAAATGTCTTTTATTTGTTTTCTTTCACTCACCAATAACATATACAGTAGGATTTGTTGTATGTAGTAGCTATTACATAAATATAATCTACAATTAAAAAATAGAAGTGTTTAACAAGTCTGTATAATTTTTTGTCACGTGATTTTATTTGGTAGAATTAAACTATAAGTTAGCTGATAATTGGAAAATTAGTAGATAGTTGAAAAATTAGTTGATAGTTGATAACTGATAATTTATAGTTGAAAAACTAATTAATTGAAATTAAAGTGTTTGATAAATTTAATTTTTAATAATATAAAATAATATAATTAATTAATTTAAAATAAAACTAAAATGTAACATTTTTATCCAATCTCAAATATTGTTTTACTCTATTTTCCCTTTTAAATTAATTTTCCTACTTTTTTTTTCTTTCTTCTTTCTTCTCCATGTTTTCATATATACAATAATATAATTCTTCATATCTTACATGTCTAAAACCCTAATTTCAAGTTTTTTTAATTGGTTCTGCTTCTATTCGTCTAAATAGTTGTTTTCGTATCGTTTTATTTCTCAATTCGCCATTTCATTTGAATTTGACTTAAAAGAGGATACCTCGACGATGGCGATACCCCAATTACTCCTTCAACCTTAGGTTATTCCTTAGTAATCTTCCTTTCGTTTTTGATAGTGCTAAACTCTATGAAAATTTGAAAATGCCGGAAATGTTGAAATTGTTATAAAGTTTGTCATTTTATGTTTTAATTAGATACCCTTTTAGATGAAAAATATTAGGTTGCAGGTAAGGTAATTTAACTGTGGCTATTGTTTGAGTATCACAAGTATGCAAAGAAAATGTTTTTGCTGATGTTGGAGAAAGCTCTTGGTTAATCTCCTTCCATCTAAACGATACACATTCGTTCTTTCCGATGAACTTGATATAAAGCTCGGAAAAAAATATTTTCATACTCTTTGGTTCATTTAAAAGTCACTCTACCGTCAATATTATTGCTAGTTAGTTGATGCCATCTTATAACTTTTACCAAATCAAAGCAATAAATTAATTTTCTATAATAAAAAATTGTTAAATAGTTTTTCACATAATATTAAAAAAACAAAGCACTAAATCTCTCTGGTGCACCTCACTTCCACTTTTTAACAATTATTTTTTAAGAATTATTTTGTTAAATAATTAAAGAAATTGAATACAACTTTGATCAACGAGAACAAGATATGTCGCTAACACATCAGAATAAGCTGATGAGAAAAACGTGTTTTTCAAACACACGTCTTTTAATCCAATAAACTTATAAACTAGTGTAATAAATCATAAGCCAGTTTATTGGCGTTACTAAACATTGCTGTAGTCCACCAGCTTAGCTTTTATAGATGCCAAAATAGTAAATTCATAGAAAAAGATGTTAATAAAATCACATTACACAAATTAAAAATATGAATCAAATACGGATTATAGGACTCAAACATAAAATAAATCAAGAATATTTGTTTATTTCATGAAGGCCAAACCTTCAATTTGAATCAAGAGCACTTTTATGTTCCCTGTATTAGGTAATCCAAAATGGAAGAGGGTAGTATTTTGCCTCTTTCCATGTACCTTGATTTTTCTATCTTTTTTTGTTATCTTTTATCTCTTCCTCTCCCTCATTGTTCTCTTTCTACCTCTCCATTGCTCTTTATTTATTATCTTTTTTATGGTTGAATCCTCTCTTACACCTCTCTCACACACATACCTTAGGGTTATTGAAATTGAAATAATATGTGCCAGTGAATATTAGTCCAACCATTAAAATTAGGTGTAGTGTCACAGAGAGAGTTTCATACTATTTTTAGAAGTAACAACTGAACAAAGAAAATATATTAACACACAGCAGTTGAGATTGTCATTAGATCTCTTCATAGAGACACAAATCCATTGCAACATCCTTTTGACAGATAAATTAAAAAGAAAGAGGAGTCTTCAAAGCTTCTCAATCCAACCTTGTAGATACATCATTGGCCTTTGATTCAGGTACATGAACACATTATTCAAAACTTTCCTTAACCATCTACAAAACAATGTCAAATTTATAGAATTGCACAAATGTCAGAAGAATATTTTTTTTTTTTCTTCTTTTTTGCAACTACATTGCATTAGACTTATTTTACTGCAATTTTTAGTAATATCAAGAATCACGATGCGACTGCAACAACATTTTCAAAACTATCAAAAACATTATGATGAATATAAACGTTCGCAGTTTAACTGCTATATCGACCACAATTGCAATTTAAAATCATGTATATAGCAATCTTTATGGAAGTTCAATTACCATGGTGTGTTCTAGAAGTGAAAGTTGGAAAATCATGAGCAGAGGAGGGAATAGAAATTGAGAGTTGGGTACTGGAAGATTTATCATCCAAATCATGAAGCCATTGTTCTCTCCCTTTGTGTGGCCATTCATCAAAGAATCTATGAACAGTTTTCTGAGGTTCTTTTTCTTGTTCTTGCTGTTTTGATTGTTCACTGAGACTCTGAAGTTGCAAGCAAGAGTAATCATTGGACAAAGAAGTAAAACTCCTCAGTCTCGATGATGACGAAGAAGATGAAGAACTCATAGTGAGTGGTGTTAGTTGCCAAGAATCATGATCCATAGCAGAAGTAGAGAAGCTTTTCATAGTACTACTTCCAGAAGGTTCTTTGAAGAAAGCATACTCATCTACCTCTTCTTTCTCTCCATACACATACCTGTTCCTTTTTTACCAAATGAAAAACAAAACCAAAGAGCATATTCAATCACAATTCTCAAAAACTTGAAAGTATGTACTTCAAAACATGGTTTTTAAAATAAGGTGACAATGTGATTTTGTCAAAGCTCTAAAGTAAAGTTTTTGTCAAAATCATAGTAGCATATGATTAATTCTACTGTCAATCCAAACAAAGACATGTATTTTGGAGATAAATTAGTGATTAAAATTAAATAATAAAAATTATTTAAACAAAAGAGAATGATTGATAAGTCACAAAAGATAGGAGACTCAAAGGTAGATAATCTTATCTCATATATCAAAACTTTTGTAGCATCGACATTTTTAATCGAAGGTATAATGAGGTGTCTGGCACAACACCGACACAATGTTCGCCTTCGATTAATTGTTATTTTCAAATTATTACTGATGTTGACATGTCAGTGTAAGTGTCAGTATTGTGTTTGGTTTCGGTGTCCGTGTCAGTATATATGCTTCATAGATAAAAACTTCAATATTGCAATTCAGTCACAATAACAGAACTTTTTTTATTAATACTATGAATCAAATCCTTTTTGAAAACAATGTTTCAAAGTTAAAAAATACTAAGAACAAGGTTGGTTATGAGAAAAACCTGTAATCTGTGGTATTCTGAGAGCAAGAATTAGTATCAAGAAACAAGGGAGCACTATTATCTTCAAATGGTGACAAAACAATAGCAGTTGAAGATGAGGACTTTGATGTTGGATGATGATAAAGAAAGGAATGTTGCAAATGAGAATTATGAGGGTAGTGATGATGATGGTGTTGTTGTTGTTGTGTATCAAATGACAAAGAAGAATTATTAGATGTAAGAGTTGAAGGAGTATTTTTAGTGATTGAAAATGTTGAAGCATTATTTGCATTTGTTGTTTTGAAAACTTCCACAGGCTTTCTTGAACGGTTTTTTCCTCTATGCATGTGTCTTTCACAGTATTTAGAATCTTGATAAGCTTCTTTAGAGCATCTCCATTTTTTTCCATCTGTTCTTCTGCATCTACCTGGTTCAGGATCTATTTTTCTTCCTAAACCCATTTGAAGATAGTTCCATCCAACTGAGATATTCATGAGTCATAACAATTTTCATTCCTCTAACTAAAGTGAATAAATAAAAAGAAAGAAAGAAGAGACTTACAATGTTGTTGTGGTTGGTTAGGCAAAAGAGTTGAAGAAATGAGAGGAGAATCCAAAAAGCTTCTTCTAATAGTGAAAAGAAGATCAGGTGGAATAGAGATACCAGAAGCCATGTACTTGTAAACAAGAGCTTGATGTTCAAGTTCTTGCCATTGTGATGGTGTGAAGGGGAACCTATTCTTGTTCATTACTAATAATTTTGAATTTAGAAGCATCAAATGAAATGAAATGAAATACAAGTAGTAGTAGAGTAGTAGGTAAGGTATATTTTATTTAATTTATTTATTTATTATTAATAGTGTTAGAGAATCTTGTTGTGAAGATGGATACAATAAAAGTAATGAATGGTTCTGTTCGGTTGTTGCTAATGCTATTGCTAGCTACTGCTGCTTTTGCAGGTTTCACTGCCAACTCTTGTCTCTCACATTTCTACGGAAATCCATTCAATTCAATACTTCTTTACTCTCACAATAAATAAATATTGGATCTCTTTTAAATTTCAAATGTTTTCTTATGTTTATATATGAACCTATATAAAAGTAATATTATTTATTTTTAATATTAAATAATTTAGATATTCACAATTAAATATTCTATATAATAAAAATTACTCTTAAAATGATTTTTATAATAAGTTACTTAAAAAAACTTTTAATTTCAAGTGTTTTTCAGATTTCTTTTTTTTTGAATTTTTTTCTTCGTAAAAAAGTTTAGCTAAAAACTGAAATACATAAAATGGTTTTTATAATAAATTGTTCAAATTAATTTCTCATTTGAAATTTAAAATATATATATATATATATATATATATTATTTAAAAAAAAACAGTTAATGTATTAAAATAATAAGTAATATTATTTTTAAAACATTGTGCTTGTATTATAAAAATAATTAATATATATATAAAATGCTAACTAAATAAAATATTAAAAATTTGCCTCCCTAAAGAGCTTTCCACATAAAATGGTTATTAATAATAATAATTTAAAATTAGAAGGAAAAAAACACACACAGATGAAGTTGTTTTGTTTGCATGAATCTGTGTGTGTGTGTTAGTGAGAAGATTGTACTGAGGTTGAAGCTTTTATGTTGCAACCAATTAAACTATTTTAACTTTTCCTCAGAGACTCTCTTTCTCCCACTTACACTCTGACATTTTTCTTATTTCCAAAGCGTAGAAAGAAAGAAAATAATATGTGCAGTGCTGTGCAGGTGCAACCAGTTCTGGGCCTCTTGTGCTCTTCTTCTCTTCTTTCTTCCTTTTTTTTATTCTTTTACTTTTTTATTACGTTTGTAATTGTACTATTCACCACTTGTCAAAAATGCTTTCTACTTTTTCACTTTTCATTTCTATTTCACCTTCTAACTAATTATAATATTTTAAACTAATTCAGGGGCAATCACTTTTTTTATATATATTTCATACACATGATTAATTTAATGTAAATTATTGACAAATGTAGTTAATTATATAGTTGAAATAATTATATTTTTATTTTATTTGAATTAATTATTTAATTATTTTAATTAATCATATTTTCATATGTGGTTAATCACATGTGACATATTTAAAAAAGTACTCCTTTCTCAAAGAGAAATAATAATGTAATTAGATATATCTAATCGATATATTTCTAGATAGATATATATAACAAATCATATGGTAAAAGATATTATTAATTAACATTTTTAATGGACCTCAATATTTTATCGGATTCCTATAGCATAGAGAATACTTGATTTATCCAATAAAGATAAGAGGGTATTGCACAACGTGTCAGCTTTTACAACTCATATCAGCCATAGATACCTCCCATGGTGAATTTTTGAAAAACTCATATCAGCTATTACGACTATATTTTATTTTATTATAAATTAAATATTTTGATAAATATTAATAATAAATATTTTAAAGTTACTACAATTTGTAGAAGGACGTCCGGTGGAGGTTCTCTATTTTAACTTCTGATACTCAACTAAACAAAAACAATTTATTAATTGAGGAAGTGAGATTTGCACCTTTCTTTTATACATTAGCCCAAATATCGTCTAAAAGTAATCTAACTAAAATTGCTTGAATAATTTTTATCACGTATGTTTCATGTCAACTTAGTGATATTAAATTAATTTCAAAATACTCCTAAAAAAAAATTAATCTCAAAGTCTAACATTTTTTATAACGATCTCAAGAGCATGAATATGATTCATATTTTAATAAATTATGATAAATTTTATTTGTTTTAATAAGGTTTGTATTAATTTTTAGTTTGCTTTGATTTGGAATTGTAATAGTTTTATTATTGATTAAGTTGTTGTTATGTGTAAGTGAAGATACTTAACTTACTTACATTAAGTTTATTTTAGAAAAAAAAAAAATAAGATGTACCTACTTAGGTTTAGAGATAGACTTAGTATAAATAAGCATTTGTAACCTTATGGAAGGACATATTTTGAATATTAATTTTGTGAGGCTTTGCTCTCTAGAGTTCTTGAAAGAATTCACTTTGAACTTATCAATGTTGTTAATACTTGTGGTGTTCTTTTTGGCTTATCAATCCCTAGATTGTGGCGCCATTTTGTTCTTGATTCGTTTGTTGAATAATAATTTTGAGTTTCCTTTACATCAAACCCTAATACTCAAATTCTATCAATTTTCATGTTCAATAACCTGCGATCATATCTCGAGTTCTACATACTTGTTTTCAGTGATTCAACAGCCTAACTTGCGTTTTGGAACGTCATCTTTCACCTCGTTTTGGAATCGGCTGAATCGGAGTTTTGTACCTCTGTTTATCGTGTTCCCCAACAATACGCGATTTTCACTCAAATTTGTAAGTTTCCAACCTAGAACGATCCTTAAAGTGAACTATGACTAACAGGATCATATCACTTGCGTTTCAGAACGTCATCTTTCACCTCATTTTAGAATCGGCCGAATCAAAGTTTCGTAGCTCTGTGTATCGTGTTCCCCAACAATACACAATTTTCACTCAAATTTATAAGTTTCCGACCTAGAACGATCCTTAAAGTGAACTATGACTAATATGATCATATCAATAACATTCTTAATTCATTCAAGCCTATGCTAAATTTGTGTAAGCTTTTAACTTTATCTTCTTTTTATGTTGTGATTGTTTTGTTAGAAAAAAACTTAAAATTATACATTAAAAATAGATTGGAAATATTACAAGTAGATTTTTTACGTTATATCTATATTTAATGTAAAAGTCTAAATTTTCTCATAGTACCATTTTTTTTAATAAAATGAAACAGTTCGGACAAGATATAGGATGGCCATTAAACTAACATAAGCAATACATAATATAAGAAAAACGGTGGAACACAGAATAGTTTAAGATTCAGCACCATTATTATAAATGAATTTAAATTAATAAGCCGTAAATAGAAGAAACTTTAGAAAGCACGTGCAAAGTGATTGGATCCTTAATATGGTCGGTCTCTTTTGTAATTAGGCACTAGCAGACCACTACATGATCTTAACCGAGATTTATATATGCAACAAAATCATAGTATAGTGTTACCATTCTTGCTACATACAATAGGGAAATAATAGGTCGGATCTAAGTTTTATCTCACACTCATATGATTGATCTACTTCAATTCAACGGTTGATTGATCTACTTTCACAAGTGATTGTGATAAATAGAGACATTGCTTTGATAAAAATAGTCTGAAGTTGTATTTTTACAATCTGTCAATTTGCTTTGCCAATTTGGTATCGATAAAAACTTTGGTGCAAAATGCAATCATTATATCTTGAAGGTTATGAGTGATGCATTTATGGAGCACAAAGCCTTGCATCTGCTAATGGAAAACTAAAGCGACGTTGTCTCATATTAAATGTCTCATTTGCAATATTAATTTTTCCCATATTACGTATCTCTTTTTATTACTATTGAAGCATTTTTTTTTAAACAATCAATGTTATGTTAGTATTGTTAGTCATTGTTAATATTATGCTTAGGGTGAAAATCAAACTCCTGATCACTTTATCATTTCTCTCTTAACAACATTCATCTCCAACCACGAAACCAACCTTATATCCTCTATTATCAATGCACCATTAATTAATTTTTCCAATGATATTCTCTTATTTAATGTATCACAACTTATTTAACTATGCTACTAATTACTATTTATAAGGATATTGACAAAAATACATTTTTAGTCTTTTAATTTTAGTCGAAATCTCACATAGATAATTTAAGTTTTACAATATTTAGTCTTTTAAGTTACATTAAGTGTGTACAATCAGACTCTAAGTTATACTACTTCAAGTTCTTTTTATAAGAAAAAAATGAAATACAAATGAGTCAACAAATAGTTACATCTCATTTATCTTTTATAAATAAAAAATCGAAGTGAATATTAAACTTAATATACGGTCATTTAAATTTTTCAAAACTACTTTTCACAACATCATGATAAATTGATTGTCAAAACTACTAGTATTTTGCAAGTGAAAAAAGTTGATGTCTTTGATAATGTAGATAGATATACATTTATTATCAAAATTTTAAAACGATACATATATTTAAATGATTATAGAAAAAAAAATATAAATTATTTATAAAATTTCATAAATATTTTTATTGAAAACAATACCATTAACTATTTTCTTAAGAATTATACATAAGTCAAATAAAAAGACTTATAATGAGATAGAAGGAGTTTATTTATTTTTGGCAGAAGGACTTTACAAATATGGTATTGTTTCTGCATTTACAACATATTACTGTCAATTATTAATTTATTATATCGTTGAATCATGAACGAAGTCAAAAAATTTGGTTGAGTAAGGAGTTGATGTAGGAATGGTACATTTATTGTTGGAATTGGACCCGCCATGATGGTATGTGGTGTTCAGAATACGTTCCTGCAAACACTTACACTGCAAGCAACCAAGAATAGCTCCACAGTATTTAATTAATAAAACAAAACAATATTAATATCATCATGTCATGCCATCCACACTTATCATTTTACTTATATGTCCTCATTATTTGCTTTAATTGTATTTTTAATGTTTGTTATGGTTTTTCTAAAAATGATTTTCATAATAATATTTATTTTTGTTACACCTTTTCAAAAAAATAAAAATTAATTTAAAAAGTTTATTTTAAATATTATTTTAACTATTTCATCTATTTATTACAACTTTTTTTAATAATACAATTTAAAAAATAATTAAAATAAAAACTATTTTGAGTGATACATTTTTTAAAAATATTTGTTTTTATTATGTAATAATATTAACTAATGAATACATAAATTATTAAATTATTGAATGTTAAAATTACTCTTTTTAATTGATAAAAAATAAATTTGAAATGATTTCTATTATTTTTAAATCAGTTTTCATAAAAATCTATTTTGAAAATATAAAGTCAAAATCATTTTTTTTTAAATTTAAAACAAAGGGACCATTTATCACACATAAAAATAGTGTGTTATTTTAAAATGTAATCTATAATTTTTTTTATTCCACAACTATGCAATTTGATCTGAACCTAAACTTTTTAGCATAAAATAGTGATTACTTGCCCCTAAAATGTTTTTATTTTATTTTTTATTTTTATGAAACAAAGAATTGATAATTTATTACATCAATTGTAAACCTGGAGAGAAAATATTATTTTTAAAATAAAACATCACAATTTTTATAGTAAGAATAATAGGTTGGACCAAAAAAAGAAAA
>JBBPBR010000001.1:13342449-13358234 GCA_037974775.1 Cicer pinnatifidum
GAAAGTAAATTACATGAAAATAATTTTTGAACATAATGACTAGAAAGATTAAATTAACGTAATCTTAAAAAAAAATGTATAAAAGACATATTTAGTTTCTTGAAAGTTTTGATACATTTTAGGTTAAGAGTTGGTTTCAGAAATTAAATATTTGTCCAACTTATGTACAAATATCCTAAGTCTTATATATTTATACATAAATACTTGTGTAATGAACATATATCTTAATTTCACTAATGTCAAACACAAGTTTTTATACCGCTTAGATTTCAAATAAATAAATGTCACATTGATGTCACATTGACAATTTCAAGCAATAATATTGTGTATTGATTAGTTTTGCTGGTAGTGTCCATAACCATCACAATAGAAAATAAATTCAACAACTTGTTCGAATTTAGAACATCAAAAATATATCTCTCATAACATCTTAATTTTCTCGTTTTTTATTTATACAACCATATTTCTCATATTCTATTTACTTGAATAGATGTTGTATCTCTGTTCTAGAATCTCTTACCTATAATTTGGTCATACTCTTTTGCTTATAAATTTGGATGATCCGAGTTACAATGTCCTTGTCAAAATCTTGAAACCAGAGTAGTATATGTTTCACTGCAACATAGTACTTTGTCAAGTCGTGAACATGTTTTCTCTTTTGTTTCATTTAAAGTCCTACAAAGACACGATCTTTCACAGTATATAGTAGAGTATCGTTGTGAAATTCACAAATTACTTTTAACTATCCACCCCATGTCATCTTTAAATAGTCTTGATATAACTTTTAACGAGCAACTTCACTTTTTAATAGCACATTGTATCAAAATGTTAACTAACATATATTTTCCACACTTGTCACAATTCAAAATTAACTTTGACTTTCTTTCTCTTTGTTATGACCATTGTATTTGATCCGGTGAAATTAATAGTCACCCTATTTCTATTCTGAATTTCGGTAACCCAGTGGACTAAATTAAGTTACAATAGAATTTTTAATTATACATTTATAATATTAATTAACATTAGTCTTACGTAATGAATTTTGAATGCATCAATAGTATAAGTTTTTCACATAATAGCAATATATCCATTTTTGTTAAAAAAATGAAGTTACAAAAAAAAAACATCGTTCTGTCAAATTTGTGTCAAATTTTTCGAAATAAGTAAATGTTCCAAAAATTTAGCTCAAGTTTGACTAAAATTTTCAGAAAACTTAGCACAAGTTTGCTAGAACCTTTTCCTATTTTAGGAATATGTGTATCAAACAACGTCGTGGGAGTGAGAGTTTGAATATTGTTTTGGAAAACTTAAAATAAATATAACAACAAGAATAAAGAGATAAAATTAGTATTTTTGAGATATTTTGTAGGTACGTGTGTAATTATTCGGGTATAGCGTGAAATTTTCAACTCATAGGTGGTTGATTGAATGTAATGATAATAACTAGAGTGATCGTGAATAAGATTCAAATGAAGAATTATGAACTGAATGAGTTGGAAAGCTCTCTATTTCTTAAAAAATATTAAAAGATATTTATTACTATAGTTGTAATTTATAAATATTTTATCTTAATCGTTAAAAAATTTTTTTTGCATGACTTGCGATTAAAAACATTAAATACATTTAACTATCATTTTTACTTTTTAGTCTGAAGATGAGATGATATAATTATTATTAAAAACTCGTACAGAATTATGAGATTCAAAATTCAAAATTCAAAATTGAAACATAATATTCAACTTAAAAATTTCATTATTTGTCAGTTAAACTAAAAAATATATTGAGATGGGATACGATCGATGACATTGTTACCATATGCATAAACATAATAGGATTTATATCCACTGATCCAGGCGGTAAGTATGAGATTTTCAAGTTAAGGAATGCTAATTAGTAATAGCATATTCTCGAATACAATTTTTTAATACACTATTTTCTATTGGATGATATTTAAATAATTTCAAAACATTATCTAAATCCCACATAAATAAATTTAGTAGCCTCTATAAATTTCAGCAAGATAAAATATGGGGAATCAAACACTGAACAAACTAGCGACAGCAAGTTCTACCACCACAGGCATCAGAAATGGTTAAAACAACCACCTTTTCAAAAGGATGGTCTCCTGAATTATTACAATAACATTGCTGACTTGTAACATTAGGAAAGTTTGGATGCTGTAAAGTAGTATTAGACTTCTTTTTTTAACTAAGTAGAATAAAAAATAATAATAAAACAATTAATTATTAACTTTGACCATTTCAAAAAAAAATTATTATACAGTTATTTTTCCAAGCGAGTTACATGAGTTAATAATCTAATATACATTCAAAATCAGCAAGGATCAATGGAGAATATGTTAAATTTTTCTATTCATTATGTAAAGACACTTACAATAATTTCAAATTGATCATAATGAGAAGTATGTTTGTGTAAGCAATAGGAATTGTCACCGAGAATTTAGAGCTCTTTCGCTGTACTTTTTAGAAGATTCAAAATATAACTTATGATTTACCGTAATTTTAGTGTTTTTTAAACACACGATGTAGTTTTGAAATTTAGCAACACCGTGATCACAATTTAATAAACATTAGCCCTACCCTACAAAGCATTGCTTTAACTTTTGGTGCATGAAAAATTGTCATTTACATTAAATAAAACCCTATAGTCCTAATTAAGATTGAATTATCATTGAACTATGTACAGGTCGTACTAAATGCCTGCCTAAAGGAAAGCAGATGAAATTTTGCGTTACATGCATGGGGACAAAATTTTAGCTCATAACTTAGAGAAATTATACAACACTGAACTTGCGTTCAGGCTTTACAAAGGAAATAATATTCCCAAAATGTTTTGCATTTCATCACCTTATTCCTTTTGGAAGAAAGAGAGAACAAGATCTGTATGTACTGAGAAGAGCTGTGTATCCACAAAAAGCTGTTTATACAAGGAAACAAAGCAGAAACAATCAACTTATGTAAACCGTGAGCAATACACATTAACAAAAAAAACATTGTAATGATAGAAGTGTATCATTTAAATAACACATAAGACAAAAGGGACGATTAAAAGTCAACAGACCTTCATGAAAGGCCGATCACGAGACGGGAATGAGTCAATGAAACTCTCTCTCAAAAGCAAGGATACCTGAATGACAAACCATCATACTTCAAAATACTTTCTAAAATATTTTATTGCAATACATTTAAATGTTTAGAAAAGATGGTGTCCTTATGCCTTACAATTACAGTTGATAAATTTACTTTCATTTTATTTATTTAACTTCATATGATGATCTACCTCTCATTACTTGCCACTTGAGCAAAAGGCAAAGCTAAGTATTTTGCTAAAAGAGACAAAGATAACAATAGTATAGGCTTGAGCATTGCCTAAGCAGAGATGCACACTACATATTATCTACCAAGTTTGTCATATTGCTGAACTTGAAAGTATAGCAGTTGGGTTTTATAACAAATTCCCTCTAAAGAAGTCACCTGACTAAAGAAATATTTCTAAATTAGGACCAATGCACTCGTATTCTTTTGGAAGAAGACAACCACTATAAATTAACAAAAAAATATTGGTTATTTTTTCCACAAAATGAAGGCCAAGTTGGTCCTTGATTAAACCCTTATTTCCAAATTGGTGAAAACATCAGAGTAGAGACAAATGTAAAAATATAATAGCTGTCAGATCATAATGTTTAACGCATTTTATTGCTGAGACAAAAATACAGACCTTATCGTCATTGGATTGTACATTGGTTATCGTATGTGAACGGATGTTACAGCAAAGGGAATCCAAATAAGACCTCAACACTGATAGGAATCCCATGGCAGCTTCTACCTGTGGGGGAAAAAAACATGATAATATAAAACAATATGTTGACAAGATTGTTAACAATTTCAGATGAAAATATTCTACATGCACAACATAATGGTGAACTATTAGGCACACAAGAGAGAGAGAGATATGATTAATAAGGTCATACCTGCACTTCCGTGCATTCGTACACCGGCCTTCTCCTACCCAAGTAACTTTCTCCCACAAGAGTTGCATGATAAGAACGTAAAGAAGCAATTAGTTCTTTCTGTCTTGGCAGTTGAGGTAGGGATGACGACTTCACCTGTTGCAAAACAAAAGTATAAGAAACCATGTGGATCTCTGGAATTCAAATGATAAAAGAAAGAAGGAAAAAAAATAAGACACATAAAATGAAGCAAATAATGTCAAGAGCCAAGTCCCAATACTTTACTGGGGAAAATTAAAGGAAGTATGCACTCACATGAACCCAAAATATATCCTCCAAAAAACAACCTTTTTCTATTAGTTTTTAGTTTTTGCTATAAGAAAAAACGGAAATCTATTCAGATTAAACATTTCATTTGAAATATTCGTAATGCATACCTCAAGGGCCATTGAAATGTAAGCTTGAAGAAAAAGAATCATGTGCTAGTTTTGATAAAGAATAGCTCAAAGATAAAGGTTGTGTACAATATCGTCAATATATAAATACTACATAGTTGGGGGCAGTGTTGTTAATGGCGATCATGGCACTGCCATTCTGCCATGGCATAGTGGATTTTTGGATAACCACCATAGGCAATTTGTGAAGGAATGTCCGCGCAATAAGCTGCAATGGCGTGTTTATATGGCGGACTTTTGGCCTTCCACAATCGCACTTGATTTTTCTTGGTACTGGAAAACTGCAGAAAAATTACACACCTGATTTCTGTTGGCATCAACCAGAATAGCGTTGGTTAACTTTGACTGAACTTCATTTGTCTTGTTCCTGATACCAACCTACAGAATTGATTTTTTTAACCAGTCAGATGTCAGAAATTGTATCATCAAAAGAAAAGGGAAAAAACATCAAAACAGTTGAAACCAAATTTAAAACTACGCACAACAGTAACAAATCTAAATTTATATTTCAGTTTATGAAATATAACAATAGATAACAGATGGGTTTACATAGCATTAGCAATGTATTTGATATCATTATCTAGGTAAGAATAGTGCATGTACATGTATAATAATAGATAATATATGGATTTACAAAGCACTGTATTTGATATCATTATCTAAGCAACAATAGCGCATGTACATGCATTTAGCAACTGATAATAGATTTAAATATACGTAAATCCATACTACAAGTAAATAATAAAATAATCATTGCCTGACTTGAAGCAGATATCATTCTCTAAGTATAGATTGAATAACTCACTATGTAAGGGACAGGTGCTTCCAGAAACTCAAGCATGTCGTTTGGTAAAACCTGGAAAGTATGTTCTCATCAAATACTATGAAGTGGAGAAGAAATATTAAAAATATGAAAATTAATATTCACTTCAAAAGTGAAGAGAGAGAAATCAAACCGGCATTAGAAGGCTTTGCCATTGGTAAGGTCGGATTAGTGGAATAACTGATAAAACTGACGCAGATAGGATTCCCTGATTGTGGAAGAAGAAAAATGTTACAGTCAAGAACTTAGATGAAATATCAACAATTCTAGTGAGATGAACAATGCTCAGGTTTCAAGAGTAGTATAGCTTTTCACAATTTATTGTGAGTGACTAATTTGTAAAACTAGAGGTTTAGCATACTTACAAGATCTTAAAACAATTAACATGACTAATCAAGAAGCAAAATGACTAATCAAATATGCAAAGACTGCTCGTAACAGTGGCCTGTTAATAAATGAATCTGAAGAACAAAATCATATACATGTGTACAAAAAGTGGCTCTAATACATATGCATCAGTATACAAATTGAATAGGAAGGTTCCTAATCAACAAAAGATCATTATTAACTTAATTTGAGGAACACCTACCAAATTAGAACAGACAACTACTATCTGCTTCTCCAGTAGAGCTGCTGCAAAGAATGTTAACACCTGCAGGCCAACATGTAGCGGTAAAACTAATAGACAATCATTATGAAACTGTTATGCTCATGTGTTATAACATTAAACAACATATGGTAAAGGAAAATGGATTTCATAAAATCATTGGCAAAAACAGAACTCACATGTTCAAGTCTCAAGGTACCACATAAGCACGCAACAGCCCATATAGATAATGCAGTTGCCTCCTCTGCAGCCAGAAGAAAGTTTTGTGCCTAAGAACAAACAAGAATGAAATACTTGTTTACCTTGACTATCAAGCATGAAAGCCCAGAAGACTAAAATCCAAAATCCTAAAGTAGAACAAAAGTTATTTAATCCAATAAAAAATTTATTCCGACATACCTCAGCTAATTCCAGACCCGTATTACACGATTTCAAATCAACAGTTGAACCAGTGCAATAAAGAACATTCTCATCTGGTCTGTGATATTCCAAGGGATGAAGGTGCTCCAAAGGATGAAAGATAAGTGTTGAGCCTCTAGTAGGGCAACCAAAACGATAATACTCACTTATAATTTGTAATGGTCCACAATTATTTGCCTGCGAATTGGTAAAATGATATCAGCAATAAATTACCATGACAAACACCAGACAATAACACTAGGTGTATTAAAAATTACAAACCTTGGCCCATTCAAGAATCTCATGTAGATCATTTAAATCTTCTTGTCCCGAGAATGAAGCCTCTTCGGTCTCAGTATCATCAGCATCACTCCTAAAATTTCTATCTTCACAAGGTGAACCTTGAAAACTGCAGAAATCAGACCACATATTTGAAACGCATCACTACTATGGAATGGATGACAAATCACTCCTAAGATTTCTATGTTTACAAGGTGAAATGTGGAAGCTGCATAAAGAAGAATATACATTTTAGATGAACCACATAGAAGAAAGGAATATTTACAACACAATAGAATCTGTTTGAGTAGTAAAGGTAACTTTTTAGAGAGGAGAAATATAAAGAAAAAGGAGAAATGATAATCTTTAGAGAAAGCAACTACCCAACCTCACCACCCCAAAAATAAGAGAAACTACAGCTGAGCTGATGCAAACCAGAGAGTCCAAAGGTAGCTACGATGACTCATTAATGTCTACACTATACCGCATCAACTCATTCCATGTGGCATGCATGAAAATTCACCATGGAGCATAAGTAACAAAGAATGACAAATAAAGCTACCTTTTGCCTCCTACTTGTATAAAGCAAAATCCATTAACATATGTGCTGTAAAATGAAGTCATGCAATAAGCAGCAGAGATTTTTTTTTGAACCTATACAGAAAGTTCATCAAACAATACATAGAGCATATCAACGTATAAAACTAGTTTTACTTTTTATTTCCAGATCTGATTACAAAAGAAAAAATTCATGAGATCCGTAATGGCACAGACAGCGCCATTATTTCATGTGGAGGTCAAATAGATACTGACAAGATTCACTGGACAATCACAATGTCAACTACCTGCAGGAAGATTCGGAGCTTTCATACTGGCAATACCGTAGGAGGGGCAAAATAGCATTTGGTAAACGCCTATCTTCTGACTGTTTATTTGTTACCAAAGCATCCCCATACATATTGCTATCTTCAGCATTTGTAGGGCCAGATACTTCTTTGGCAATTATTTTCTCAGTTTCAAGATGAATAGGCACAATATTGTCATCATCTGCTCCTTCCTTGACTATATGCTGTTCTTCATTAACCATTTGTTTCTCAGGATGATTACTTTCACCCTCAATGTTTTTGGTTAGGGAAATTATTGGATTCTCATTCAGTGTGTCTTCAGTTAGTGTATCATTCACCATAACACACTCTGAATTTTCTTCTGAGTTTTCTTGCGCATAACCACCTTCAACAAATTCTAAATTTAAATATTCAACACTTTTTGTCAACCGCTCCAGCCTTTCTTGCATGAAGATACTACAGAGATATTAACACAATAAGATGAGCAAAGACCATAAAATTATAGCTTACACTGATATGCTAGAAGGCAAACACTTCTGAACATCACAAATAACAATACAATTTGTGCATATATTTGCATAATTAAAATAAAATAGTATCAGCCAAATGCCCAGTTAACAAAACAGTGTGGCATCATGTAAGCTACTAAAAAACTAAAACAACAATAACAAACAAGCCTTATACCACAATTTCGAGTTGGAAACATGGATCAATTAATTGCATAGGGCTATGTCAAAAAACATATTTTCAGTAAAACCACTAATGAGCAATGTTTTTTTACATGGCTTCTTCTAATGTTTTCTAAACCTTGCTCAGTCTTTTTTAGGACACCAAAATTAGTAAAACCACTTAGAGCAATGTCTTTTTTAGTGGATTCTTCTAATGGTTTGTATGTCTTGGTCAGTCTTATTTATGACACCAATATTCTAAGTGAAAAATATTTCAATTTGTATTCCATTACATGATGGGGAGTTTGGATTCAATTGCTCGAGTTGCTGTCATGTGACAAGAAGGTAAAAATTTGAAGGTTGCTACAAATACAAGTTAAGGCTACCCTATATTAGACCCAAACAAAAATAGGTCTTACCCTTCTCTAGACCTCTCTCATGGCACGAGCTATATAATATTACTATTAACTTCATCTGAGAATGAACTAAAAAAAGAGATACTAAATCATCAGAAGCATTTGGAATCTAAATCCGAGTGGAGGATGAAAGAAGGAAAAAAAACAGCGATCTTCAAAAGTTTATTCCCCTTTGTACAATAGTATAATTAAGTTTACTCCTTTAAGCAAAAATCCAAATTTATGTCACAAAAAATTTCACATTAGCTCCCACGAAGCTTGTGCTACATTCAACTGATTTACACCCAATATACTATTTGCACTCTCTTTGCACAAAATCAAATTTATGTAACAGCAAACTAAATCTTAGCTCCGAATAAGCTTTGCTATTTTTAATTACTCTACAGCTATTTACTTACAGTTAATATACCATTTGAATCAATTAATCTTTGGATGTCCACAAGCAGGTTTTTCTTGTTCAAGCAACTTATGTTAGGATGTCTTTAGAATTTGGGTTGGATCTAACTCTCACTACATAATCGGCTTGTAAAGTAAAAGATGTCCACCACTTACAGCCAAAATCAGATCATATGATTATCCTATATGGGACTCTAAACACACATCTCTCACACCCAATATTAGACATCTAAAGCGTGACTCAGGTGGCCCGATAAGGGGTGGTCCAACTGATCTAAGTTAGACATATGATACCTAATAGAATTTGGCTTAAACCTAATTCAACTCCACAAAACCGGCTTAAAAGGTGTGGTATGTTGTTAGGAATTAGATGAGTAGAGTTAGTTAATAATAATAGTTAGTTAGTTGAGGTTGTTATAAGGATATTTGTATAAATAGGGAGGTTAGGGAGTTAGAAAGATATCATTGAATATTGTAATCAATAATAGAAAGTTCTCTATTGTGAAGGGGAAACCCTTGGAGGAGAGATTTCTCTCCTAGTTCTCAATAAAAGTGTTCTTTCTTAGGAATCCAATTCTTGGGTTCCTAACATATGTCCAACACTTATAACCACTATTCCGACTTTATCACTATCCAATGTTTCAACAGGTTGTGTTTTTAACCCATGATTATGAGCTTCATGTCGTTTTAACACTGCTAATTACATGCTTTCTTTCAACCCCCCAAACCTAGATTTAAGGTTAATTAATTTGAGAAATGTAGATATCATTTTATTTGTCACCCTCTGAAACTAAAAAATGTCCATATTAATATACTTAAGAAATCACACTGACAGAAAAATAAACAATACTGGCATATATAGATTTCAGAAAGCACTGAAGATTAATCCCGTAAGTATTTACTAGACACTTTTTCTACTTTGGAGCATACATGCCATAATAGACCATTGGTTAACACTAACAGACCCAACTTTCCAGAAAATAACACAATATATGACAATAAAGTTGCTAATATTTTCAACATATCAACCCTCATTGTGGGAGGGGACTCAGCATTATTATAAATACCCACCTGTTCAACACACCAAAGTGCAACTCAAAAAATGGGAGCCTCGAGAGAATGCAGTAACATCTTTGTGTGGTTAATATATGGCGTGATTGGCGTCTCAAAGAAGAATAAGATGACTGTTTATCCGAAATCATGGAAAGCAACCCAGAGGGTTTTTGCACTAGCTCTTCAACTAAGACACAGCACCCATAAAGTGTTGAATTATCAGCACCCTATGGTATAAAATAAAATATAAAAAAAAAATTGTAATATTGTGTCAGAACATGAATGACTACAATATGAAAGAAAAATAAAAAATAAACAAGGCGGACATTTAGTTAACAGACAATCTACGAAAAGCTTAAAGTTGAGGCTTGTTAGGCTATAGAATAAAGGTACCCTTTATTCTATATCCTTATAAGGACCAATTAAAGGAATGAGCAGTGAATGGGTACTTACAGAATTTGTATTCAATATGTTTATTTATTTGTAAAGAAAAGAAAGGAATAGCTATTTGAGGCTATTGCAAATAGAAAAAGATAATAATGTTTTCCTTTTCACAATTCTCAAAAAAGGAAATATGAAGATGGCTTTAGGATGGAATAAAAATACATACATAAATTGGCAGAGTCAATCAAATAGGTTTTGGGATTGAATGTAATTTATGTAAGCTTTATTTACACTACAAAATGTCAACCTCAAATTATCACATGAACGTAAACAAAGGTAAATTTTGGTCTAAAAACAACAAACGAATTCAAATCAACACCAGTCCAAGTAAAAACCCCTTCAAATGTATAAAAGCAATTTTTTATAAATTATTTCCAGTTTACTAGTTTAGAACAAAATTTACTTAAGTGATTAGTTCAGTCTAAAAGTAGTAATTTATGAACACTGTGAACATTGTTAAACAGTTACCCAGTCAAATAATCCTAAACATAATTTTTTACCAATAGCCCATTTTTAAAAAAAAATCTCAAATACTTACTAAGAATAATTTAGAAAGATACATTGAAGAGGGAAAATTTGAAAACACATGAATAGTATATTTCATTTTATCCCATATATAGTTCCATAACATGTTGTGAAAAGGTTGCCTGAGATCCAATCTTCATACTTAAAATGAGTTGATATTTTTTGGGAGGAGAGAGAGAGAGAGAGAGAGAGAAACCAAAAGCCCACAAAGTTATAGAGTCATCAAAGCACTTGGAAAAACTCCATCAAAAGCACTTGGAAAAAACAGACGCCAAAAGAAGAAAAAATAAGAAAGCCAAAACCAAGTAACGATTAGATCTCTTCAGTTACCTGTAACCTAAATACAAAAGACAGATCTCTTTGTTTAAGGTGTTCCTGCAAAAATCAATAGACAAACATGACAATGGGTATCAGTTTTTAAAAACTCAAGATATGCCTCCAATTTCATAAAAAAAATTAGCATCAATTCTTAAAAATATATGAAATTTTGATTAAAAAAATTTCACATATCCAACAAAAACAAGTGATAACAACCCAGTTGCAACACAAACAGTTACAAAGCTTTTAGCAAGGCAATATTTGCTAAAGGAAGCATAAATGGATCAGTAACCAGTTTCTGAAACATGTTTTTTGCAGGTAAGGACAACCACTGAAAGCATAATAGCGGCAAAAGCCATGTTTCAGAATCTGGTTACTGATCCATTTGTGCTTCACATTCTGAAACATTTTGAAAGCTTTGAAGTTCTTCACATTTTGTAAAATTAAACAGCATGCAAGAGTAAAATGTTCTTGGTACATAAGTTTAGAATTCTATTATATACTATGTCTTTATAAAATGAAATTGTAGATGCAGGTAATCAGATGACAAAGAGATAAATCATTTCAGAGGATTTGTTAACTGAATAAAGTATCAGTCCAACATTGACCTAGAAAATAATATGGATAAATGCATAATATTTATGGAAGCACAATATTGCATAAAAGTACCTGGCCAAAAAGAATTTCATTCATTTCACTCATGGAAGGAGTTCTCTCGACAGCATTAACCTAAAATGAATCCAGAAGAAAAACCTAAGTAAAAGCTTTATGGAAGTTACTCGCGTGAAAATAAATAAATCTAAAGGCAAAAAAAGGTATATATTCCTACAGATGACACACTGTAAATTCACATGCTTTGACTAAAATAAATGCAATAATTTTAAATAGTAGAAATATGAATTATGATCATGATGATGCATTAGAATACAGTTTCTGTTAGTATGTAGTAGTAGACAGTAGGTACCAAATCTAAGTAAATGAGTGTGCTTATTTTTTAGTTTTTACACAAGTGATGTTCTGTTAGTCTTTTAGGCTTTCATGAGAGTAAAGCCTTAAACCCTATCCCCACCCCATGCTTCTCTTCTTAAGCTATACCAAGATGGCACAGATTATGTTCTTTGCTTTCAAAATAACTATAGCAATAAATTCAAACTCCTTTAAAACGAAGGAAAATATATCAATGTTGGGATTAGTTTCTAGTTCAAATTTCATAAAAGTTTATATTTTTTGGGAATTGGTTGGACTTGGAATGTGTTCTTATCTATTAATAGGTTTTTGGTTCACAGACACAATATAAAATTTGAAAACTTTCATGATTTAAAAGTGAGAAGAAAAAACATATCTAAAGAACTGTCTTTTTCCCAATAGGAGGTCATCTGCTAGAACACATCAAATTTTTTTGCTAAAATAATTTCCCAATTCTAGAGGTAATCTGTGTTGATCTTATTCTTCTGAATATAGTATTAAGATGATAGTAATACCAATGATATGAAAAGAATAGGAATATGGATAGACATAAATGTTCATCGAGCTTAGACCTAACCTCCAGACCTCCAGGGAAACAGAAAGACAGAAGATCCTTTTCTTTAAGAGGCAGCTGCTTTTCTGGAGGGTATACGAATAACACCTGCAAAGAGTTTCATGATACTAATAAGTTAGAAGATAAAAATAATAATGAAACAGTGATCAATGAAAGTTGTACTGGTCATAATGGATATACTGTTTAAACATAAAATTAGTACTAGTACCAGACACAAAAGAATGAATACCACAGTACTAATAATAATAATTCAATATCTGTGTCCAACAATCAAAACCTGAGGTTCAACATTGGGCTCCACACGGGATTGATTCTGATAACCAAGTGCACTTCTCAGTTTACCAGAGCCTTCGGACTTTCTCACAAGATATTGCCTTTGCAGTGCCTGAATGTCACAATTAGGATGAAGACCAACCACCACCATACTTTCAAATAACCTTGCTGGCTCCTTCCAAGACTTGTGATCCTAAGAAATCAAATACAGGGAGTGTATAAGACTCTGGAACAATCTAAGGGCAACTTAGTTTATGAGTTTGTGTGCTCATAAACTAAATTTATAAGTAACCAATGCTAAGGACCATACACGGAAAGAACAACAACAACAAAAAACTACTCAAAACAAAAGGCTAAAGATCCTACACTAATAACCAGCTTAAGCTTTGTTACAGTTTATAGTCAAAAGGATGGAATGAACACTCGATTAGAATACGTTACATTGTACTGCAAATGAAAGTTTGCAGCCCATTGACGCTTCTGACTTGTCAGGATTTCTGGATTGTAATTTGCATATTTAACTTCAGAAGGGCGAGAAAATCCTTTTATCATTTTCGTAACTTGATACTGCAGCCTTTGCAACTGACTACTACCATGATCATTTTTCGATGAATATATAACAGACGGCTTTGGAGTATTCATAGCAGCAGCGACGGCTCTAGCCACGTCTTCTGTTGTCTGCATAAAAAACGAAGCACCCCAACTAGGACTACCTGACTCTTCCTCCTTTGTAATTCCAGCCATTTGTTCCTTCCTAATCAAGACAAACAAACTCAGAAAAGCAGATTCTCTTTGAAGCAACTTCAATTCAAAGAAAGTATGACCAGAATTAAAGCTACAACAAATCCCAAATCGTTTCTGAATAACTTGCAAGGCAACATAAACAAAGCAAATGAAATTAAAGCGTAGTGAAAGCTATGTACTAGTACACCAACAAGTCATCAAAAACTGCAAGCCTGCAACTCTCAAGAATTAATATTTCATAAGCTTAGAAAATGTCTCTTCTAATCTAAACTATGAAACACTGACTCAGACAAAAACACTGAACACTGAATGTAAAAAAAATAGGAAAGAGACATATAACGGATACAGGAACATCCTTAATCCTAATCGCATAGGACATACACGGGAACAGCCTAATCCCAGAAGTGTTTGTGGTTCATAGCTTCTAGTTAGAACTTCAAATTCATTAGTTATTGATAAAAATCCACTTTAGCTTAACACTCCCAGTAAAGCTCTTCAATAATACCCGTAAAATTGTCATTAGTGAACAACTAAACCAAATCGAAAAAATGAATATATTATAAACTGGGCCCACAACCATCTATATCAAAGCTTCCATACAAAACATGTCTTCCACAAACAAGCTTAAGTAAAAAAAAAAAAATTAAAAAAAAAAAAAGCACTTTTTGACCTTAATCCCCTAATAGCATATACTATCCAAGATCATAGACATAGATTCTTCAACGCTACACCAGTAACTATCTTCAGTTTCATATTCTACTATATACAGAAACTGAAAGAAGAAAAAAACACAAAAAGGGTACAAATCCGATGCACGAAACTGAATTAACAACACAAAAATAGAAAGAAAAACAAAATAAATAAATAAAAACATTAAATTGAATTGAAGAACCTCGAAACAGAAAAAAAATGAATGGAAAAGTAAAAAAAACGTAAAAAAATGAAATTGGGAGGGTGGTTTCTAATTTAGGGGTAGAAATTAAAAGGAAAAGGAAAAAGTGAATTGAACAGCTGAAATTGGAAATTGAAAAATAAAAGAAAATTTGCAAAAAATAAAGAAAAAAAGAAAAGAGAAAACTCACCTCGAAATAAGGGAGTAAAGGAACAGTAATAGAAAAGCAGAGAATCAGAGAGAGAGAGAGATAGAGAGAGAGAGAGAGAGAGAGAAGATTGAAGCGAATTTATGAAAAGAGAAAAAGGCTTTTGAGATAGAAATGGAGAAAGAAGAAAAAGGGGTTCTTGTTGGAGAAGAAGTAGAAGCAATATTTAAGATTAATTAATTAATTAAATTCGATAACATTTTTTCAGGTAGTTTTATTTCGTGGAGAAAAATTAAATAAACAATAAAAAAAAAAGTCAAATATAATTATGATGGCATTGGAAATGGTCCGTGTCCCGTGGAAGGAAAAAAAGGAAACGCAATGGCGAATTAGGGTAAATAAATAAAACAAATCAATTCAATATACGGAAGTTTTTTAACATTTTTTCTGTTCTAATAAGTGTGTATATTTTATTGATTTCACTCATTTTAAGAAATTAGTATAAAAAGAAATACAGTAATTTTATCAAATTAAAATATTTAGTAACAACAACGGTCATTTTAAGTAATTTTATCAAATTAATAAATTTTAATAATAATATTTAGACAATACAGTAGTTTCGATTGTTCATTATGTTAAGTATTTATGTTGTAAGAAATTTTGTAATCAATTCATTGTAATGTAAGAGAATGACTAATTTATTTACTTTTGAAAATATAAATAATTAATTTATTATATTTTAAAATGAAAATTATATTCATGTTTTTATTAACACAATAAATTAATTGATTAATTATATTATCTAATGTCTTTCAGATTTTTAATTTTATAGTATTATTTTTAAAATTTAAAGGTAAATTTTTTATCCTACAATTTCATAAATAAAAAATCTAATGATTTACGCACTAATAATTTGTAAATGAATATTTCTCTGTAATAATAAATGTTAAAGTAAAATATATTGTTTTGATAATAGTGTGTATGATAATT
>JBBPBR010000001.1:13359964-13370944 GCA_037974775.1 Cicer pinnatifidum
TTTAAAAAAATATTTTTTATTTTATTTTTTAAAATTCATAATAGTTTTATCTATAAAATTAAAAAATAACCGTTTTACTGAATTAGTAAATATTAATGCATTTACTATTATTATCATAAACATAAAGTAGAGTATAATAATTTGTTATTTGAACTCTCACTCAGTTTTTTTTTGTCTTCTCTTGTTTTTCTACTAATCTTTACTACTAATTAACACAGTTATTGTTGGAATTTGAAAAAGCTTTTCTAAATATCAAAAAGTATAACATATCTGGTGTTATTTGTTAAGAATATTTTTGTAAAATTAAAGGACTCTTTACGGAATACACTTAAGCCAGTTAAAATTTCATATAAAAAATTATGTGTCATCTTTATATATATCTAAAAGACTGTTTAGACTTAAATTAACATTAATAAATATTTAATAAAAAATTAAAATTTATTATATATTACATACGGCAATAGTCAATAAAGACTGTTTCTTAAGTTGGTAGATACCTTACACGAACATTAAAGGTACCATATACGTTTATTTTAGAAATAATTATATTAATTGAACATACTAAAATCGATTTTATATATTAATGAGTATGAATATTGTCGAGATAAGAGAAAAATCACTCGAAGAGGAAAAAATCATATAATTATACGACATTGATGTAAAAATTTGTGTTAAATAATCATTTCCGTTTTAGAAAAGCCAAAGCTCTAAATGTCAAATTAAGTTATCCAACTATCATAATCCTAATCGATTGATTTGTAAATCATAAAACTAATAATAATCCTAATAAATATTAAAATGAAAATCAAAGGTGGGTCAACTTGTTGTGATGCATGAGGTAAAACACACCAGATTTGGTCTTGTGGTCAAAATATTGATAAACTACAAAAAAAAAGTCTTGTTTTTTCTTCTTTTTTATATGTATCTTTTTTTGTCTTATTAAATTATTAATATGATATATGAAAATTGATATCAATTCAACTTAATTAAATACAAAGACCGTATGAGATACTAAAAATGCATCGATACATAACTATAAACTAATTTACAAAACCGATCAATTTGAGTGATTTTGAATTTATGTTGCTTTCAATTTACTCTATTAATTTAAATAAATGATCATCCTTTCGTGGATTATAAAATAACTGATCAATTTAATTGTTAATTTTTATTTCATTATAAAATTTTAAAAGATCACAAAAAAAATCCAATTTCAAATATTTTTTGCTTCTCACAAATGTACTAAATACGGTTGTGATATTAAGTATTAACATTATGATCTCATTTGCAAAGTGTCTAGATTTTACAATGAACAACCTCTATTATTTCCCTTAAAATATTTATCTATAGGGATGAAGACAGAAGAATGAGCAATGATGAGAGTGGCAAAGGTTGTTTGTATTGTGGGGTTTTGTGATGATGGACCATATGTTGTTTATCCTCTTTCCTAACTGATTAGTATGGCTGACATTATTGCATTAGGAGAAACTTCACTTTCAATTTTGGATTTCATGTTGTTACAAATTAGATAATCCATTAAAGCTAACATTGTTTACAATGAAATTTAAATTGTTTGTTGACATAATATCTAATACTTTATAAAAATAATTTAGATGTGTGTAATATTAAAAACAAGTAGTGTAATATTAGAAACAAAAAGAGAACAAAAATAATAATATATGATGTTGATGTTGGATTGTGTGTCCAACAAACATTTCTGATAAATTAATATCTTAATAAATCATATGGATTGTGGCAAGTGATTGATATGTAATGTGTATTGATATTGTATATGTTAGATAATGTTATTATATATTAGTAGTAAGGGTATTTTAGACAGTTATTATATATTAGTAGTAAGTGTATTTTTGATATTTCTATCTTTTTATATATATATATATATATATGTTCATTGTAACCCTATTAACTAAAAAGTTTGGTTCATTCTATGTTATGAAACCCTAGAGTGGTTGTCTTTTGGTTGTCTCTCTTCTTACTCTTTTCATTGTTAACAGTATATTGGATGGTACTAAATTTGATTTCCATTCAAAAAATAATAATTTAATAACATTTTCAAAAATAACATTTCCGTGTTAGTAAAGGATGCATCAAACATAAGCTATATTTTACTCCACAAAATACTCAAAAAGCCACTTTTAAATTATTGAGTTTGGCTATTGATAAAAGATACTTTTCTCTCACATAAGATACTCAGAAAACCACTTTTAAATTATTGAGTTTGGTCACTTGTCTAATTTTTATATTTATTTTTGCTCATGTCGCTGTATGCATGAGTTTGTTTTACTTTTATCGCAAAATTATAAATAAACAAGTTTGTTAAAAATCAAATGTAAAATTGTACCCAAAAATATGTAAAGTGTTGTTTAGTAGAAATAAACATTTAAGAATATTTTGTTACTTGTAATTAAGCTAAACAATTAACAAATTGAAAATGTCTTTTGAACTTTATTTTGATATGAAATGTATAATCATTTACATATAAAATTTAAATTTTTTACATATTAATTTATAATTGAGCGTATTAATAGAAAATATTTATTATAATTCAAGTTTATTTAGATAAGATGATTTAAAATTCTTTCGACTTAATAAAAAATGTGAGTTTGAATTTAATCTTGAAAATAACAGTGTTAAAAATCTTCATAAAGAGTTTTGTCACTCTAATCCTATTCGATTGGAGCAATTAATCTCTATAGTTAATCATGTATTTGAGCTTTTTAGTGGATGTATGTACTTTGGAAGAGATAAACATCTAGAATGGCATGAAACAAATGGACCCTGATTCATTTTTTTATTTAATTTTTCCTTTTGTCACACAACATAGCATTACAAGCATATACGTCCACATATTTATAAGAAGGTGGTCGTGAGAATATTTGTAACCTGAATGAGATTTAGAGCATAAATGCGAAGGAAATACTTGTGGGTCCCTATTTTTCATAAGATAATCACCAACCAAACCTACAACCGCATCATAAACAAGGTTAATCAACGATTGGATAACAAGTTTAAACAAAGGTTAATTAGAAATAATTATTTTAATAATGTAGAATATTTGTTTTTACTTGTGTAGATGAAAGGTTAAACATAAAATATAGGTTAAATGAATAAAAATAATTGATAGAAAACTAAATATAAGACAAACACAATTTTAACTTGAAAATTTTTCATGCACTTGAGAATATTTTGTATCAATATTAACTAAATCAAATAGAGGTTTCATTTTTCTTTTTATATATTTTTTTATCAAAATTTCAAAAACAAATTTCAAAAATTTTCCAAGCAAAAAATTTCAATTGAAGTTAAAAAATTTTAAAATAGCTAAACTGATTTTTAAATTAAATTTGGTTAACTGAATATTGATTTAATTCATAAACTATTTAATTTATTTAATTTTTTTAGTGAAATTTAATGTATAATATGATTTCATTAACTATATATTTTACACACAACTTACATGTGGAACTTAACCACTCACGCTTAAACCTAATAAACTCCCACTCAAGGGCGATTTATTGACATCTTATACTTACACCACTATTATTACCAACTAAACATGTTTCTTAATTATATCTCCAAATAAAATTCAATAAAAGGATTTATTTGTGGTTATGAAACATTTAACCAATCAAGCTACTCAGGGGATTATTAAGTTTGGCTTATCTTTATTAAGTTTGACTTATCTTTATACGATGACAACTATACTTTTCAGTTTTGTGTGTCTTTCATTTGGAATATGTTGTTTTTGTTAATGCTTTAGCAGTAAATTAATACTTGTTTATTTTTGAGCTCTAAACACTCTCTTCATGGAATTTAGATTTGACGCAATCATTATATCATCCAGTGTATTGTATCATAATTGTCTAATTTAAATCGACGATCAAGATCAATTATCAATATAAAATAGACTACATAATATAAACCATCAAATCTCAAATCAACTATTTAAATTCATTACGACGTGAAAGATATATATAAAAAAAGAATAAATAGCTAAAATATTATCGAGTTTCACTCTAAAATTTAGTAGATTTGTTTAATGACATATATAGGCACTCAATGAGCAAGCTACAATTGCAGTGTTGTGAGTGAAACTAGCCAAACACTTTTTAGATACGGTTATCAACTTGAGAGTGTTACAGAATTGACCCTACAACTAATGAACCAAAAAAGACATTGGTTACCAAAGCATTGAGAATAGAGAATGAGGTCAATGTTGGGATTCTTGGGAACAATTCCGCTTAAAATGTCCTACAATGTTTGACTAGCTACTGCCACTTTCAGTTCAATATTTGCGGTGAGTGCATAGCACATTTCACATTCCTCACTTTCCTTTTTATTTCGTTTAAACCTTACTAGTTCCTTTCTTTTCTTTTCAAAAGATGAGTGAAATTCAAAAGAGAAATTATAAGATAACGTGAACCATTCCTAAACATACAAGTTTTTGAGATATCATGAAAAATGTATTTATAGAATTCAACCGAAGGAGACTCTTGTGCAATACAATTAAAAGTATAAAAACAATGATAAAATTATCGAGTTAATTAATGTTTTTATTTTTCTCGTGTTATGTATGTTGGATCTAAGTAGAGTATCTTTTCTATTTGGGATATTGTGTTTCCAATTTCATGTGAGCATGTCAAATTTAGGGTTAAGTCAATTTTGGATCATGGTAAATTATTTCGTTTTCATTTTCTAAAAAAAATTTCTTCCATTTATATATCGTCCTAATTTTTGCGTGCATATTTAGAACGTTATAAGAATTTATCGCACACAAAATTAAATTATATTAACTAAGGATGAATTAAATATAACTTTTTAATTTTTTGGTGTTTAAAAACTCATTTAATTCATCTTTAGTTAAAAAATTCTAATATTTTTGTAAGAGAAACTCTTATAATATTCTAAACATACTTACAAAAAAAATCATTCAAAGTTTTATATGATATATAAATTGATTAAAAGCAAATATCAAAATTTTAACAAAAAAACATTAAAAAAAACTATTACTTAATTTTATTTTAAAAGAATTAAAAATAAAATATGTTATATTTATAAAGATAAAAAAATTATTAAAATTTTAAATTTATATGACTTTAAATTTTTTAGAAAGATATATTGTTTGCTTGAGATGGGCCATATTGCCACTTTATGTTTTGAGCAAGTACCGTAAATATCGTGTCTAGAAACGTGAAGTAACAAAAGTATATTTACAAGTGAATATATATGCTGACCTCGTTCATGTACCCGCATGTGTTTTTTGTTTTGTTCAAGGTATCATCATCCAAACTCGGACATTAAATTAATTATTTCAAGATTAAGCTTTATTTTTAACAAGTTTATTTTGTTCAATCGATGTTCTTTCATACACGTAGACTAAGTTATTTGTCCATGTTTTAACTTTCATCAAAGAAAAATGTTAAATTAGCTCATATAAAATACATTCAACCAAACAGATAATATTTTATTTGATATACATTTGACGCTATCCCAGATTTTACGTATATAAATTGTATTGTGTTTCTTATATACTTTTAATTTTTGTCTTTATTTCCTTTTTGCTTATTTTTTGGTGCTTAGTCCTCTTTTTCTTCTTAAACAAATGGTTTAGTCAATTTAATCGCTCTAATTGGTATACAAATATAGATTTATGTAATTTTATTTTAGACAACATTGTGCACATCCAAGCTCTACCTCAAGTTTCACAAGAAAAATCCTATTTGATTAAAGACAAATGAAGATTTGAGGTTTTCTTGTTATTCAAGTAGAAAATGGTGATGAAAATGTTGATAAATGTCTTGATTAAAAGTAATATTCATATATTTATTTTTGACAAAATTATTTCAGAGGTCTATTAACTTAATTTAAAGTTTTAAATTTATATCTTTTATCTTTCTTTTTTCTTAAGTGTGCCTTTTAATTGTTAAAACATAAAGACGGTTGGCTTTTATGTTCATTTTCCATGTAGTTGTTATTCTTTTAATATTTAAGGGACGAAATTCAAACTTTTTAATGTTTAAGTGACTATATATTCAATCTTGACACAAAAAAGTCCAACATTATTAGGTAATAATAGAATTATCTACGAAGAAGGTGTGAGTAATTGTAATGGGTTGTTGGTCATATTAAAACTCTATTATCATAGAGTTGAATTGTCTATGGTGAAGAAGGTAAGGCTAAGGGGTTGGATCAATTCCAATTTTTTATTTTATTTTTAAATTCAAAATTTTCATTTGAAGGATAAAATAAGAACCATTACATATAAAATATTTAATTCGGATAATAATAGGTCGAATTAGATCAAACTTTATTTATACAAATTTATTTAAATAAATTAAAGTTTGAATTTGATCTATTACTTATCAAAAATTCTATTTTAAATTTTGGTTTGATGTTTTGAAATTCTATCAAAAATCTGATCTATTGGTCTGTTAAAAAAATTGTATTAAGATTTTTAAAAAGATATTTCATTTATTTTTAAAAAATTAATAGACCAATCAAATGTTTTATTTTATTAAATTCGTACAATTATAACATTCAATTTTTACTTTTCACAACTAACCAAATGTATATGTGAACAATGAGTATACATAAAATAAAAAAATAAAATACAATCGTTAAATTTATAGCACAACAGTTTTAAAGGAGAAATAAAAAATATTTTTTATAAAAAATATTTTATCTTATTATTACTATATATAAATATTATATTTTATATATAAGAGTTAATTTGTTAGATTATAAAATTTGAATTTGATCTATTTAAAAAATAAATTTTTTTAAAAGTTTTAGTGTAACACTTTTACTAAATGGACTATATCAAATTAAACTTGTAATATGTGGAGTCACCCCTAAATGTAACCAGACCCTACCAAGATTTGGAGGCAACTAATTTAGCAGCCAACATTAAGGTTCCTTAAAATTAGTCATTAGCAGCTTACAATCTAGCACAATAAGATCTAAAATATCAGAAAAATGTTTGAGATAGTTTATCAATAATAAGGACTCCCCAAGCTACTATAAGGCAGTAAAGTCCTAGTTTTAGACTTATAAATAAAAATTTATCATTCTTATTAAAAGTTGTGTATTCAAATTTGTTAGAATTTAAATTTTGTTTTTTTCAATAAAAAATTATAACTTTAAATTTCTTAACAAATATTCTAGATACTTTTTTTACGATATTTGTTAAAACCTTAAAAAATACTATGATTAGTTTTCAATTTTTGAACCTTAAATCTTTTACTTAAAACATCTTTAATTAGTGTCTTTAATTAATTTACTAACTACACTGTTTAGTTTGACTTTTTTTATCATAAAATGAGTTTTATTTATTAAAATAATCTTATTAATAATAATTTTAATGATAAAATGCTCTTATTAATTAACAGTAGTTAAGATGAATTGAGATATACTCTTATTGTTCTTAAATACAAATACTTATTACATATATGACCGTTATATTGAATGACAATTTTTTTATAATGATATTTATAGTTAAAAACGGAGAAAGTAACAAATAAAAATATATTAATAGAAAATAATTAATAGAAAATAATTAATATTTAATTAATAATATAAAATATGGTTAATTTGTTATCAACCTAGTGGGGCTGCGCCCATGTTGACCACATATCTGCGAGTTAGAGATTACTATGATGCCTTATGATTATGCCTCATAACTCATTATAAACACTTTATTATACTAATAATTGACTTTTTCTAATTTCTATTTTAGAAACACTTGTAAAATACCAAGACACGGATGAAAATCATATGATATGAATTATAGAAATAAAAACAAAATTTAAATGTACTTGTAGTGGTCTTATTTTATTTAAAATTAATTTTTTGTCTCTCTTTTTTAAAGTTGAGTTTTTGATCCCATATTTTATAATTTGTAAGATTAGTTGGCCTCTCTCTATTTTCATGTTTTGGTATACTCATTAATAACACAACAACGATGTGATATAAATGAATTGAATAAAATAGAATTTTGTATTCTCAACATTCTTTTTTTTCCTAAGTATTTGCTTATGTTGTTGTTATAATTAACAATTTCACTCGTGAAATGTTGTTGAATAAAAATTAAAGAAATTGATATTAATTAATGACATAAATTTAATTTAATTGTATCATAACATTATCACATCATAATGAAACCTGCAACATCATACAAAATTGTGGGGACTAAAAAAGTTACCCAAAATATAAAATTAAGGGACCAAGAATCATTTTTAGAAATAGAAAGATTAAAAATTAATTTTGAGCAAAATTAAGGACTAAAAAGACATTTACACCTAAAAAAATTGACAGAAAAAATAATCATATATGCTAAATTATTTCATTTAAGACTATCATGTTATTTTGAAAAAATTAAATTACTTTGATAAATGGTCTAACATAAATTAATACAAACCCCCGCTAGTTTTAACTATATTAATCCTACATTAAATGCACATTTATGAAGGTTATTTGGTCATAAACCATTGCATTAATTGCAATCAAACCACTAAACCGGATTTGTTATATGTTGTCCATCTTGACTTAATTTGGTTATAATATTTACCTCAGTCATTTCACAACATTCAATGACATTAAAACTTGTTTCCCCTAAAACAATAATCCATTATTTCTTTCTTTGTTTTATCTTTTGTTCATTCTCATTCCAAGATTGTGTTAGAGCTAACAAAATTGTATGTTTCAATACAAACTTGCATGCAAGTTCATGGTAGTCTTTGTCTTCCATACGTTTATGATTTCTCAACTTTTTTCTACATTTAATAGATTCTAAGAAACAAAATATATCCAAAAACATTCGTTAAAAAAGGAAAAGATGCACCACACATTAATATTATTGGAATTGCTACATCAATGGCATACAAATTTTGTTGTTTTTCAAATGTCATTAAATTTTCCAACTTCTTTCATATAATGTAGTTGACAACATTTAATTGAAAATATATATTCATAAATACATCTCCAACTTTTACTTACAACACACAACCAACCCTACAAAGTTGTTTTTATTATGTAAAACATTACAAGGAACTTTCATCATTGATGGAATTCGAACAATCATCAAAAGGAGAGAAGAACAATGCTGCTTTTCATAGTGCATTCTACTTGTATTGTGTTTATGCATTTTATCCTCATTTTTTGCTTTTCATGACATAATCCATGAAAATATCTACTAATAATAACAAAAGACAAATCATTGTTCAATAATGGATGTATACCTTTTGTTGTTCCACCATCATTGTTATCAATACAATATCTTTATAAAGGCTTCCAAACTAAACAGAAAGTTATTGTTTTTTTTATAAAAAAAATCAATTTATATATGTATTAAACTAAAGTAAATATAAACATGCATCAATTGATGTAAACTTAATCAACATCGTATCACATTTTTACTCACAATATGCTACTATTTATAACAACCTTTTGTTGAAGTCGACCCAACATTCGTTGACAAATTTTTAAAGGAACTACCTTCTCAATAAAAAATGATCATATATTCTCTCACATGCAATCATTTAGTTTTTATACACTATTCAGCTTTTAACTTGATGATGCTTCTATAGTTTTGTCACAAATGGTACGAAACGAAAATGTCATCAAACTCTTAATCACTATCAATAACTTATGAAATATTAATAAAATTTTGCAATTTAAGAGTCTTCCCGATAATATAGCTAACTTTATTTTACAAGTGCAACAATATTCAAGTGATTAGACAACATTCTTTGTGGAAATCTCAAATGGAAGTAACCACTACACAAAACTTGGAATGCGTTGGAATGAATTTTGTGAGGCCAATGGACTCAAGGGAGGCGACAAGCTGAGTTTCATTTTGTTACCATTGATGCTAATATCATTAATGTCTACAACATTTAATAAAAATGTGGTATTAATTCTTAGAAAATGGATGTTATGGTTATACAAATTCAATAAAATTCACGTTTTTATTTAAAGATAGATAAAATATCTTTTTTATACCTCTTAACACAAAATAGGCTTGGACTAAGGCTTAAAATAAAGCATTTGATAAGTAATAGACCAAACTCAAGCTTTAATTTTTGTAAGTGGATCTGACCTATTTAAGCAAAGTTCGGTCCGACTTGGTCTATTTCCCCCTCTATTAATAAAATATAATTGAATATGATGTCATATAAAATTAAATTCTTTAAAATGTCATGTTAAATATAAAAAAAAAATTATAAATACTTATTTAAAATGTTAATATGAATTTACTAGATTTTTAAATAGACTATAAGCTGTATCAAACTTTCATAAAGATAAGACTCAGTCCTAATAAAAGTCTATCATAGGCCACATACCAAATTTATGTATTAACTTTTTTTTTGATAGGTCTTGCAACACCTAACTCCATTCAACCTATTTTCACCCCTCTTAAACACTTTGTATTATACTAATAACTGATTTTATTTAAAATTTCTATTTTAGAAACACTATTAAAACAGTAAGACATAGATGATAATCATATGATACAAATTATAAAAATAAAAAATTGAAATAGTAAGACATAGATGATTTATTAGAGTTTTAAGTAATTTTTAAATATCAATTTATATGATGGATCATTTATCAAAGAAATAACAGACCATATATGATTTATTTTTTATTATGAAAGTAGAAGTTAATCATCTTTATTATTTTTTAAAAGGTGATTTGATTAATAGTTGTCTAATAAAAACAAAGAAAAACAATATCTCGCAAAAACTAAAATTTTCATATTACGTCAAATATTTCATGATGTCAACCATTAAAACTCATGATCTTAAATTTCTATTTTTAATGAATGTGACCCATAATTATTATAATTAAAAAAAAATTAAACACTAATCCTCATTAAACCATATATTATATTAGTTCATTGGAACAGTCACAACTATGAAGCTTAGATACTCAAAAAAGAGAGACTTATTCCTATCAAAT
>JBBPBR010000001.1:13388412-13399067 GCA_037974775.1 Cicer pinnatifidum
TAAGCAAAAAATAAGCTAAACTTAAATGACCAAAATATTAAAAAAATATAAATTATCATATTATTACTTATAAAACATAAAAACAAAAAAAATCATTTTTCTATTTTAAATAATTAATGACATAAATTTATAGTTCTTAAACCTCTAAAACTCAAGACACATATGTGTGAGTCAATTATTGTGAATTTATCATATTTTATAAAAATAAAAATAAAATAACATAAATTTATATGATTTTAATATCATTCGATTCATAAAAAATATGAACAAAATTTAAAAACTAATAAAAACGTATTATTCACCCTATAAATTCATTGAATAGTGCATAACGTTTCTATATTTGGTGTCTAAATTTTTGTCCAAATCAAAAGTTGAATAATTGTTAAATTTAAGTCACCCTAATTAAAGGGAAAAGTCTAACTATATCAATTAACTAGTTTTCAAGTTTATCAAAATTGAATACTAAAAATACAAAAGAAAAAAAAGAATATATGCACACAAAAAAAAAAAAGATATGAAAATTATAAAGAATAATAAGGTAGAAAAATAGGAGAAGAATGAATGAAAAAAGAGAGAGAATCCGGGCAGAAGCCAGGTAAGCAAAGTGCAGGTTGGCAAATGGAAGATTGTGTATGTCTCTCTCTCTCTTTCTATTTTCTCTCTCTAGAAAGTATAGAGAGAGAGCGAGAGTCGGAGGTTATGACAGACTGGCAACAACAATAGAGGGGGAAGGTTAAGCATCCTCTTCTATATATATACAAAATCTTAATTTCGATTTTCTTTCAGTTTTGGTTTTTGTTAATTTTTATTCATAAATAAGAAGAGCCTCTGGTACTTGGATCTTCAATAACGCAGAAGACCCTTGAGATTTCGCCACCATGAGTCTCTTCGGTCTTGGAAGCAGGTTTTCAATTCTTCTCCCTTTTGTTTATTGTTTCTTCTAAATTGCTATTTATTTAAACAAAACACTTTTTTTTTTTGTGTTTTTTGTTTTATCTTTTTCAGAAATTAACAAGGATTTGTTTTTTTATTTATTTATTATTAATTGTATTTTAAATTTTGAATTCCTTTTATTTGATTATCTAGGAATGTTTTCTTAATTTCCTTGCACATAGTTTTTTTTTATCTTTTTTTATCTTTTTTGTTAAATTGGATTGGTGATCATATGATTATGGCTGTGAATTTGTATGCTTCAATTTGTTTTTGATGATTACTTTGTGGTATTCGCAATTTCAATTTGTCTCATGAAGCTGACTGATATTTGGGAAAAATTAGAATTAATCATGAGAATTAATTAGGAGATTCATGAATTGAAAGCTGAATTATTATGTTAATAATTATATTAAACATGGAGTGATGATAGTAATATGATATTGTTGGGTAGGTAGTTTTATTATTTGTCTTGTTATTATGCTTGTGTGATTCTCAGCTTGTAATTCAAGGATGCTTTTTCAATGTATAGGTAGTAGCACCAAAATGTTGAGGGATGAATATTGTGTTGTCGAATTTTACGGTTCTATTGGCCTTTTAAAAATTTACGTTTTGGTTTTGTAAAATTGGAGATAGGAACTATGTTGCGTAATATGATTGTAAGCATGTAAAACCTCCCTCAACAACATTAACCATTTCACAACTATGGTTTAAAGAAATTTGATTTTGAAGCCCCACACTTATTGGACATTGATTGTTAATTAGAAACAATTATATCTGCCAAATTCCTTATGGAAATGAATCATTTTGTTTAATTGTTTGTACTTTCTTTTGGCTCTTAGCATGGTATACTTCCCGTATTATTTCTATTCTTTCTATTGACGGTGACTCATGCATAACCGAAATTTAATGTTTGATCGATGCAGAAACCAAAAAACATTTCGTCCAAAAAAGAGTGCTCCATCTGGAAGTAAGGTTGGTCTTTTTGCTTCTTATAGTGTGAATACTCAATTCTGTATTATTTTTGTCTTTTGTGGTTCGTAATTGATCATAAATCATTCTATTCATTTTGTTTGTGAAATGCAGGGTGCTCAACTTCAAAAACACATAGATGCTACATTGGGTAGTGGAAACTTGAGGGAAGCTGTTAAATTGCCTCCTGGTGAAGATATCAATGAATGGCTAGCTGTAAACAGTAAGAATCTTTAATCATTCGAGTCTCTGGCAATTATTGCCGAAGTTTCTTTAGTCCGTTATAACTGGTATTTTAATGCTAAATTGTTTATATTACTTTTCTGATGGTCATTTATTTTTATGTGCAGCTGTGGATTTCTTTAATCAAGTGAATATCTTGTTTGGTACATTGACCGAATTCTGCACGCCGAGTAACTGTCCTACTATGACTGCAGGACCCAAGTACTTTTCGAATCCTTCAACCGAACTCTTCATTTTAGTTTCATAGCATTGTTGCAGGATATATCAGATTAGCTATTACATGTTTCTCTTCAACTTGTTTTAGGAACTTGTGACCTCTTATTATAGGAAATACTGATGCTGATTTTAATGTATATGACTTACTGATATGATAAGTTAAACCTGCCTGCTAAAAGTTACGGCCCAAAAAAATATGTTATCTCATCTAGATACTAGTTGGAGAAACGGCCCAATGTCTTTACCTTTTATGAGTATTGGAAGAATGTCACATTTTATATGTCAATCTTCCTTTGTTTTCTGGTGTCCATTTAATCAAGTGTCATATACTCTTAAGCGGACAAGTTAAATTATCATAAATGACATTAAACATGTGCATGAAACAAGAATTTAATGTAAAGAAATCTACAGGTATGAGTATAGATGGGCCGACGGCGTTACTATCAAGAAACCAATTGAGGTATCTGCACCAAAGTATGTTGAGTATTTGATGGATTGGATTGAATCTCAACTAGATGATGAAACAATTTTCCCTCAAAGATTAGGTATGTTTGACATTTGGACAAAGGAGTGGAGAAAATTTTCTGGACTAATTATTTTCTAATTAAATGCGTCATCAGTCTCACCACTTTAATTAATTGATGTTTGTAGGGGCTCCCTTTCCACCCAATTTCAGAGATGTTGTCAAAACAATATTTAAGCGATTATTCCGTGTATATGCTCACATTTATCACTCACATTTTCAAAAGATAGTGAGTTTGAAGGAAGAAGCTCACTTGAATACTTGCTTCAAGCATTTTGTATTATTTACTTGGGTAAGTTATTTGTAAATACAAAAAGTTTATTGATCATATTTTTGGATTCAATTTGGAGCTGAGATACATACTTTGTTGTTTTGCAGGAATTCCGGTTAATCGAAAAAGCTGAACTAGCACCTCTTGAGGACCTTGTTGATTCAATTATACAGTAGTAGTGTTCGTTATTTCCCTTTCCATTATTTTGGAGAGGTTGAGTATACATTTTTGTGGGCTTATCTTGCCCTTGTAATATACTTTGCTAAATGGAAAATCTTTAGCCACTTTTTTGTATTTTTGTCTGCATTGTTATTATGGTTGCTGAATAATCTTGTGAATCAAGCTAAACCTAGTTGTGAAGTGAGCCAAAATAATAGATGCATTGACGGTTTGTATTTCCTAGCGTGTTTATAAATTCAAAAGTACTTTTCACTTGTTTTTCCTATCAATAATTTTAAGAGGACATCATAAATTATGATTTCATGGGATGAAGAAGCAAGCAATTTGGGATTTTATTCAAATTCAGTAACTTATATGATAAATATTATGATGAAAGACAAACAAATTGATTGGATAAGTCTTTGTTGGTAAATTCATATAGACTCTTTTGCACCAAACATCATTTTTCATTTGTTTTAATTTGTAGTTGAAGTTGATGAATTATGATATCGTTGTTTTCAGAACTCATGTATATCAGAGAGGATAAAGGATCTCATAGTGATTTAGGATCAATGAAAGAAAATGCCTCTTGGATGGTGGGTTTGGCTTAAATTCAAGCCGAAGATAGCTCCTAATGGTGGGGTGTACTTGTAAACACTTTGATGTTCAATCTTGATTGGTAGTGATGTGTGGCTTGTATAGCCAAAGAGATGTATTGGACTTGGCCAACCCTAAATTCCATTATGGAACAATTTTCCTAAAGTCAATTGTTTACGCTTGCACGAGAAGTAGACTTAAAAAGCATAATCGCATGTAGTGTGTTAACTTGCAAGGTTAGGTTAAACCAACAAGACTTTTATATATATGGGGCAATAAACACAATAATGCATTTCCACTATGTGATTTTAAAGGTCATCCGTTGATGTTTGTTCATATGTCTGGTGTCATTGCACCATTTACTCCATTTTTCTCTCTCAACTAAGCATGAGAACTCAGAAAGGAATTTGGTTTATGGTAGCTGAAACAATATGTCAATGTATGAGGATGATATGTAAGCATAGTTTGACTTAGTTAGAGTGTCAAGGATCAACTTGTTGATGTTTTAAGGTCCTCTCATATGAACTCAAGAGCTAATCGAAGAACTTGGATTTACTAAAGGGTCAATATTTTCCTTTTCTGAACTAAAAAGTTAGACATGAAATCTAACTTTTCTGAACTTGAGGGTTGATATTTATTCTCGACTTTTGCCACCTAAAGAATTAAAAAGCTAGGCTAAAAGTTAACTTTTCATCCGTTGACTTCACAAACAATTTTGACGAAGATAACAAATCTAAATCGCTATTGGAAAGATCTAGATAATACATATGAGTTTTCTACATAAAGATAATTTTTGTTAAAGTTTTGAATTTTTCAATATTTAAGATAATTTTCATGAGTATAATAATGATATAAAGTTTCATACATTAAATTTTTATTTAATTAATGTGTACCGTAGCGTATGAGCCATTATCATATTATAAAGTATAGACAAGTTGTTTGTAGAATTTTGTATAAGATACTTCTAGATTTATTTTTATTCTTATTTTTAATTTGAGTTTTGATTCTTTTCAATTAAATGAAGTAAGTTTTAAACTATTATTAAATATTTATGTTGTTGAATCTTTATGTTTTGTAGCGATAAAAATTCTGGAAAAGTAAAAGAAAAATTATTTAGAAAATGTTATGGCTTTTCGGCGTATCTGGTGTACTCCTTCAAACATAATATGTATTTTTATCTTGCATCATAATTTAAATATAATAATTTATATTTAATCTCATAATATATTATAATAATAATAATAATAATAATAATAATAATAATAATAATAATAATAATAATAATAATAATAATAATAATAATAATAATAATAATAATAATAATAATAATAATAATAAGGTTCTTAACTTAAAAATACACTTTTGTTGGTTATAACAATTTTAAGAACATTATAAATTTTAAAAAAACATAGAAAGTTAAGTTAAGATTTATGTAAAAAAATCTAGAGAAATGTATGTAAATTGTGTCAATTAATTATTACACTAGTAGAACTATGACCAAATAATACATTTGATCCTTTTAACTTATTATGTAGCTTTTACTTTGGTTTCTTAACTTTACTATCATCAGCAAAATTAGTCATTTCTCTCAAATGTTTACAAATGACTTTTAACTTTGCCCATGTGTCAATTGTGAGCCGTTAGGATTTCTTCAAATCTCAATTTCCTCTTTCTTTTCTATAGTAGGATTCTATTCTAATCTTCATTTTCTTCCTCTTAATTCTTCATCATCTTCTTCTTTAGGATGGGATGGTAAACCCCTCCTTCCAATTTTTTTCGTCAATCTCATTTTACCATCATCAAATATTTGTTTCATGCCAAAGCTTTTATCTGACTTGGAGTTTTCATGATACAAATTTTCAAATGTTTTTATCTAATGGTTTAGAACACAATATTTCAAAAATTAGACGTAGTAGAAAAAAAGAAATTTAGTAGGAAGATTATTACAATATAACCTTAATTTGGAAAATGATTAGGAGACTCATGCATTTTTCTTGAAGGTACCAAACACGAGAAATGGGTTTGAATTGTGTTTTTATTCTAATTCTGATTGAGTGACTTAACATAACTTGAATAAAATAGAAGCAACAATAGAATGATACTGCATGAGTAAAATTAACACATCAAATTTTATCCTGATTCACTACCAATTTGATAGCTAAGTCTAGTCCCTTCACAGAAAAAAATTTATCCACTTTTAAAAACCTTGAATTACACAACACCCGACCTATAAGTTAGTCTTCTCAAAACAACCTGAACCTACAAACATTTTTGAGGCAAGCAACACCTTGACCCTACAAGTCAAGTATTCTCAACACAATCTGAAAACGACATATTGCTTGAGGTGTTGGGGTTGATTGCAAGTCCCATATCCTTTAGTGTGGGAGAATAAGGAGAAGGCCAAGGCTATATATTGAGTTTTGGTCCTTTGTTTTCAAATACACCAGTCAGCAATAGCACTTTAAGCTTGTATCTGACTTAGTTTAAATATTTGCTTTGTAAGAGTGTGGTTGTACTGGGGTGTTGGGTGTGAGTGAGAGAAGTCTATGTGTTGTAACAATTTTTACATAGTGTTAATTCTCTGGTTGCCGGTTTAGACAGCGATCGTGGTTTTTTCTCTGGTTTTGGAGTTTCCACGTTATATTCTTGTGTTGTGATTGTGTCTTATTTCTTTTGAACTTATGCTATCTTTCCCAACAACTGGTATCAGAGCCAGGTTCGGAGGTTCAGTGGGATAATTTTTCTTAGTATGCTCTGTGGTTGCAGCTTTGTCTGATCTTCCACATCAAAGGTGATACTGTGAAAGTGCCGTTTAGGGAGGTTCTGGCTAAGGAAAGACTTGGTATTTAAGCGTGTCTGTTGTGACCCACCTCTCTTTCCTGGGAACTTACCTGGTGCACAGTTTATAGTCTGCGTGCAGCTGCTATGTCTTATTCAAGAGTTATGAAGTTTGACATAGAGAAGTTTGATGGAAGAATCAACTTTGGCTTGTGGAAAGTACAAGTCAAGGATGTGCTTATACAATCAGGATTACACAAGGCGTTGAAAGGAAACACTTCCAACATGGAGGCCGACAAGTGGGAGGAACTAGATTTGAGAGTTGCAAGTGCAATTCGTCTGTGTTTGGCAAAGAATGTTCTTGCGAATGAGCAGAATCTGTCATCAGCCAAGCAACTCTGGGAGAAGCTTGAAGGGTTATATCAGGTTAAGGGCATCTCAAATCGGTTGTTGTTGAAAGAGCAATTCCACAATCTGCGCATGGATGAGGGTACGAAAATCTCTGATCATCTTAGTACTTTGAATAATATTGTCTCTGAGTTGGAATATATCAAAGTTGAGATTGATGATGAAGATAAAGCGTTAAGGCTCATTTTGTCCCTTCCACCTTCCTATGCTCATCTTAAACCTGTTCTGATGTATGGGAAGGAAAGTTTGAGTTTTGAAGAAGTTGCAACTAAAATTATTTCTGAAGAAAGGAGAATGAAAAATGATGAAAGCACTTCATCAAGCTCAATGTTGCTAACTAGAAGTGGGGCTAATGGGAAGAAGATACATGCAAAGAATTTGGTGTGCTGGGAGTGTGGAAAGTCTGGGCATGTGAAGAGAAATTGTCCAGGTGGAGCAGTATCTGAAAAAGACTCTGAGACAAGTGCTGACAAGGTCTCCCTTGTTTTGGGAGATGACGGTGATCTCATCTAGAAGATAAAGTTTGTCCTTATGGTATTTCTGCTATACCATGAAAAAGGACAAGTTATTGCTAGCGGATTCAGAACAACACACGGGCATTGGTTGACATTGATGCAAGGTGTGTGGTGATGTGTCGATGGCTGAAGAACTTCCTGGAAGCCAACATGGGAGTTGCACCATAATTTTCAGCTAGGTTTCGACATGAGAAAATTCTTGGAATGGTTTAGTTCAAAGTGGAGAAAATTCTTGGGATGATTTAGTTCCAAGTGAAGTGTACTTTTTATGGTGGAGTATGATTGTCGGTAAGACAGTGAAAGCGGAAGCTGTAACTCTTACAATCAAGGTGGAGATTGTTGGGGTTGATTGCAAGTCCCACATCCTTTAGTGTGGGAGAATAAGGAGAAGGCCAAGGCTATATATTGAGTTTTGGTCCTTTGTTTTCAAATGCACCAGTCAGCAATAACACTTTAAGCTTGTATCTGACTTAGTTTAAATATTTGCTTTGTAAGAGTGTGGTTGTACTGGGGTGTTGGGTGTGAGTGAGAGAAGTCTATGTGTTGTAACAATTTTCACATAGTGTTAATTCTCTGGTTGCCGGTTTAGGCAGCGACCGTGGTTTTTTCTCCGGTTTTAGAGTTTCCACGTTATATTCTTGTGTTGTGATTGTGTCTTATTTCTTTTGAACTTATGCTATCTTTCCCAACATGAGGCACACTAAAGCCACTATCGGACTGAGTTACATAAGTTTGGAACTGTTTGTGTTATGCTTCTACTAAACAGATTGTTGCACTGATTTTTCACACACATGTGTTACAACACTTAAGCACTAAAAGGTGTAACTTTGAACAAATGCTTTTGTCTAAACTTGAACCTTTGAATTCTGAGTACTTTGAAAATATGAGCTATAAGGTGTTTAATATTGTTGGTTTAGTACTTTTTATAGTTGAAATTATGGTTCGTGAATTTGTTGCCGACTTTCTACACCGTATCTCGAATTCACCTTGGTCATCAAAGATTTCCTACAATTTGATTCTGAAAGACATCTTTTGATAATGGGACCGTTAAACAATTTCTTGTTTCCAAACTAGATCTTTTCAAACATTGTTATCGTATCAAATTTGGATTTTGTTCGAAAACTCTTCATGCAAATCTTCCTTCATAAGATTGATTGATCAGAGCGAGAATGGAGTCGAGCATGAGCTTGGCTTCCAAGAATTCTAATTCGGCTAAGTAAAATTTATCTTTTATCAGAATCGTTGACTTTTCATCGAAAGCATTAACTTTTTTTTATCAAAGAATGACTTGATTTTTAGAGTAAAACGTTGTATACTTTGCTTTAACCTTATTGCATTATTAGAGTCATTGCAACTTTAGATGTTGTGAATCAGAGGCAACATATGTGAGTGTGTTGCAGTTGTTTGAACGAGCAAAACATGAGCTTTAATTATTAATCTTTGATATTAGCTTCAAAGTTTAGAATCATTCTCAAACAAACTCTTCAGAGGCATGCTGAAATGTGCGTATTGGAGGCACACTCAAGCATTAAAGACATGTTGAATTACCATAAGCATATTGGGTTACCAAAGGCACGTTGAGTTACCTGAAGCACACTGATTTACTAGAAGCACGATGATTTTCCAGATGCACGTTGAACTTCCAAAAACATGTTATCAGCGGCATATGCGTACTTTTCAAGAACGTGCATTTGTCCGATTATGAGGATTTCGTTGACTGATTTGACTTTGTTTCCTTTGATCTTTTTACATCGTCTAGTCACTTTCTCTAGTGACTTTCTGTGATCAATTCCACTAATGACTTATTCTGGCCACTTACTCTAGTGACTTCCTTCGGTCACTTCCTATGGCGATTTCCTCCAATCACTTCTTCTGGTGACTTCATTTGGTTTTTCTGTTCTAATTTTTGCACACTTAATTGAAACCATTAGTCCAATAAATTGTTCTCATGAAATACTTTTTTGTTAACATTATAATACAAGATAATTTGTTTCTGCGACCAACGTAGTTCCAACATTTCTTTATATCTTTTTAAATTTGAGAAAAGTTGAAAAAAAAGATGACTGAGAAGAATAAAATGATGAACCTTGTTTCAGAGAAGACGAAGAAGAAAAAGAAATGAGATACTTGTTTTTTTGGAAAAACTAATTTGGAGCTGCTCATTGGGTTTGGTTTTTGTATTAATTTAAATACTAATTTAAAATTTTCCTTCAAAGGAAACACGACTTTACTTTTTTAGATGATTTAGTCACATTAAATACATTAGTGATATAGACGGCGTCACTTTGATCATTGTAGCCTCATTGCGTCGCCTTGGATGAGTGAGTTTTTAATCTTTTAAACAATTGATATAAAAATACAACCAATTTTTTATTTCAATTGTTTTGTTGGAATTTCAGGACACAATAGTGCACTAGTTATATTTCAAATGATTGTTGGATGTATTTGTTTAAATTGCAATTGAAACAAATAAATTTTGGTTGATGAAATAGACTTCAGTAATATTACAAATCAAAACAAATTGAATCAATACATGCTATGATGCAAAATTTGGTGCTCTTTCAATTGAAGGACCAAGTTAACATTATGTTAATTTATCATGGACTTTTTTAGTAATAAGTTGTAGTTTTTTTTTTGAAACTATTTCAACAATAAATTGTATCTTTCATATACTGTTTAGATAGTAAATTGTGTCTTTCATGTAATAATTTGACATTAAATTATTATACTTTTATTTTAATCTTACCATCATTTTTTTCAAAAGAAAATTGTTGTCGTTTTACTTCCCGCCAAATCAGCTGAATATGTTGTAGTAAGAGAGTGACATATTAGCTCCACATAACTAAATTTACAAAGTTAACAGTAAACAAACAATCAATTTAACGTTAAAGACTAAACTGATAATAATTTTAATAATTCGATAATTAATTTGAAGTTTTTGTAGAATGAAAGACTAAATTGACAACGAATTACACTTTTAAGAACTAAATAGTTTATTCTTTTAAATTGCTGAGTCACAAATATTAAATATCAACATGTGATG
>JBBPBR010000001.1:13399176-13409558 GCA_037974775.1 Cicer pinnatifidum
TATATATGCAAATTTAATAGATAAATTAAAAAATTTGATTGAAAAGACTAATATGACTAATAAAAGTAAAATCAATGGGACCAAAATGAAACGCAAAATAGCTATGAGATCAAAGAAAAACCACAAAATAAGATAGACTTAAGTGCATATTTAATTTTTTTATTTTCATAAATTCATAAATTTGATTTATTTTAAATAATTAATTATTTAGATAATTTATATTATTATATCATATATCAAATCATTTCAAATAATCAAATTTTTATTTTTTAGTTAAAATTTTAGAAATAGAAATTAAAATTGTGGAATTTTTAAACACGAGAAACTTATTATTGAAGATTAAAATAATTAAAACAGTAAAATAAAAGATTGAATATATAATTAAAAAAAAAAGGAAATGGGTGTGGTACAGGTACTGGCGGGAAAATAGAGAAGACGTCATCGGAAAGTGTGCGAAGGAAGTTTCTCTCATCCTTCAATTTAGTTTGTCTTTACTCTTTACCTATCTATCTACCATATCAAATGTGCTGTGCTGTTACTACATACTAGTGCGGTGCAACCCCTTCTTTCTCCATTTCTCTAAAATGGTTCAACCAACCAAAATCACACCCTCCAAACCAAACCACATTCACCCCCAAACTCCCGCTCGAACCAACGAACCTCTTTCCCTTTCCTCCCCCGTCCCGCCTCGCAGACGTAGCCTCCGCCTCGCCTCTATTTCCAACCCCGAACCTCCCCAAACAACCCCCGACCCCAACGTTAGGGTTTCCAACCGTAATAAAAAACAAAACCCAACCGGTTCGGAACCCGAACCATATCAAACAGGTAACGGTTTCCTTAACTTGCGTTCGGGTAAAAAAGTTGTCAAACGTGGAATAAAAATCACAACCGAAAATGATGATTCTGAAAACACTTCAAAAAGGAACAAAAAAGAAGAAGAAGAAAAAGAAGTGAAAAACGACGAAGGAGAATCGAGTTTGAGTCAAAGAAGAATACTAAGCAGAGAAGAGAAAGGAAAGGAAACGGTTACTGTAGTAGACGAGAACAACAATTTAAGCGCGGAAGTTGAAATCGAGAACCGTATGGAAGAAGAAAACGTAAACGAAGAAACGAACGTTCTTGAACAATCTAGAAACCCTAACAACAACGCCAGAGAAGGGAACGTTGTGAGGAGGAACGAATTCATGGAACGATTCAGAGATATAGCGAGAGAAAACGCAAGTCGTTTCGCTCTTTTTACCAATGTTGAAAACGATAATTTGTCTCCTGAAATTGAACAAGAGGAGAATGAAATCGAAGATTGGCCTGGTCCTTTTTCTACTGCAATGAATATCATCAAGGATCGAGAGAAGAAAGGGATTCAAAGTCAATCAGGTTCTGCACAAAAGAGTTTGATTGATTCAATAAAGTGGAATCCAAAACCGAATTCGGAGAAGTTAGGTAGAAAATGTTCTGTTCCGTCGTTGCAAGAACTTTGCATAAGAATACTTGCTAACAATGTTGATGCTATTGTTTCGCTTGAGACTGTGCCCGATGATTTGAGACATCGGCTTAGTTGGTTGCTGTGTGACTCGAGAAGAATTAATGACCATTTCTTTGAACTTCTTGTTGATGGAACTCCTACGGAGATTCGGCTTCGAGATTGCTCGTGGTTGTCTGAAGAACAATTTACTAAATGCTTTCAAATGTGTGACACTTCTAATTTGGCGGTACGTGGTTTTAACTTGTTTGATAGCTTTTAACATTTCTTCTGATTTTGTTGAATTGTTGTGATCAGGTTTAAATTGTGGTCATAGTCAAATATGTTTGATACAGACTCAATTGTAGTTGTAGTAACATTAATTACCTTTATGTAATGGCCAAATTGCAGTTGTGGACTTGTTTTTAATACCCTAGAGGTGATATTAATACATTGACTTTAGATTAACTTTGGTCCGGTATCAAATAACGATAATAGTGATCGGCAGTCTAGTTTCTTCTGGTGAATGTAGGCAGCAATAGCGGGGAAAAATAAGATTTTAAGGTTCTTATAAATAAATAAAACTGAAGAGTTTGCATGCCCACCAAACATGTCCTATTTTTTTATTAGAAAAACTGAAGAGTTGGTGAGTATTACTCCTATAATCACCGTAATAGGTAAACCTTTCAAAATTTAAGCTATGTTTTGCATCCTCTTTTTTATTTGTATGTAACATGCCTTTTATATATATAATAATTGACTTATTTCAACTGCTATGTGACTTCTACTATTTTTCCACTATTGGTAACTAAGGTTTGTAGGTGATTCTCGATTTAGATCAATATTTGATAACTGAAAAAGCCTTTATAAGTTTACAGTTGTGGAGAAGTTAGACAAGCGATATTTTAAAGTATTGTGACAAAGAGTCTATTAATTTTGTGATATAAAGAGTCTATTATTTTGGATGAACTTTGCAGAATGAATTTGTTGATAGTATATTAAAAGAAGTTGCAATTCCACAATGATTACTACTACTAGTGTCCTTGTTTGTCATTCTATTTTAAACACCTGACATGTATTTGGGTTTCTTTTCTATATTCATTGGTAATGTGAGCTTCCTCTGCCTTGGCTTGGAGCTAAAAGAGAAGGGGTTTGGTCGTGCAGCACACACACACACACATATATATATATATATGACTCTACAAGACACGGATCCAATATGACGTGGATATGAATATGGGGATATGAGAAATTTTGAAAATTATGAGGCATGACATGTCTTATAATTGGTGTGAAATTATGAAACATAAAATGCTTATCATTTATCTAATTTTTGCGGTAATCCATTAGATAGGTATTTGACAAGATAACCTGTCTGATACAGATAAAACACAACACGACTATTCTGTAGTATTGTCTATGGTTCCTTGATATGGATTTTTTTTTAAGGTTTTTTACTGGATCAGTTTTAAGTGTATAAATGCTAGCTTTTATTTTCATATTTCCTGTTTGCTTTCTGATGATTTAATTAACTCTTCTTGTTTTGAAATATTTCTGGTTTGAATTGTTTATAGGTACTGCAACTTGACCTCTGTGGGCGCTGTTTGCCAGATTATGCAGTAGTTGCCACCTTAGCACAGTCACCAAGGCGGTTACCTAGATTAACTAGTTTATCCATCAGTGGTGCATGTCGGCTCTCAGATGTGGGGTTGCGTGCACTTGTTTCTTCTGCTCCAGCACTTACGTCAATAAATCTTAGCCAGTGCTCCCTTCTCACGTCTTCTAGCATTTATATTTTGGCTGAATCATTAAAACCTGTACTAAAAGAGTTGTACCTTGATCATTGCCTTGGTATTGATGCTGCACTAATTGTTCCAGCACTGATTGAGCTTGAACATTTAGGAGTGTTGTCAGTGGCTGGTATTCCAACTGTTTGTGATACATTTGTTAAGGATTACATTGTTGCACGTGGCCACAACATGAAAGAGCTTACTTTGAAAGACTGCATGTAAGTATCATTATAGCAGTTCGTTTCATGTCTCAAATCCCCTAAATATATTCGCTGAAGTATTTTATTGGACAATTTCATTTTAGAAAGCTGGTGACTTTATTTCCAACCAGAGATAAGTTTAACCTTATTTGGGGTTTATCATAAATCCAATTACTGCGTTTTAACTGTTGATCATTCTTTGAATATGAATTTCCTTAGTCCTTTCAAAATTAATACTTTTCCTAAATTGCAGGTTCCTTTTTCTTTATTACTCAAAATATATTTGTCATTTAAGCTTGTTGAATTGTATTTCTTGATGGGCAGAAACTTGACTGATGCATCAATCAAAGTAGTTGCTGAACACTGTCCTGGATTATGTGCGCTTGATCTAATGAACGTCTGCAAATTAACAGATTTGTCCATAGGATATCTGACAAACAGTTGTCGGGCACTTCATACACTGAAGCTTTGCCGTAACCCATTCAGGTGTTTGTTTTTTCTGTTTTCTATGTTTGTTTGCCTTTGTCTTTAATTAACACTTCAGATTTTCTTATGCTAGACACTTGTATTTCTTATTGTTTTTTTTCTTTCAAAAAGTGCACCTTATCGTTACCCTCACTTTTTATTTTGCACTTTCCTGTTCTTATCTGCGACGACTCTGATTTTACTAGGATTGTTATCTTTGTTCCCATGCTGTTTCCATGTGCTGTTCAAATGTTTTATTTTGCAGAAGTCAAAATATTGATACTTTTTCCATATATGTATTCAACTGATTAGAATGGACTCTCTTTATGTTGATTTTTCACTTGGTCGAAATAGAGACAAAAGACCATAAACAGGTTCCAACGTTATTTTACTGATAAGCCGTCTATCTCTATACATTATCCTCTTTATTGAAAAAATCCTACAAGAGAATTATTCATTCCCTCCTATTGATCGATTCCCTTCTTCAAGTCTTACATTGCCTACTGCATCTATTCTTGATATCTCTCAATTAATGAATAAATAAACCTAACTTTTTTGAAATTGCAGCGATGAAGCTATTGCTGCATTTGTGGAGACTAATGGAAAGTCCTTGAAGGAACTGTCGCTTAATAACATTAAAAAGGTACCTTGTTGTTTTGCCTCCTTGAGTCCCTCTCGTCCATTGTCAGGTATGGTTGCATAATACATAAATACACATTAAACTCACTGATTCTTGACCATTCTGACATGCTGGAAGAGCTGTTTTTGTGCTAGTAAAAAGTAATTTTTCAAGCCTACTCTCTAAAATCAAAATGTATACAAGCCTACCCTCTAAAATCAAAATGTATAGTTATTTGAAGTATCATCAGAGCACCGTATTTATTTAGTTGGTCAAAATTCATTTTATATTATCGTCTACAAATGCACTTCATGAATCAAGATGCTATTATATTATTAATTTGTCAGTTTTTTTTTGTGAAACTATATTACACAAGATACTTTGATTAAAGTATAGCCAGTTGAAGCTGTTAAAATGTTCTTGCATGATCTGGCCATCAGTTTTGTGTTAGCCTGTTAAATATTAGTTATGTTGTTTCCACTGAGTTCGAAATTTGATTAAATCCAGGTTGGTTATCACACAACCTTGTCACTTGCAAGCCATGCAAAAAATTTGCATAGTCTAGATGTATCTTGGTGCCGAAATTTGAGCGACAATGCAATGGGTTTGATAGTGGATAGTTGCTCGTCGCTGAGATTACTTAAAACTTTTGGATGCACTCAGGTATTGTATCATTGAACCTCATCTAAAAAACAGTTGTTATTAGTTATCCATATATATGTATAGTCCCTCCTATGTTTGTGAATGTGTTTTGTAAATAAATATAAGATATAGTGTAATTATATGATTCACCAACCCTTTCTGAAGAATTAAGGTGTTGTTTCGTATTGTTGTAGATAACTGATGTTTTTCTGAAGGGCCACTCAAACACAGATATCCAGATTGTTGGTATAAAAATGACTCCTATCTCGCAAGTGACAGATCCAAGCGCCTTGAATTACTCCTCGTTTCCATAGATTTGGCATAAGGTAGAATCAGATGAAATGTATATTCTAATGGCATAACGTAGAATCAGATGAAATGTATATTGTAAGTTGTAACCGTGGCATAACAATGTACAAGATATTTTAGTATATTTCTAATATACTAGAGAACTCAGACTAAAGTAGACTCTAAATTTTGTTCTAAATAAAGCACAAGAATTACGTTTCATATCAAGAAAATAGACAAATTAGTCCTTTTAAAATGGCTCAGTTAACTTAGATTTTGAATTTTGTAAATTGATAAATATATAATTGAAATGATTAAATATTGATTAAAATAATTCATATTTAAAGTTTTGTAGTTAAAGATTATGTTGGGATATAATAACTAATTATATAATTTTTGTTATTGGTCTTTTGTAAATATCATTATACCATGAACTAACCAAGAGTAATTTTTTGTTACATAATAAAAGGCTTATTTGAAAAACAAAACAAGATCTTACGAAGAACGAATGGTTAATATGAGTTATAAAAGTGGTATAATGTAAAAGAAATTTTCTATAGTTATTAAATAAAATATTAATAATTTTTTTTGAAAAGACTCTATTTAATAGTTTCCTTTAAGTTTCTTAATGTTTTGGACGGATTCTGCTCACAAATTAATTTGAGAGATAATTTTATGGCAATTTATATTTGAGAAGATGACATTGATGTGATTAATTGATAAACTACATGTTTAGTTACAATACTACAACAAAATATTTAATAGCAAAAATATACTGAAGTATTATTTTAATTGATATCTTATAATTTTAGATAAGTATTTACCGATTTACAAAATTCAATGATTAATTAGATCATGTTTAAAAGACTAATTTGTTTATTCGTTAAAAAAATATTTACCGACATGTCCCTAAAAATTATTTTAATTAAAAATAAATAAAATATAAAATAATTGACATTTAAATATATTTAAAAGTTAGTTTAACAATAAATTTAAATTGTTAAACTCAACTGGTGAAGACAAACTTAAAGTTAGAATTAATCAAATTAGAATTGATTTTACTTACAAATTGAAGTCAAATCAATCACAAGTACCTGAGTTTCATCCCCGATTATAACAGTCATCGACCATATTTGACTTACTTTCCTACCAAGGTATAAATTACCAAAACTCCTTATCCTTGGAAGGCGAAGGGTTAACACAAAATCATTTGACCGCAAGAACACTAGAGTAAAAGACAATACATGTTCTTGTTCTGTTTCATTAATCATTTTCGAATCCAAACATATTTGAGTATGCTTACCGTCACATTCAATAAAAAGAAGATTACACAAAAATTACAAAATGAAAGGCATCCATACATAAAAAGATGGACACCTACACACATTTACATAGACAGAAGGGTATACCTCAAATAATTTACAGGAACTGAAGCAGCTGAACTTTGAAATTTTGCAACTGTTCCAGATTGAATCATAAGTAACTATCATTCGTATTTTACGTTTGTAAACGTAGCAAGTATGTTTCTTCAAGTAACAACCGGGAATTTGCGGTTTCAACCATCTGAAAAACACGACGAAGCTTCCACGGTCATTGATTTCACACGTAGCAACAATCCATTACAGAAAATTGAAAATACAGATGAACCAACAATTACATTACCTCAAATCCCATTTTTTGGTACAATAACTGAGCAGGCCTATTATTTCTGTCAACATGCACATATACTTGCCTCACACCTGCTAAATGAATCCAAAAATAAAGTAAAAAACTATGAATTCAGGTCTTTTAGTTTTATTTCATGTCATATCAGACATAAAGTATCAAGTTACTGCAACTTAAATGTTCAAATTATTATTATTACCATTAGATTTTGCACATTCAACAGCAAAATACATCATGTTGCTTGCAATTCCTTGTCGTCGAGCCGATTTAGTAACGCATAAGTTTGCAATGTAAGCATATCTACTTGGTGGTGTCCTGTTCATGCTGCGAAAAAAAGGTGTCTTGACTCGTTCCTGCAGAAATTATGAATAAGTCAGTGAAAAACATCAACATCATCAGTCTAGACAGAACAGAAGATGCGAAAGAATGAACAGTACCCCAGGAAAAGTCTCTCCTTGTAGCATATATTGAACATTCAAATCAAGTGTTCCTACAACACTTTTTATTATAGAGCGCTTTACATTCTTCTGCTCCTTCCTCACCTGATAAACTTGAATCCAAACACCTTTAGTTGAAACATACTCAAGCACAATCAACTATCAAACATTAAAGAGTTTAAAAGTTTATAATTTTTTTCAAACTGAATTTATCAACTACGTCAGAATTTAAGATGAGAGTAATTTACCGCGATAATGCATGCGAAGCTATCCCCATTTTGCACCTTGCACCGCTTTTTTACCGCATTAAATTCCTAAACAACAGTGATTCTTGTTAAAATTTTCATGAAAGACACTCCACTGTATACAGTACTCAGTTTGCAAATTACTAACTGTCAACTCCTACCTGCTCGGCGAATTTCCTTTTGTAGCTATCAACATATCTGAAAAAAAAACATAATGGCAGTTAGTACCACCCAAATTTTCATATTCTACTATTTATGAAATTGATTTTCGAATTTATCCATTTTGATCTGGTTTATCTTTTGTTCTCAATTCAAGTGCCACAACCTGCTCAATGCATATTTTACGCAGTAACACAATACACGACAATGAAAGGAAATATCTGTTTTGATCCATTCTTCAGAATCCTTATTTATGAAAGAACATTGGAGCTTTCTTATGTATTCTGTATCATACCTTTCAAATGTTCGATTCTCCCAGTGACTTTCTGCCCTTAGCCAGGCTGCTGTCTACCACACAATTCAAAACATACAAGTAAATAAAAGAAAATGCTGTTTCTTTATTGTACAGAGTTTTTTTTCAGAAAAGTACTAATGAATGATAAATGATTGGTTGAATGCACCTAAATGGAATCCTGCACTTATAAAACAGTTTTTTCTGACTCCAACATTATGTTAAGTTTTTTATTTTCCTGTCATCCTCAACTTCTACATAGCATAACCGATAAGTAAGTAATGAAAAGAGGCAACTAAAAGACATAGCAAGTGTATCATCATTTTAGTTAATAAAATTGGAAGCAAATTCTCTGCAGTAATTGTGTCACACAGTTATTAACCTCGATTCTCAAAATCTTAATCAATGGTCGAGATTGTTTAAAACTGACTTAGTGCATGCGTAATTCGACCTGGACCTGTCTGATCTCAAATTAATGACTAAGATTGATCACTGGGTATAACTATATGCTATTAATACTGCAAGGAATCCAGGTCCCAAAACAAATCGTAGAAGTTTGGCAATTTGGTCATTGAAATTAACGGTCTCCAATTACATTAGTCCTTTTGGATTGATCTATTTAATCTCTAAAATTGTTCTAAAAGGACAAATATGATCGAGAATTTTCAATATCAAATATCATTTTACTAAAACTTAGTTAATTTCAAGATCAAATTGATCGGTCCTACAATTTCAATTTCAAACACTAAATTGATCATTCACTCTCTAAACACATCCCTAAATATTTTTCTTAATCCAACAATTATGACATACCCAATATTCTTCATCAAGCACAGCTTCTCTAGCTACAAATTGCCCAAACTCAAACTGATTTTTTCGAACTAACTCTTGATCCGAAGGCTGCAACCGATCGAATCGGAGACCATTGGAGCTTAAAGTTTCAACTTTTGGAATAGCCGGTGTCGAAATCTGCACTGATAGTTCTTCCTTCATCTTCTTTTTCATATCACTATTATTACTACTATTCATTGTTGGTGAAAAATTGGAATCCATGGACCTGTTCATGTTAAATAATAATTAAAAACACAAACATTTGAGAAATTAAGATTTAAGAATGAAATAATCAAACTAAAAAATGATTCAAAAAATGAAATAAAGAGAAACTTACATGGTCGTAAATTTGGTAGATTTGTAAGGGAAGGGAGAGGAATTGAAAAGTAAGATATGAAATTGATGATGTTTTTGAATTGGAATAGTTGACATAGGAGACATGATTGAATTAGGTTATTGAAAACTCATTAAAAAAATGATATATGATGTGTTTTAGAAGGTTAAGAATTGAGGTTGTTAGATTTTTGGAATAAATAAATAAGTTCAGTATTGGATTGAAGGAGTTGAAGAATTTGGTGGTAAATTATTAGGCGCTAATTGGTTTGGGTTTGAGGTTGTTGTTTGAGAAGCATAAAGTTTTGGAGAGTACGTGGTTTTGATTTGGTGGTGATGTTGTTTGTTCTCTCCTTCTCCCCTCCGGCGTGGAGTTGAGTTGAATTGAATTATTATGGATTTGATGAGTCAACCAAATGGATAATATGTCTATCCATATTATATCCAACTATTTTATTTCTCAACATTTAAGGCTTAAGGCTTTGTTTGGATTGATATGGAGATGTAATGAATTGGGATATGATGGTATAATTAAGATTTCATTACTGAAAATTTAGAAAATATAATTTATAGATAAATATGTTTTTAATTTTTGTAAAATTAAAATATAATTTTTAGTTTTAGTCTATTAAATTAATATATATATTTATAAATAATTTTTTAAAATATGTTTATAACAATACAACTTTTTTTTTTTAAAAAAATAAATTTAAAATTCAATTTTTAGATACAAATAATTATTGTTTTATCTTAATTTTTTACATTCTTTTAATGTTTTAAATATATTTGAAAAAAATTATTTAAATTTTTTAATATTATCCTTTAATTAAATATATTTTATTTTAATGAAGACTAAAACTGTTTGTAAGATAATTTTTTTAGATATTAAAAATTATATTTTTATTTTATAAAAACTAAAATTAAAATTTTATAAAAATTAAAAATATATTTAATCCT
>JBBPBR010000001.1:13410050-13420273 GCA_037974775.1 Cicer pinnatifidum
ATCAATCTGTAGGAGTTTAATCTCTTCTAATAGATACAACCTATTAATATTATTATTATTTTATTCTTAAATAATATTATAATTTATTATAATATTAAAAAATAATATAAAATCTACTTTTTTGTTGTTATTTTATAGAATCTATTTTTGTACAACAAAAAAGTATATAAAACATGTTACAAAAAATAACAGTATGGAACTTTATGTAAAAGAAATGAAATGGTAGTAAAAGAATGGGTGATATGAAGATTTTAAAAATAAAAATTTAATCTTCGTAATTGTACATTCAAATCCTTAAAATTTAAAATTTTGATTTTCTTTATGTAATATGTATCTTTTATTTATTTTTTTTTTTTAATTTCTCACCAAATACACTTGTTAATATAATTTCATTTTATAAAAAAATAATAAAGAAAAGTAACCGGATCAAATTGGCAAATAATTCTTCATTGGACCCTCATCATGGTCACAAACTTTCACGGGCTAACCATCATCATGTCATGTTATAAATGTTGGATTGGAGAGGTAAAGGATGCATTTGCTTTTGCTATTTAATTTGAACAAACATTTAGCATGATTTGTAACAAACTTTGCGGCGGTTTTTAAGAACCCGCAATGAAAACAATGATTTAGCACGATGTGTATTAAACATGTAATATTAAATCGCCCTCTCACAATGATACCGATATTAATATTAATGTTTGCTCTATTTAATTTTAATTTTAAAAATTAAACTCTTTTTTTAATACAAAATAAATAAAATCTAATTTGATATGAAAAAAAAAAATTCAAACAAGACTACATAAATTTATTTAAAGTGTTAAATTCAAAGTTACTGTTTTAAAATCAAATGTTATTTCTATTTATGCTAAACTATCCAAATGTTCTTTATTCACAAGTTCCCAATGTTTTTTATTTTCTAAATTGTACATTTTAATATAGAGAAACTTAATTAAAATTAAAACTGTAACAATTTTTTACGAAAAATAAAAAATTACATAGTTTTAGAATAAAAAAAATTAAATTGATAAATAATGGGACTTACAAGAACAAAAGTAATATTTAAACAAAAATTATAATCAATTTATGGACATTGAAAATATTTATACAAAAATATAAACTATACATGACTATGACATTGAAATTGTGTTGTTAAAAACTAATGCATATGAGTGGATTCAAAGTAAACAAATTTTAGTACTGAAAAGAGAATATAGTGAGCTCTACTAGGGTTTAATCTATTATAAACTTTGAAACTACACATTTTTAAGGAAAACCAGCTCCTCCATCGGAATAACATAAAAGTGAATGATTCAAAGAATGATATTATATGTATCACTTCTTACAAGGAAAAATTACTAAATATATTTGAAAATAAAGTTCAACATAAAGTTATTTCGAATGCTTTTGTTGACCCAAAACACTTTTCTTCTTCTTGTAGAGTGGACAAATATATTCTTCTTGTTGATGAAGAATGGATTAAATGGACTACCAATTAGAAGAAAACTTTGGTGGTCAAATTTATTGAGAAGAAAATTAATTTTAAAGCGTTAGAAAACAACCTTAAACGATAGTGGACAAAGAAGTGCCATCCATATTGTTAATATGGTCGATGGATATTTTCTTGTATACTTCAAGGATGAGAAAGACTATGCCCATGCTCTTTATGAAGTAGCTTCTTGGTTGCATTAGTGCAACGCTAGACACTATGCTGAAAATTGACAAATAGACATTATACATTCGAGAGGCAAATTTGTACATATATGTGTGAAGATTGATTTGGGAGCATCATTGGTTTCATTTATCATGATAAAAAGATACAAATTTTCATTGAACTATGAGGGACTCCATTCTATATGCTTCAATTTTGGTAAATATGAACATAAAATTGAAAGTTGTAGCCGGATTTGCATGCTTTAGGGCAAACACAAGGAGAACACCCGACTCCGAACCCTACCTGACCTCACAATAATTGCTACTTCCCCGAAAGAGACTGTGAAATCTAGGGAGAAGATATTGAATGCATTTACAAAATATAGCAATGAGAAAACTTATTTTGGTACTTGAATGTTGGTCAAATGTCCACCTCATCGCACAATTTAATGAAATAAAATTTCATTAAATTTTTATTAAAAAAATGATATCTTTTCCAAATATATAGGAGATAAAAACCATAAAAATATGTTGAGTCTCTCAAAAAAGATAACTTTGACTATGCACAGTCAAGTCAAACAATTACTAAAACATAGGAAATCTTTTACAAATATCTAGTAGAGAACCATCAAAAGAATAGATTTGACTTTCTAAACAAATGATAACTTTGACCATGCAAAGTCAAGTCAAACTAATAAAGACCCCATTAATTCTAACGAGCTCTAAATTAGCCACAACACATAAGCCAACTCAACAAAAAATTCATAACTAAATCGGAGGTAAAAACTCTTAAAAAATCCAAAGTTGTAGTGACACTAGATTCATTAACCAAGGAGCCATAACTAAAAAGAATGTTGTGAATTCACCTACCAAACAAGTTGATATCAAAACTACCAATCAATAATAAAATCCTTAAAAAAGTCAACAGAAGAAGAAGGAGGAGTAAGACCCTTAATTTTTAAATCCTAAATTATATAATTTTAGGGTATTTTGTGTTGAATTTCTCAAGCTTTTAGCTATTTTTTTGGTACTTAGTGAGTTAAATGCCAAAAATATATTTTCGGAGATTGAATTAAAATTATTTGTCGGAAAATAATTTAGTTACCTTGCAAATGTTTTAATACCAAACAATTTTGTCAAAATATATCTAGTTGCAGAAAATTTTATGAGTCAATTGAGTTGCGACGAGGATAGATATTTTTAACAAAAAGTGGTTTGGGAAGTGATGGGTGAAATGGTAATTTTATGAAATATCTAGATATTTTTAGATATTTGTTATATATATATATATATATATATATATAGAAAGAAAAGGAAAGGAAGGAAAAAGGAAAGAAATAGAAAGGAAGGAAAATAGAAGAAAGGAAAATGAAAAGGAAAGAAAACAGAACATTTCTTCCTCTCTCGACTGCCTCGCGAAACCCATTCTCCCTTCTTCTCTTGTTTTGCTTTCTTTGCTTTCTTTTACTTCAAGAAAAAAAACCCAAGGCTTGATGGGTGAGAAGACAAGGATTTCTCAGCTTCATTCTTCTCCTTTGATTCAAAAACAGAGAAAAACGGTGTTATGGATTTTCAAACCGTCAAACACAAATCTCCACGTTTCGTCTAGATCTAAGCTTCGTTTCGCGAAGAGATAGAAGGGAAAGTTGTTCATCTCCATGCTACGGTGCTAGTGAACTAACTTTGGAAGTGATGTCGCGAGCGGAGATTTTATCGAAATCACTCGCGGTACCGTAATTGCTCGTTAAAGCTATCGTTAAGGTAAGGGCTCCTTCCAAACTTTTAGTTTGCATTTAGGGACTTATCTATGGATGTGTGGAAAAGAATTTTGTTAGGGTTGATGAGTGTTTTGTGGAAAATGAATTTAACTTATTTATGTGTGGTTTTGAGGAAATGAATTTTGATGTGTTTGAATGGTGGGTTGTGATAATTTTGTGTTTGTCGTGTTTGACGTGTTCATAACTAATATTTATGAATTTTGAGATGTGTTTGTTTGGATTTTGTGTTAGAATGAATTGATGTGATTTGGTGTGAATTGTGGATTGAATTTGAGAATATGTCTGAGTATGCTCTGTGGGGAGTTTGAAAATCATTAGAGTTAAACGAGTATTAAAAATGGGGAATCTTTTAATATCTTTGTTTACTTAATGATTGTCGTGAAAATTGTTAGAGTTAAATGAGTATTAAAAATGGGGAATCTTTTAATATCTGCATTTACTTAACGATTGTCGTGGATAGAGTCAGAGTATGCTCATGCATTTTATTTTTGGTAAATCGTGCTGACCCGTGATAGGTGGCACCTCGGTAAATAGTACTTTGGCCTGTGATAGACAGTACATTTACGATTTACGTTTTTGGTAAATCGTGCTAACCCGTGATAGGTGGCACCTCGGTAAATAGTACTTTGACATGTGATAGGCGGTACATTTACGATTTACGTTTTTGGTAAATCATGCTGACCCGTGATAGGTGGCACCTCGATAAATAGTACTTCGGCCTGTGATAGGCGGTACATTTACGATTTACGTTTTTAGTAAATCGTGCTGACCCGTGATAGGTGGAACCTCGATAATTTAGTACTTCGGCCTGTGATAGGCGGTACAATTATAATTTACGGCCCTTCGAGGAGGGTTTTGTTTGGAATTCCGAGTCCATGTATTTTGGCATATACGCATTGCATTAGGGTGCTTGACACGCGAGTCATGTTTGATTTAAAATTATGATTGAGCGTTTGAACTCAAGTCGTCATGGTGATTGTGTTATAATTGCTAAGTGTTATGTTTTGGAAATTGTGTGTAATTGTGATTGATTCAGTTTATGTAGTTTTAGAAAAACTTCAGAAAAATCGATTTCCCAATCGATTTTGTTAAAGGGTAATACCAGCTTAATCGACTGCCTAATCGATTATTATGTTTCTTGTTTTCTTGAATTTTGAAAATATATTGAACTAATCGATTTGGCTTGTTACAGTAGCTCATCTATTTAGTTAAAATCGATGTGCCAATCGATTATGTAATATGTTTCTGAAAAATGATTAACTAGTTCATTCATTAAATTGATTACCTAATCGATTTGTGCAAAGCTTGCAACTTAAACAAACTATTTCAATCGATTGTTCAACCGATTTCTTTAATCATAGGACACATGTATGATAAAACCATTTAAGAAATCGATTTCCCAATCGATTAACTCAGCAAAATCATTGTTCTGTGAATCACAAAATCGATTTCCCAATCGATTTCCCAATCAATTGTCCAATTGATTGATTTAAACCCAGAATACAGGTTTCACTGAAAACCTTTAAGAAATCGATTTCCCAATCGATTTACTTAGTAAAAACATTTATTCTGAGTCAGACAATGGATTGCTCAATTGATTCATCAATTGACTGGTCAGTTGATTTATTACTTGATTGATTAAAACCTTATTTTTTTATTTCATTTTTACTTGGCAAGTATTATATGCATGTTTAGCATATGGAAACCCTTTTAAGGTGCATGCTATGTTGAAAGGTTATTTTGTGCATTTAAAAACCTAAATGTTATGTGTTAATTGTTAATTTCGGTTGGTGACCTTTTACAACTATTGTGGAAATTTGGGCTTTGCCCTCAGATGAGAACCAGGACCATCCTACTGGTTAGTGCCCTGTGGATGGGAACGTAGTTGGACACACCTGACTGGAGCTGTGTTAGGAGGATCTCGCGGGGCGCGTGAAGATCACTCGGGATGTATAGTTTTTTGTAGAATGATCAGATTAGGCTGACACATAGGGACTAGATGTCTTCCTTTTTGGGTTGTGTTTATTTTAATTTGGAAGACTGTACCTACACCAATATTGTCAGCTTGACATTTTATTTTCGATGGGTTCCATGCATCACTTTTGATGTGACGTGGGGAGGTTAAAATTCTCAGGGCAGTGCTTTTGTACAGGTGTCTGCCGAGGATACCCCAGGGGTATGAGCTATGCTTGATAGGTCTCATAGCCCCGATGTATTTTGAGGTTTAAATACTTTGGATTTCTGTTTCAAAAACTATTTCCGCTGCTTGTAAATATTATGGATTGTGGTCGTTGTGTACGACTTAAATATTTATCCAAAAGTATTTCCTTATTTATTTCTTTGTTATTATGAATTTGTTTTGAAAAAAAAAATACATTCGCGCTGTTAAAACTCGGGGTGTTACAACCTTGTACGCGCAAAATAAATTTACACAAGAATACAAATAATAATCACAAAGTTTCATCAATCGTATCTATATGTATCCATTAGCATAGTGACCTCTATAGTTTTTATTATTATTTTTATTATATACAATTACATTTAGTTACACAATACAATTTACAATACAAGTTGTGTTTAATATTACGGTCCATAGAAAAAAATTACCTGCATGAGCTTCGTCTTTGCACCTCCAACCTCTTAGTCATAATCCAATAGGGATGTCAACAGGGGGTGGGCACGAGAAGTAGTCCTTTGATACTTTCCCTGTTGGATAAAAATGGTACCCATATTTGCCACATACCTGGGTGAGTACCCGCTTGATGGTTTTTTTATGGATATCGTCTCCTCAAGGTGCCCATAGATACCCACAAATATTTACACTAAATTAACTTTGCGAAAACTAATTTTTTATTCATATAAGAAAAATAAACATTTTGTTATGAAATTATCTTATCATTTATTAGTTGCTTATGAAAGGGGTGTGAGAGAGACAACTTGTGTTGTGAGTTTGAGGGACATTTTTAGGATTTTGTATTTATTGCAAATACGAACCTCACTACTTGCCCTCTCCCTATTAATTGATAGATAATCAAATTACCCATCTATTTTATCCATAATGTTGGGTCATGAGGGGGTATGGAGATAATCACATTAGGTTGGAAGCCACATCTTAACCCAAAAATCTTAAGGTAATGGGTTTATATATCCTCTCACTTATATAGTGCTCAACATCCATTTTCCATCTAATGTGAGGCTTCTTTACTCACACTTGATATACTAACACATGTACACCTATTAACTATTCATCTCGTATCTGTCGCAAATTTTATCCGCAGGTATCCATAGGTGTAAATTTTTTTGCCATCCCTATAATCGAACATACTAATGGACACTTGCTCTACAATGCTCGAGCATATGCCCACTTATGAGTGAATAATGGAGAAACCCAGTACAAACAATTAAAAAGAGTGAATAGGCAAATTGATCTATGAAATTGTAATTGTAGATCAAATTAATCTATGAATTTAGTGAATTGACAAATACATTCCTAGAATTGTAAAATATCAATCAAAATAGTTCCTCCATAAACTTTTTCCATAAGATATTTTGATGTGACAGTGTAATTGAATATGTGGCGTTTCCTCCTTTCTTTCTTATTGGTTTGCAAAAAAACCATTGTTAGTGGTTTTAAAATTTTAAAACACAAACTCTCACTTTTCTTTGATTTCTAAGCTTTATTTCACGAAGTGACAGAAGGGAAAGTTGCTCACTACCACTCCACGGTGCTAGTGAGCTAACTTTTGAAGTGACGAGCGAGAGAAGTTTTTACCGAAATTAATCGCGGTTCCGTAATCGTTTGTTAGAGCTACAACGGAGGTAAGGGCTCCTTCCAAACTTTTAGTTTGCATTTAGGATATTATTTGTGATTTTGTGGAAAAGAAATTTGATGTATTTGAGGTGTGATTTTGTGAAAAATTAAGTTTCAATGTAATTATGTGTTCATAATTGATAATATTAATGTTTGAAGTGTTGATTGTTTCATAGCCATTTTGGAATTGAAAATCTGCATTTTCTCAGTTGTATTCGGCTACGACAATGCAATTTGTTAAAACTTTATTTTTCAACATTGTTTATGCATTTTTGGACATATGAAAACCCTTTCGAGGAGTATGCTAAGACGAAAGGTTCTTTTGAGCATTTGAAAATATAAGAATTTTGCTATGTGATATTTGTTAATTTCGGTTGGTGACCTTTATAATTATTGTGAAAATTTGAGCTTTGCCCTCAGATGAGGACCAGGATCATCCTACCGGTTAGTACCCTGGAGATGGGAAATTAGTTAGTCATACCTGACCGAAGCTATGTTAGAAGGATCTTGCGGGGCGCGTGGAGATCACCCAGGTTGTATAGCTTTTTGTAGCATGATCAGATTAGAAGGTTGTATAAGGTTTAGTTGTCTTTCTTTTGTGGATGTATTTAGTTGAATTTGAAAGATTGTACCTATACCTCATATTGCCAGTTGACTTTTATTTTGATGGGTCCTTGTACCGTTTTTTTGATGCGACGTGGGGAAGTTAAAATTCTTGGGGCAGTGCTTTTGTACAGGTGTCTGCCGAGAATACTCTAGGGGTATGAGCTATGTCTAATAAGTCTCATAATCCCGATGTATTTTGTCGTGTAAATACTTTGGGTTTGTATTTCAAAAACTATTTCCGCTGCTTGTAAATATTGTTGACTTTTGTCGTTATGTTACGACTTAAATATTTCATCCAAAAGTATTTTCTTTGTTTTTATGAATTTGTTTTGAAAAAAAAAAAATACATTCACGCTGTTAAAAATCGGGGTGTTACATTAGGCTTGACTTTCTAAAAGATCATCAATTTAGTCGCCAATTGACGCAATCTAAAATTTAGAGTATTTCTCAAATTTCATGGAGTCGCCAATAAAGTTTATTTAAAATAGGGAAATCTTTGCGAAACCCTTAAAAATAAAAAATAATGGTCTTTGAAATCAAATATTGAGTCGATTATACGCAAGAAAAATATTAACACCCTGCGACATCCATTAGAGAAACGCTTACCTGTAATTAAGTGTGCAAAATTTATGTTAACTTAAAAAATATTTACTTTCTTCTTGTTAATAATACAAATATAAATGATTTTTTTATGAGTGTGATATTGAAATAAAAGAGTGCTTAAAATAGAGAAGAAGATTTTTTTTTATTTATTATTGTGCTTGACAAAAGTGTGATCTTGCTCATACGTATTTCCGAGTGCGATGTAGAAATTAAAGTTATGTAGTTCTTGGGTAGAAAATACAGATGTGTTGATTGTTTTTAAAAAAAGTTTGTTTTGTTGTTGATAAAAAAGTTGTTTTGACGAAAGAAAATCGGTTTGTTTGATTTGAATAATTATTTTAAAATGCGAGTTTTAAAACTATCAAATTGTACAACTTGTGTTTTAAAAATTCAAAGACTAAAAAGATGTCACATCTAATTAAATAAAGTTAAAAGTCGATTTCAGATTAATTTATTTATAAAAACGAGTGTTAGAAATATAAGTTTTAATGTCCTAACAACCCAATGATAAAAATATGTCACGTCTAGTTAACCATTTAAAATTGATTTTTTTATTGATTAATTTGTATATGGAGATAAACATTAGAACTACCAAAATGTCACAACTTATGTCATAACAATTCAAATATTAAAAAAAAATATCACATCTCAATTAATAATATTTTATTTGTAAGAAAAGATTATTTTAGCATTGAGATCACCAAATTCTCACAACTCAAGTATATGTAAATATATAAGATTAATAAGATGTCACATTTGAATTAACTTCATTTTTCTAAAAGAAAATTGATTTGATATGTTTGAATATTAAAATTTGATGCTAAATATTAGGAAAATTTGGATATGATTATAAAATAAAACAAGCTGCCAAGGAGTAATTAAAAAATTACATGGGTCTGGAGCCTGATATGTTAAGTTAATAAATAACAAAAATAATTTAATTAAATAGAAAAAAGGTCATAACAATAATAATATTAGAATATTTTAAGTTTTTTTATTTGGAAAAGGGGAAGTTTTGCTTGTTAAAGAAATAAGGGTTTGAAGGGAAAAAAAACTAGAAGAAAGGAAATGAAGGTGAGGGAAGGATTACATGTCCGACTATGGGCAGTGACAGTGCGAAGGTTACATCGTTTCCTGGTGACGGGTACCAACAAAGGTTTGGTGGCGAAGGAGGATGGAGACGATGGTGCGCGAGAGATTAGGGGATCCAGGGCAGACGCTTGCAAAACGAGACTCGTTGAATATGTTCGTGTGGTCCAAAAAAAATAAATATTTTTATTTTAAAACTATAATTAAACAAATTTTAAAAATATTTACCCCTCCCTCTCCCATTCAAAATACCCTAAAAAGCCATCTTATCCTTTATATGACAACTATGTTGCAACATTTTGACATCTACATTCAAACTTTGTATATTTAAAATGTTCGAAAGGTTAATATATTTTGAAAATTTTAAAAAGAAATTTGTTAGATGTATTAAATATATTCCAAGATTTTATATTGAAGTAAACTTTTGAAATTATAGACCTATATAAATAAAAGAATTTTTTTGAAATTGTAAAACTATAAAAATAAAATTTAAATATAAAAGAACAATTAAAATCGTTAACCTTTTGAAATTAATTGTTAAATATATTAAAACTAAAAATATAAAAATCAAATTTAAATTGTATAGGATGAGGTTCGATTTATTGTTTCTCATTGAAAATTATGTCATATATTACATTTGTCTTTAAATATAAATCTCTTTTAAAAATTATCCTTAAATATAT
>JBBPBR010000001.1:13424963-13437853 GCA_037974775.1 Cicer pinnatifidum
TCATTGGTCATCTATAACAAATCAAACAATAAAATAAACTTCAATTATGAATATATACAAACAGTTAATGCATCAAATCTATATAAGAACTAAAAGCATTCCCTATGTATAAAAAAAAAAACAGATTTAACACTTGATTAGACCAATATAGTTCACTTTATCAAGTTCAACTGTTCAAGCTTTGAAGAGCTTTCCTACTTTTTTGCTTCTGATTTTTAATTAAATAACTGAAAGCAACTCAAACTGTATACTCTATGTTAGATATACTACTTTTTTCCCAAATTGAAAACCTTTTCCATCTTGTTCCTTCAATTTGGCCATGTTTACTAATACCAAATATCCAAAGTTTTTTATAAACTAATTGAAGACCTTTCTCAACTTCTTCAATGTTTTTTTTATAAATTAACTACTACGTAGTTATTTTTTGTTAGTCTTTAATTTGTAGGAAAATGAAACTCTTCGCATGTTAGAAAATTTATACAAAAATTACCTCATTTGAGACATACGGGTGACGATTTTTTTAGACAGAGGAAAAAATCCCTCTCAAAGTAAATTTGAAAATGGAAACAGAGATTATGCCGCCGCCTGTCTTGCAAAATTTGTATTACCGAAAATATTATAATATTATCATTCTATAAAAAATAAAAATCATATGAATAATAATTTCTCCTTCTCTGTATTTTATTTTTTTTGTCATTTTACTTTATTTTGTAAAAATTCAAAATAATTTAAAACAAAATAACATGTCACAAAGTAGGGTATAGATTGGATATTGTTTAGAAACTTTTAATTGGAGTGAACAGCTATATTGACCATTTACATTGTAAGCGTCAATCAAATTAATCCTTGAATTTTATAAATTAGAAAATATATTTTATAAATTATAAAATAATAATTAAAACAATTTATATTTTAACTTTTATCCTTAAAGATTATGATGTGATATATTAACTGAATATTTGACCCCTCCACCTTGATATCATATTAATATCATCTCAACGTAGACTAATTTTCACAGGAAATTTATATCTTTTATGGATTAATTTGTCCAGAATTGGTCCATGCATAATTATAATTTCTCACAAATTTATGTCTAAGATGACAAAGTTGAAGTAACAATGTCAATTATAACGAAGGGGGGTTTGAATTATAATTGCCCTTTTTTAAAAATTCCTATTAAAAACTGGAAGTTTTAACTCAAGATTGATCTTGGTTATAAACGATTAACAGTCTTGGTTAGTGGAAAAACAACAATATCAATTTATCAATATAAAAAACTGAATGTAAGATAAAATAATAAATAGAGATAAGGATAGAGAGATCATACAAGCATATATCCTGATTCACCCAACACGAATTACGTCCACTCCTCACAAATGTGAGATTTTCCACTAATACTTCAAAGCAATATTGTTGTTATTTTTCACACAGTTTCCACATATCAGTCTTGATCTATTACAAGGTTTTACCTTTCTACCTAGATAGAATTTCTACAGGTTACCTTACACTATTTTAGAAAGGATTTTACAAACTACCTTTCAATCATAAAAGGATTTCAACTATTAAAGCTATGTTAACAAGTATAGCCTTAAGTTACAAAGTAATGATTTTGAGAATGTTAGAATATGGATATTGCTCAACTCTTGTTTGAGAAATTGATTCTATATATTAGAACTCAGTAATCACTATTCTAATATCACACTAAGAAATGGAACTAGAACTTAGAATGATTTGAGAAGCTCAAGTATGATTAAATGAGTAATGTTTTGCTTGACACTTTTAGTTCTGATTTGTTCTTCATTGTGAAACTTTATTTATAGGCTTCAATGATAACTTATGACTGCTCATTTAACCGTTGGAAGTAGGCCAACTGTCATGAGCAAGTGAATGGATAAGATCAACCAAAAAAACAAGATTGTTCATGCTGAAATCAGGAATGTTCTTGAGATCCAAGAATGTTCTTCAAATTGGTTTGAGATGGACTGACTTATATTTGTGATCTTGTCAGTTGTCTGAAATGATTACTAGCTTTAAGTCACATGTGCAAGTCTATTTGAAAGTACAACAACAATGTCCTTTACAACCTGTTAATTGTACTTGTATTTGCTTAACTTTGAGAATGGTCTTGCTTTATGTTTTTTACGAAGCAAGGTGTTGAGTCCTCGAATTCTGGAATGATTCTTGTTTAGATTGATCTTCTTATATTTCTGATGAAGATATGGAATGGATAACACTTCTTAGATCTAATCTTTTACATAAAAATCTAATCATTCTTGTTTATGGAAGATGTGGAGAACGTTCTTCATTTTCCAGCATTCTATCAAGAACATTTTTTGTTTTGTAGATTTTGCTTTCTTGATTTTAATATGATTTGCTATGTAATGTTTGATACCTATCTTGTTTTAACACACTTAAATACACATGTTAAATATCAAAACACTTTAGAATCATAAATTAGAAGCCTTAATTAACTTTTTGTGTAATTATCGTCAAAATATTAATTTGGGATTTTGTCTCAACAATCTCCCCTTTTTTGATGATGACAAAACATGTTAATTTAGATTTTTAATTTTGATTCTAATAATTCAGAGAGCTTTTTAGTAAAATCTCCCCTTTAATACGTGCTAATTATTTGAACCAAATAATAATATTTCATTGATATACCTATAAAGATTTAGATCATTACAAGGTGGTTCAAAACAAAACAAAAAATACAGAAATAGTAAGTAGTCATACAAAAAGAACTTCTGATTCTTAAAATCTAAATAACTTCTCCCTCTTTGTCATAACAAAAAGGAATAGGAGAGTTAACCTAAAGCTAAATCAGAAGGACAATGAAGGTGAAGGCCCCTTAGATGATGGAGACAATGATGACTAAGGTATGTAAGGAAAAATTGGAGGAGGATTAAGCATTGGAGGCTAAAGTCCGAGCTTGGGAGCAAGTTGAGTATCCATCCAATCCTGCAAAATACATGCTCTTTGTGTTGATGATTTTGCCTAGCTATGATGGTTTAAAGGACAACAAAGATTCTGAGGATTTTCTTATATGTTTTGGATGTTTCCCTTTCCATTTTGGTCCTTTTAGAAGGTGGAAATGAGAGATTTATCTGCAAATCTTCAGCTTAGTAGTAAAATGCTCGAATGAATGATAAAACTGCTCCAATGGTGTATAAACAATCGTGTTTGAGTTTCTATGCTAGGGCACAAGTCTCCCAACATCTCAATAGTAAAAAAGATCCCTAAAAAGTGAGAAAAATGAGTTTTAATGTATTATTCTGCGTGTTGCGCACTTCAGGCGCGGATTGGCAGTGGCTTCAGCACGAAATACGCTTTAGACACGCTTCAAGTGTACAACATCTTCTATATGGAGTGTAGTGCATTTTTCTCCTATTTTGAGTCCGAATTTGGTTTCATAGTATCCACGAAAGTTCTAGCTATGGATCGTAGTTTTCATTTGCATTTGGTTTGACTCCAATTGAACATCTACAACTCTAAATATGGCATAAATACTCCACATATGTCATGTTGATTTCTTACCAAAATTCAGCACTGCATTAAAACAAAGTAACAACACAAAACTCCGAAAAATCTCTACTTTATCAAGGAAATAAGAACATAAACATTTCATTAAAGCAAATAAATAAAATTAACAAAATATATCAAATAACTCCTTAAATGAACTAATGAATAAAAGATAAATAAGACTAAAAACAATAAAAAATATGCATATGATGAAGAGTCATCAATGACCTCAGGATAATAGCAATTAGAAATTTTAAGGAAATAAGTCCATCCAAGTGCATATGTTGAATGAAGATTCCTTCAACTTGTAGGTTTTAAAAACTAAAAACCCGACCAATGCCAATAGGTCGTTGAGACCATTTTTCAACATACAATGTTTTATATTTTGAAGCAATCAAAGGTGGAATCGAGATTTTGGAAGAAGAAGGTTTGGTGGAGGATTTTGGGGTTGTTGTTTTTGAGTTTTTGTTGATTTTGGATTTGGAGTTTTGAGTGGAGAACGTTCTTGAGTTGGAAGTTGGGACGAAGAACGTTCTTGAGTTGAACTTTTCTGAAATTTCTTTTAGAGTTTTTTAAATTTTTTAAAGGCTAAAAACTAAGATAGAGTTGACGATGTGGGATATTTTGGAATTATGGGGTTTTTTTACACGAGGTGGTTTTGGATGATACCTTTTGGAAGGAGATTTGGAGAATTTTGAAGTTGTTGGGGGTTGTGATATTTTTGGGGATTTTGTAATTTCTGGGAATTTTGAAATTTCTGGGGATTTTGGTTTTGAAGTTTTTGATGGAGAAACAATTTGTGATTTAGGATTTTGTGGTGGTGGTGAGGGTTCATAATCATCATAAATAATGGTATAGATTTTAGTGTCTATATTTTTGGTTTTTGAAATACCAATACCTGCCATAATATGCATTGAACTTCGTTGGGAGGATAAATTGTTGGAACTAGGGTTGATGGTTTTTCGAAGATGAGGTAAGGCTTGACTGATCGAATGAAAAGTGCATTGATACAGTTCTGGTAGAATGGTTGCGAGTGGTTCCAGTGTGATAAGAGGGGGATTAGATTCTGGTGAAGAAGACATGTAATCAGAGAATGTTCTCTTTGAAGATGAATGTGGGGGTGTTGGTATTGGTGGAGGTGATTGTGATTAATATGGAGATGGAGAAGGAGATAATGATGATGATGATGATGTTGGTGAGCTAGCGTTTTTGCTTGCTGACATTTTGGTGCGAGCCATTTTTGAAAAAATAAGGGTTACTGATGAAGAGGACAAAAAAGATGAATGTTTGCAAAAATAAGGATGAATGTTCTTGAAAGAAAATTGTTGGATTAAGAGTGCAGAGAGTGCCACACATGTGATTTGATTTATTGGTCAGTTGAGTGTTGGGAAGGAGGAAAGTGAAAAGAGTGGCAGGTGGGGCATGGGTAGCCGTTACCTTTTGAAAAGCTAGCAGACGTTTTAGTTTAAAAGCTGAGTTTGAAAGTTTTTCATGATGAAAAACGAAGAGAGTTCTTGAGCAAAGAAGCTCAAAATGGAGAACGTTCTCCATTATGACCAAAATGTTATGGTTTCAATTTTTAACGATCTTGAGCAGGATTTTTGATGATTTTTAATCGTTCTTTAATTGAATTGAAGCTTTCTTCAACAAGAGGTTTTGTTAAACTATCAGCTAATTGATTCTTTGTATCAACAAAGATTAATTCAATATCTTTTTTGTTCACATGATCTCTAATAAAATGATGTTTTATTTCAATATGTTTAGATCTTCAATGTTGAATAGGATTATTAGATAGATTAATGGTACTAGTATTACCACAATATATAGGAATGTGAGAATATCTTACTGAAAAATCTTCAAGTTGATTTTTGATTCCTAAGACTTGGGAGCAACAATTTACTACTGAAATGTATTCAACTTTAGTGGTGGATAGGGCAATCATGTTTTGCTTTCTACATGACCAACTTATCAATGCTTCTCCTAAGAACTGACATGCACCACTTGTGCTTTTTATTTCGATCTTGTCACCAACATAATCGGCATCACAATGAGCTACAAAATCAAAATGAGAACCTTTGCTTGCAACTGGAGCAATTTTTTTTTATCATAGTCTATTCCTTCTTGTTGATTATAACATTTCATTCTTCATCTAGATTGTTTTTGAAAACCCATCGTGTTCCAATGATTGTTTGATCTAGTGGATTCAGAACAAGGGTGTAGACTTCATTCTTTTCAAATTGAAGAAGATCTACTTTCATTGCATCAATCCAAGATTGATCTATTATAGCCTATTTGATGGATTTGAGTTCAATTTGAGATATCATTGTCATGTTGCTGTTTTCATCATTTTTAAATGACATTCTTGTTCTAATGTCATCAGTTGTATCTCCAATGATTTGGTTATGAGGATGATCATCTATTAGTTTCCAACTTCTAGGAGGAGTTTGAAACCGAGATTGTTTATCAATCTTGTTTTCCAAGGGAATAACCTGTTGTGTTTGCCCAGATTGTTCTTCTCCTCATCATCTTTCTTTTTCAAATCAAGATCATCAAATAATATGTGCATGCTTATTTCAACAGTTTTGATTTTCAAATTAAAAATACGATATCCCTTATATTCTGTTGAATATCCCAAAAATATAGTTTTGTCTAATTTTGCATCAAACTTTCCCAAGTTATCTTTGTTGTTCAAGATGTAGTAATAACAACCAAAGATGTGAAAATATGAAATGTTTAGTTTTCTATTTTTCCAGATCTCATATGGCTTTTTGTTTATGATTTTTCTAATTGAAACACGATTCAAAATATAGCAAGAAGTATTTATAGCTTCTGCTCAGAAATACTTTTCAACATTTGATTCTTCCAAGATTGTTCTTGTCATCTCTTGCAAAGTTCTATTTTTTCTTTCAACAACTTCATTTTGTTGAGGAGTTCTTGCACAAGATAGATCATGAGAGATACCAAGTTCATCAAAAAGTGTTTTGAAAGATGCATTAATGTATTCACCTCTATGATTAGTTATCACAGTGATTATATTGGATTCCATTTCATTTTTAACCTTTTTACATAAGTTTTTGAAGGCATCAAATGCATCATCCTTTTGTTTTAAAAATAGTACCCATGTATATCTAGAGAAATCATCAATGATAACGAATCCATATTTCATACCTCCTAGACTAGTAGTTTTGATGAGACCAAAAAGATCAATGTGAAGTAGTTCGAGAGGTTTTTTGGTTGATATAAATTATTTTGATTTAAAACTACTGTTAACTTGTTTTCCCTTTGCACAAGCTTCACATTTTTATCTTTTTCAAAGTTTATTTTAGGAAGTCCTCTAACAAGATCTAATTTTGATAAATTTGAAATTGTTTTCATGCTTACATGTTCAGTTCTTTTATGCCATATCCATTTGTCTTTATTTATGGACATGAGACAGGATTCAACTGGTAGTTCTTCAATGTATAAAATATAAAGGTTTTTCATTATGGATGCAGAAAATATAATTTCACCAGAATTTTCCATTCTCAATTGACATATGTTTGGTTTGAAAATAACTTCAAAGCCATTATCACATAGTTAACTAATGCTAGGAAGGTTAAGTTTCAATCCTTCAACATATTGAACATTATTGATTTTGGCAAAATTTATTTTACCTATAGTTCCTCTGCCTTTGATTTTTGCTTGATCATTATTGCCAAATGTTACAGATCCTCCATCTTTTTTGATGAATGACATGAAGCAATTCTTGTCACCCATCATATGTATTGAACAACCATTGTCAAAAAACCATGGCCTTCTCTTGATGTCTTGAGAACCATCCTCCATGATTAGTTCCATTAATATAAGGTACCCACTTAGTTTTGGGTCCTGGAGTGTTAGTGTGAAAATATGATTCATTTTTAATGTTATATGTTATCTCAGAGTGGCCATTCATGGACAATGAGGAATATCTATTAGTCTATTTTGAAAGAGGTTTAGTCAGCTGAGTTGTAACTGGTTTTGGTAAAGCTCCATAATTTTCTTCTTTTACTATATTTACTGGAGAACGTTCTCCTTTTTCCAGTTTTTGAGAAAATTTTGCTTTTGTTCCAAAATGTTCTTCTTTTCTGAAGATCCTTTTGTTCGTGATTTTGTTATCTCTATTTTTAAAATAACATGCAAATTCCATATGTCCAATTTTACTACAATATGAACATTTAATCTTTCATTTTTCTTCTTTTCTTTCAGAAACAAAAATGTTTTCATACATTTTGGTTTTTTGAGTTTTATCAAAACCAAGACCAACTTTATCAAATATTCCAACTTGAGATCCCATGATTCTTTGAAAAGTTTCAATAGCTTTAATAAAATTTAACAAATCATTTTTGAGAATTTCATCATCAGTTTTAAGGAGCACGTTCTCCTTTTGAAGTGAAGGTCGTTCTTGAATTTATGAACTTTCATTTTCAAAATATTTTTGTTGAGATTCTTTCAGATATTTTATGATCTCTTTAAGCTTTCATTGATATCCTGCGTTTTTTATTTCTCTTCTTTTTCTTTGTGAAATATTTCTTTAAAAGAACTATACTTTTGAAAAATAAAGTTTGAATCATTTAGCATATTATCAAATTCTTTTTCCATAAATTCACACAAAAGACATGGTTTAGAATTTGTTACCTCTATATCTTCAGTGTTTTCCATCAGACATAGGTTGGCTTCTTCAGGTTCATCTGCTTCTGATTCATCTAAATCATCCCAGGTTGCCATCATTGACTTCTTCTTGAAAGGAAATTTCTTTGGTACTCTATTGTTCAATTGACATTCAGTTTTATAATGTCCTTGTTTGTTGCATGCGAAACAAGTGATTTTACTTTTATCCACTTCAGTTTTGAAGTCCTTTTTATCTGGAGATCCCTTTTTAATTTGATCTTTTCTCCTCATCACTCTTTGTATCTTTCTATTGAAGAGAGAAATCTCTTCATAAACATCTTGTTGGTTGTCTTCTGAATCACTTTTCTCATTTGTTTGTTGAATACTTGGTGAATTTTGATATGCTTTCAAATCTATTATTTTGCCTTCTTTACAGGTTTATCTTCCTGCAATAATACTTCATGTTCCCTTAGAGCCCCAATAAGTTCTTCCAAGCCTAGTACCTCAAGATTTTTGGCTTGACTTATGGTTCTCAACATTGGTCTCCACATGATTGGAATACATCTCATGATTTTTCTTACCTTGTCTTGTACTGAATAAGCTTTGCCAAGAGAACACATTTCTTTCACTATGGTTGTGAATCTTGATTATATTTCATCGATTGTTTCTCCTTCATTCATTTCAAATAATTCAAACTTTTGAATGCCAATATCAATTATTGTTTCTTTAACATGACTTGTTCCTTCATGGTGAGTCTGCAGTGTGTCCCATATTTTCTTCGCAGTATCACATTCATCTACTATTTCACTTTCTTCCCTGCTTAAAGCACATGATAAAAATAATTGAGCTTTTGAGTTTAGAAGTACCTTAGACTTTTCAGTTGTTGTCCAGTGTGCATCTTTCTTTTCAGCAGATGTTGCATCAGTTTGATATACTCTTGGTATGAAGTCTCCATTTGTAATGATTGTCTTATCATTTTAAGAACAATTGTGTTTTGCTTTTCCAGAAATAAAAATCTGAGCCATCAAAGTATGGTGGTCTGTTTGATGACCCTCCTTTAACAATGTATTTAGCTTTAGACATTATCTTTCAAAATCTTTTGCTCTAACACTTTTTGCATGTTTATTTCTAAGAGACTGGCTCTGATGCCAATTGAAGTAACAATGTCAATTATAAGGAATGGGGTTTGAATTGTAATTGCCCCTTTTAAAAATTCTTATTAAAAATTGAAAGTTTTAACTCAAGATTGATCTTGGTTATAAATGAAGAACGTTCTTGGTTAAAGGAAAAATAACAATATGAATATAAAAATAGAATGTAAGACAAATAATAAATAGAGATAAGGATAAAGAGATTACACAAGCATATATCTTGGTTTATCCAATATGGGTTACGTCCAGTCCTCACAAATGATTTATTACAAGGTTCTACCTTTCTACCTAGAAAGGATTTCCACAGGTTACCTTACACTATTTCAAAAAGGATTTTATAAACAACTTTTTAATCATAAAAGGATTTCAACTACTCAAGCTATGTTAACAATTATAGCCTTGAGTTATAAAGTAATGATTTTGAGAATGTTAGAATATGGATATTGCTCAACTCTTATTTGAGAAATAGATTATGTATATTACAACTCAGTAATCATTTATTCTAATATCACACTAAGAAATGGAACTAGAACTTAGAATGATTTTAGAAGCTCGAGTATTATTGAAAGAGTGATGTTTTGCTTGGCACTTTTAGTTCTGAGTTGTTCTTCATCGTGAAACTTTATTTATAGGCTTCAATGATAGCTTATGACAGCTCATTTAACCGTTGGAAGTAGGTCAACTGTCGTGAGTAAGTGAATGGATAAGATCAGCTAAAAAACAGAATTGTTCAAGCTGAAATCAGCATTCTTGAGATCCAAGAACGTTCTTCGAATTGGTTTGAGATGAGTTGACTTGTATTTGTGATCCTGTCAGTTGTCTAAAATGATTACTAGCTTTAAGTCATGTGTGCATGTCTGTTTGAAGGTACAACATCAGTCTCCTTTATAGCCTATTAATTGTACTTGCATTTTCTTAACTTGGAGAATGATCTTGCTTTATGCTTTTTATGAAGCAAGGTGTTGAGTCCTCGAATTCTGGAATGATTCTTGTTTAGATTGATCCTATAATATTTTTGATAAAGATATGGAATGAATAATACTTCCTAGATCTATTCTTTTACATAGAAATTTGATCATTCTTGTCTATGACAGATGTGGAGAACGTTCTTCGTTTTCCAGAATTCTACCAAGAACGCTCTTCGTTTTGCAGAATTTGATTTCTTGATTTTATAATGATTTTCTTTGTAATGCTTGGTACCTATCTTGTTTTAGCACACTTAAATACACATGTTAAATACCAAAATACTTTAGAATCATAATTAGAAGTCTTAATTAACTTTTTGTTTAATTATCATCAAAATATTAATTTGGGATTTTGTCTCAACAAAAGTTTCATTGACAAGTTTGTCACCAAGAAGATAACATTGATGTAGAATCAACGTGGATAAGTCATATATTCGACTACACTACAACATCAAAATATATTATGACAAGTTTACAAATGGACTATTTTGATTGATATTTTACAATTTTAGAGATGTATTTTCTAATTCACAAATTCAAGAATTAATTTAACTAACTCATTCAACTCTTTTATTTGTTAGTATTGAGTTTGGTCGATAGTCACTCATAAGTGGGCAAATGCTCGAGCATAGTAGAACAAGTGTACATTCGTATGTTGAATTATAGGGATGACAACAAAATTTGCACAAGTGGATTCCCAGTGATTAAATTAGCGACATATACAAGATGAATAATTAATGGGAATCCGTGTGTTGGTATATCAAATGTGAGTAAAGAAATCTCATATTGGATGGAACAATAGATGTTGAGCGCTATATAAGTGAAAGAGTATATAAGCCCATTGTCTTAAGATTTTGGATTAGGATATGACTTTAAACCCACATATGTTGTTGCTCTTGGCCTAATGTGTTGATCTCCGGACCCCCACATGACCCAACATCGTAATAAAATAAATGGGTAGTTCAATTATCCATTAATTAACGTGGAGGCGGAAAATAGTGAGGTACCCATGCATGCAGATATTCGTACACACAATAAATACAAAACCCTAAAAATGTCCCTCAATCTCAAACTCACAACACAAATCATCTCTCTTGGACCCACTTTCATAAGCTAACAAATAATTTCATGAATTATAAAATAATTTCATAACAAAATGCATTTTTGTTGAGTTGACTTCAAAGTCTACTTTAAGATTAGTGGGGTCTTTATTAGTTTAACTTTTAGAGTGTCAAATCTATTATTTGGATTGTCAAATCTATTATTTGGATTGTTATCTACTAGAGTTTTATAAGAGTTTTCCTTTTTTTTTTAGTAATCGTTTGACTTGACGCTACATGGTCAAAGTTATATTTTGTTAAAGACTCACACCTATTCTTATGGTTTTTACCTCCTAGATATTTGAAAAGGATTTCCTCTTTTTTGGTAATTGTTTTCTTTCCTTAAATTTTGTGACAATGTGGACGTTTGACCAACATCCAAGGACCAAAACAAGCTTCCTCGTTGCTATATTTTATAATTGCCTTCGATATATTCTCCTTAGATTTCATAGTCTCTTTCGACAAAGTAACAACCCTTGTTAGGTTGGGTAGGGTTTGGAGTGTCAGGTCTTCTCCTTGTATTTTTCCTAAAGTATGTGGTTTCAGTGTCACAGTTGTTTCTGCATGCTATGTACAACTTTCAATCTTATGTCCATATTTACCACAATTGAAGCATATGGAATGGAGTGCCCCATACTCCAATGAAATTTTTTATCCTCTTAGCTTGATAAACGGAACCAATAATTTTTCAAATCAGGTTTCTCATCTTTGAAGTATACAAGAAAATACACATCCACAATATCAACAATATGGAAGACACCATTCTTTGTCCACTTTTGTTTAAGGTTGTTTTTCACTAATTTAAAATTAATTTTATTCTTCATAAGTTTGACAATCAAAATTTTCTTTCAATGGGTAGCCTATCTATCCCACTCTTCAACAATAAAAATAATATATTTGCCGGCTTTGAGAAGAAAAGTGTTTCAGGTCAACGAAAAGCATTCAATATAACTTCACGTTGAATTTTATATCCAAATATATTTAGTAGATCTTCTATATAAAAGGTCATACGTATAATATCATTATTTTAATCATCCACTGTTACGTTACTACAATGGTGGGGTCGTCTTTGTCTTGAAAATGTGTAGTTTCAATGTTTACCATAGAGTAAACCCCATCACAGATCACAAATATTTTTTTTTAATACTAAAATTTGTTTGCTTTGAATTCACTGATAAGCATTAGTTTTTTTAAAATATACAATTTCAACATAGTAGTTATATATAGTTTATATTTTTGGAAAGAGATTTTCAATGTCCTGAAGAATTCGATCCATACATTAGTTATATTTTTTTGGTCTAAATATTAGTTTTGTTCTTGTAAGCTCCATTATTTATCAATTTATTATTTTTACTAAAAAATTATGTAATTTTTTGTTTTAAAAAAAAATTATTTTAATTAAGTTTCTCTATATTAAAATGTACAATTTAAAAAGTTCTATGTGTCATACAATATGAAGAATAAATAAATAAAAATTAAATTAGTGAAGATTTTAAAGTAAATCATAATAAAGAAAAACGAGA